>CM061232.1:39921952-40457961 GCA_030844895.1 Ambrosia x helenae
TTGATTTTTTATGCACACGGTAGGCGAATAAAGTATGATTTAGGCGAAACTAAAATCTGGACAGAATGATTAGTTGAACTTGTAGGAGCTGTAACACGGCTCTAACACAATGATTTTAGTATTTTCCTTGCATGATTAGGTCACACCTGGTCTTAGCTTTTCATAAAGGGCAAAATCATGTGTGTCGGACGTCGGATGAGTCGTTTTTTGGAATTTTCATTGAAAATAGGTCAGATCAGAATTTCGGGTATCAAACTGAGTCAACTTTGAAACATCATAAATCAAGTTTTATAAAGAGTTGGGTTGTGAAATTTTTACAGAAGGTTAATATTGGAGTAATATGAGTTTTCCAAGTGGATTCATCCCGTTTGGATGAATACACAATTTTTGGGAATTTATCTACCAAACTGACCTGTTGGGAAGGTTTTCTGAACAGAGATGTATTAGACGAATTTTAATTATTTTTGTGTTTGGATTTAAGACAAAACAAAAATATGTATTGTTAAGTGAATCCCAAAGAAAATTCAGTAAAAATTTGGGAGGTTAACTCACTGATTTGCTATTTTAAATAAATTCGTTTTGATGGCGCACAATCTGTCCTGAAAACACAGATTGTGTATTATGTGCTTATATGACTAATTGAGGTCTTAGGTGGTATGGAATTGACATGTAACTGATGTACACTTGTCTGAGACACATACGGAATGTAGAAACTAATTGTAACCAACGTATTCACCAACGGGTCCGTAGGATTTACTTATGCATGTAGAATCACTAGGTGTCACTTACACGCTTTTGAACATTTAAAACGCCTTGGACAAACGAGTTATATGGTGTAATGATATTACGCCTATACTCACTTAATGACACTGTTATTAGGGTGTCGGTAGCATATATTACTTGCTGTTTGGATTCCTTGCTTGCACGTTAAGGTGAGTTTACGGCCCCTCTTTTAACTGGTTTCACTTTTCGGGGGAGAAAACATGTGTTAAAACTTATGTTTGGTAACTACTGTCATACTATGGGTTTTCTATGGTTTACTATACGATCTTTGGAAGTCCCGGGGGGAACCATGAATGTGCGGGTTTGCACAACGGGGAAATGTGAATAGCGCTATTGGGAGTGACCAACCCCGCTCGTCGACTTGGAGGGTCGGCGGGTGCATATTGTCTCAAACAGGATCAACAGGTTTACTACATCGGGCACGACATCTGGTTTGCGAGTTAGTAATGGTTTTCCAATCGTAGTAGTAACAAAACATACGCCTAGCTAGCGTACTTTGGTTTTCGATTTGTTATAGTATGGACAGGTTGAACTTGGTACTGTGATTACAAAACCTGTAAACTCACCAGCATTTTTGTGCTGACGTAAACTTTTACATGTTTTCTCAGGTCGCTAAGGTAGCACAATGGAACTAGGGCGCACGCGTCTGCACGGCGTCTATTTAGGATTGCATGGTTTTCAAACGTTGAACACTTGGTTTATTTTGGTTTATGTTTTGAATAAGCTTCCGCTGTATTTGGGGAATTTTAAACTATGTTTTTGAAATTGCATATGTTCATTTAGACTTGTTTATTGTGATCGTTGGTTTGGATCCTGGTTTGTCATGCGCCTCGCGGTAAAAACTCCGCAAGTGGATTTTGAGGGTGTGACAGATTGGTATCAGAGCCAATGGTTATAGTGAACTAGGACTGCATGTAGAGTCTAGACTATAGCCGAGTCACACACACTAGACGACCACTTAGTACTAAACATTATGGTGGATTACTTATGGGCTTGTCGGGGTGTCTCTAAATCATTTGACCTTCCTATGTTACATCATCCGTTCTATCTTAGGTCGGGTTACTTGCTTTCTAGGCAGTGTGGTATATTGGGGTAAATCGTGTACTCTTGAGATTTGTCCAAGGCTCGGACATCTCCCTTTCATACTCCAATAGAAACACTTGCCATGAACTACCGTAGCATTACGGTGTATAGCTAAGAGTCTATGTCCGGTGATTTGAACTTTGAACTAGGAAACACTTGGAGGACCATGTAGAGCAGTTTATCATTTTGGGTGCACACAAAATCATAAACCGAAATGCATGAAAGCCCTAGTGAGCTCTGGGTTTGAATGGATAGTCCTGGGTTGGATCTAGCTTTGATCTTGCGAACGCTAGTGGTTACCATTAGCTGTGAAACTAAATTTTTCTCGTCCTTTTTGTCGGAATCATGTCTGGAGTGCGAGGAGGACGTGGAGGTGGCCGCGCTGGTGGGCGTGGTGGTGGCGGGTCGTGGGTGGTGGTCGTGGAGGTGTGGAACCTCAAGATGACCGGGTCAGAGATTGAAAAGTATACGGTGAGGCGTAATGAGTTGGCAGTGCTGTGTCCTGATCTGCATGTGCCAGAATACAGGAGGATTGAACACTATATCTCGGGGCTGAGTACCAGAGATCGCAGGGTTAGTGGCTGCGGGGAATCTTCCTACATACTCAGAGGTGGTCCGATCGGCTCACAGGATGACAAACTTGAAGGTGAATGAGGGTATTTTGCCTGCTAAGGGTTCGACTGTCAAGGCCCCGGAGAGTAACAAGCGTAAATGGGATAATGAGGGGAAAGGATCTGTGCCAGCACAACAGGGTAAGAGATTTGATAGTGGGGTTCTTCTTCTGGTAACAAACAGGGTGGTTATGCGGGGAAACTGCCTAAATGCAACAAGTGTGGACGTCATCATCAAGGGAACTGCGACAGTAATCGTTGCCATCGCTGCCGAAATTCTGTGCTTCGAGAAAGTCATACGCATTCCTCTCAAATCTGGTGAGATTTTGAAGATCTATGGTGAGAAACCCTGTGGCGAGCTTAAGCTTATGTCTTGTACTACTGCCCAAAAGTACTTACGAAAGGGGTATACAGCCTTCTTAGCTAACGTGATAGAGAAGAAGGACAAAGGCAAAAGTATCCAAGACATTCCTATTATTCGAGACTATCCTGAAGTCTTTCCAGAGGATTTACCTGGTTTGCCTCCTGCTCGACAAGTGGAATTTCGAATTGATCTTGTTCCTGGTGCTAATCCTGTCGCTAAAGATCCTTATCGTTTTGCACCCTCTGAGATGCAAGAACTTGCCAGTCAATTACAGGAACTTTCTGATAAAGGGTTCATTCGCCCTAGTTCTTCTCCATGGGGAGCCCCTGTCTTATTCGTTAAAAAGAAGGATGGTTCTCTTAGAATGTGTATTGACTACCGTGAACTCAACAAACTCACCATCAAGAATCGTTATCCACTTCCTAGGATTGACGATCTCTCTCGATCAACTTCAAGGAGCAACCCACTTCTCGAAGATTGATCTCCGTTCTGGTTATCATCAGCTTAGAGTCCACGATGAAGATATTCCCAAGACAGCTTTTCGCACACGCTATGGTCACTATGAATTCATGGTTATGCCTTTTGGATTGACCAATGCTCCCGCAGTGTTTATGGATTTAATGAATCGGGTTTGTAGACCCTATCTCGACAAATTCGTGATCGTCTTCATTGATGATATTTTGATTTACTCTAAATCAAAATCCGATCACGAGCAACATCTTCACTCTATCTTGGGTCTCCTAAAGAAAGAACAACTGTATGCCAAGTTCTCAAAATGCGAATTTTGGCTTAAGGAAGTTCATTTTTGGGACATGTCATTGATATGAACGGGATTCATGTTGATCCCGCAAAGATCGAAGCTGTGAAAAATTGGAGTGTTCCTCAAACTCCAACTGAAGTCCGTTCTTTCCTTGGTTTGGCTGGTTATTATCGTCGATTCATCGCCAATTTCTCCAAGATCGCTGTCCCTCTCACTACCTTAACTCACAAGGGTAAGCCCTATGAGTGGGGACCAAAGCAAGAGGAAGCATTTGAAACTCTTAAGCTGAAACTCTGTGAAGCTCCTATCTTGTCTCTACCTGATGGTAATGATGATTTCATGGTCTACTGTGATGCATCGAACCAGGGTCTTGGTTGTGTCCTCATGCAACGAGGAAAGGTTATTGCTTACGCGTCTCGACAATTCAAGACTCACGAAAAGAATTATACCACCCATGATCTTGAATTGGGCGCTGTTGTCTTTGCACTCAAGATTTGGAGACATTATCTTTATGGGACCAAATGTGTGGTGTTCACGGACCACAAAAGTCTCCAACATGTCTTCGATCAAAAGAATCTTAACATGAGGCAACGACGTTGGGTTGAGTTACTTAACGACTATGATTGCGAAATTCGCTACCATCCTGGCAAGGCGAATGTTGTTGCTGACGCACTTAGTCGTAAAGAGCGTATCAAACTCCAATGTGCGAGAGTTCGTACTGATCTTCAAGATCGCATTCTCCAGGCTCAACACACATCAGTCACCCAAGGTAACATGTACGATGAAATGTCTTGTGGTGCAGAAACTCAACTTGAAACCAAACCCGATGGTCTCCTTTATTTCCTTAATCGACTGTGGATTCCCGACCGTGATGATCTTCGTACTTTTCTCATGAACGAGGCTCATAAGTCTCGTTATTCTATTCATCCTGGAGCTGACAAGATGTACCAAGATCTCCGTTATTCTTATTGGTGGCCTGGTATGAGGAAAGACATTGCTCTTTTCGTTGCAAAATGCCTCACTTGTTCCAAGGTCAAGGCTGAACACCAACGACCATCTGGTATGCTTGAACAACCAGAAATTCCTGTATGGAAATGGGAGAGCATAGCTATGGATTTCATCACCAAACTCCCTCGTACACCCAAAGGTTTTGACAGTATTTGGGTAATCGTCGATCGTTTGACCAAATCAGCTCACTTCCTACCTATTCGTGAGAAGTATTCTGTGGAAAGGTTGGCAAAGATGTACGTAAGTGAAATCGTATGTCGTCACGGTATACCTTTGGACATTATTTCTGATCGCGATGGTCGTTTCACCTCTCACTTTTGGAGTCTCTACAAGATGCTTTGGGTACCAAGTTGAACCTGAGTACTGCTTATCACCCTCAAACTGATGGTCAGACTGAACGGACCATCCAAACACTTGAGGATATGCTCAGGGCATGTATCATCGATTTTGGTGGCGCATGGGATTCTCATCTTCCTTTGGTTGAGTTTTCATACAACAACAGTTATCACGCCAGCATTAACATGGCTCCTTTCGAGGCACTCTACGGTCGGAAATGTCGTTCACCTGTCTGTTGGACTGAGGTTGGTGAAGCTCGCATTACTGGACCCGAACTAATCCAGGAAACCACAGACAAAATTCAGCTTATTCAGGATAATCTTCTCAAGGCTAGAAGTCGCCAGAAGAGTTATGCTGATAGACGTCGTAAACCCTTGGAATTTCAAGTTGGGGACCTTGTACTACTTAAGGTATCCCCTTGGAAAGGAGTAATTCGTTTCGGTAGAAAGGGAAAGCTAGCTCCTCGATACGTAGGCCCCTTCAAAATTCTTGACAGAGTTGGAAAAGTGGCTTACAAACTTGAACTTCCACCTGAGCTAAGCAATGTTCACCCGACCTTCCATGTTTCGAACCTCAAGAAATGCTTAGCGGATGAGAACCTTCATGTTCCTCTTGAGGATGTGCAAATTGATGAAAGCATGCACATTATCGAGAAACCCGTCGAGATTGTTGATACTGGAGTCAAGAAACTCAAGCGCAGTCGTATTCCGATCGTTAAGGTTCGTTGGGAATCTAAACGAGGCCCAGAGTTCACTTGGGAACGTAAAGACCAGATGAAGTCGAAGTATCCACATCTTTTTCCACCAGACTCTCCAACTCCAACTTCGGGACGAAGTTCCTAAAAGTAGGGGAGACTGTAACATTTCGCATTTATTTTTGTACGTTACATGGACATTATCAATAAAAACGTCAAATTCTACCATTTACATTCGCATATAATTGTTTTTGTCGCATAATTGGAACCCTAATACTATATATATATATATTATATATGTGGTAGTATGTGTTAAATGTCAAAAAAAAAATAAACACTTGGGCCGGGAATCGAACCCGCGCCCAAGGCGGCCCAAACACACATCCATGATACTACCAACTGGGCTGGCCATCAACTTTGATTAAACCCCAGCACGAATTAAACTTATACGTGATTTTAAAACCTGCACAATTGACTTAGGAAAGTCAACTGTGGACGCGTTTGTATAATCAATCAGAATCAATTCGTGATTGGTCTAATTTTGGCATCTCTACTCGATTACCGGCCTCATCCAACTACGATTACACGCTAATTACCAATTATCGTTGACTAATTGAAACTATACGCGTTTGAAATTGAATCGTGGGTCAACCTTGCCAATTAAACAATCCATCGATCCCCTATATAAATTGGCCCTCTGCGAAGCATAACAACTCGCTCATACACTCTACTCAACCCCCAATCTTCTTCAAATCAATCTGTGTATCATTATACGATCACCAGTTGACTTTTATCCTTGACCGGACAATCAAACACGAATCAACACTGTAAGTGTAATGTTTTATGTGGGTTTTGATCACCGGCGTTCACACATCAAAAGCCCTAACATCAATTGGGCCAATGATGTGTGAATCGTGTTATTGCAGAAATTAGGGTTCGTGCATATGATTTGGGGATAAACTGAATTTTCCATTGTGTACTTATTTAATTTTAAACAGGGTTAATCACAACCACTGGCCTAGGCCAAGTGGTTGTGACTAAGGCTTATAACCCCAGCCACCCGGGTTCGAGTCCCGGCTGTGGCCTTCTTTTCTTTTCTTTTTCATTTTTAAACAACAAATCATATTATATATATATATATATATATATATATATACATTTAAATTTATAAATTCATTTTTAAATATTAAAACCTTTTTATAAATTCTAAAAAAATTATATTTATCAAATCTGAGATAAAAGTTTTATTTACAATTTTTAGTTTTCTAAAATTAATTGATTTAATATTTATAATAATTAAATCAATTTTATACTATTATATTTATAAAAATCCATTAAAATATTAAAACAATTTTATTAATTTCTAAAAAAACTATCCTATGTTTGTACAATGTTAAACTTTACTGAAATAATATTTAATTCAGAAAAATCATTTATTTTATATTTTTAATCAATTTTTGTTAGATTTAATCATAATTAAATCATAATAAATTCAATTTTTATTATTTTTGCACCAAAATTTTATACAATTTAATTTTAAATATTTAGAACAGAAATATGATTTTTAAAATAATAATTCTTTAATTTTAGTATTTTTGAATATTAAAGTTAAATTTTGGCAATTTGTAATAAATAGATTTAAAAATCTATTTTAAAGGAAATAATTTTATAAAAATTATTTTTATACTTCAAACACATTATTGTGAACATTCTAAATTCAAATTTTATAAAAAGACTTTCTTTTATTTAATTATCAAATTTCCCTTTATTTAATTAACATTTTATTTTAAATTCAACAATTGGATATCCCCAAATCGAAACCCTAGGATATACTTATAAACTAGTTAGACTTAGACTTATTTGTTGCCTTATACATAGGGTAATACTTGGCAATCTTTTGGGCTACACTTATACTATTTCTCAATACCTAATACTATACCAAGGTGAGTTTACGTAACCATGTTTATGCGATTCTTTATACTTGCAACAATTTTAAGCAATTCAACATGCATGTCTAGTAGTAAACTTTATTGCCTCATGAATTAGTCAACAGTTTCAACGAGTTTCAACGAGTTTCAACATTACATAATCATTAGCTATGGCCAAGCCGGCGATACTCAATAATAGATCTATTGGATTGACAATCCCACCCGGATACGTGTACCTCCTACATAGGTAACGTGGGTGATTGTTATCGTTCAACATATTACTAAGGTGAACCGTAGATGACGGGATGGACCTAAACTAGTCGGAGGTTTGATTATGTCAACATATTATACTATTCATGTAGACTTAAATTTACGATAGACATACGAATTGCTAGACTTTTATACTTAAACTATATGCTTAACATGGATTATGTATTCTCACCAACTTCTAGTTGACCCCCCCCCATGTTTACAACTCAACAGGTGATAATGATGCTTGAAGATTAGAGTATTTATGAAGAAAATAAGGAGTCTATGCATGCTTGATTCTTGTGTGATGTATTAGATTTCCACATTCAAAACTCTTATGTATTTCAATTTTTGGATACTTGCAATCTAATATTTATTTCAATTAAAATTTGGATTACCATGTGCTACTGTATACTCATCAATACGTGACACCTCAATGTTTCCACCATCGGTTGGGGTGTTACAGCGGGTAGGCTTTGCTAACAAACGGGTATCACAACCACCACCAGTTAAACCACCCTCAGGCACCATCCACCGATTGCGACCAACATACACCCAAGAAACCTGCAAAACCGCATACAAAAGACACAAGAAATCGGCTTTACAGTGAACCTCCGTCAACTGCGATAATATGCCGGTGTTGTTTTCCAACGAATCTAGGTGACGGTGTTGTAGGTGGCTGTGGTGTGCAGAAAAAGACAACCGATGGTTAGCTAATGCCACTGTGGCCGCTGTGGGTAGCCGTCAAATACGGTTGCTGTGCGACGTGGAAAGTTATCCGGTGAAACCACGGCGCGTGGTTTGTGTGGCATAATTTTAGCGTATTCAAGCGACCTCGATGATCGGAGAGAAGTTATTCGGAGCTACGATGGGAGAGATGTTGTTTTAGAATTCAAAGTGAAATGAAAGAAACAAAAAGGGGCTATGAGTTTTCAGGGGATGAAAGAGGTTGCATTTATATCTCAGAAAGTTGACGAAAGTGTATAACAATATGAAGACTTACGTGGCCCAAATGGAGAAGAGTGAAGACCATTATTGCGCCGTCAGTTCCAAATTAATATATAGAGTAATACATTAGTAATATATAATAAGGATAATATATGTAGTAAAAATAAAATCACATATCCACTTGACGTGCTAATTTAAACACCCAACTATTGTCAAGATGGATTTTTTTTCTTCATAATAGTCGATTTTGAATTTGAGAGAGTGTTTGTAGGGGTTGTATGAGATTTTTTGTGAAAATGGGTAAATCATCGTCTCGGTCGGCGACCTTCAAAAAAGAATTTTGAAGGTCTCACATCTATTCAGCGACCTTCACATAAAGTCACTGATCCATTTGGCAAAGTTGATAAGTCGTTGATTCAATGCAAGATCTTCAATGAAGGTCGCTGCAGAATGGAGTAGCGACCTTCAATCAAAGTAAGTCAACTTTTATTTGTTTGAATTTGTCACGTGAACGGTTTGTATTTTTTGGTTTTTTATATGGAATAACAATAGGATAGCATGTCATCCTAAAATAACCACATCGCCATCTCTTCGTTCTCATATCGATCGAGTCCAAAAAATGGTTTATCGTAATTGTGGTTATCCAACAATGGTTCATATATCATCAACTTCAAGAAACCTAGGTCGTTGATTCTACTGCTGTAACAGGAAACCCCGTGGTTGTGGATTCGTATGCTTGGCTGACCGACCTGTAGTAGAGACTTTCACTTCGGGTATGATGAATGAAATCAACGAACAATTTCATCGTTCTTTAAACATCAATGACAGAACCAAACCCTACCTTGCAACACTCCCATTTGCAACAACCCTACCTATACCATCTGACAACTCTAAAACAAAGGGGCCATAACCGTCCTACAAATGCGCAACCACATCCATCTACCATGGAACAATGTAATTATCGCCCTCACACTGGTGAGCAACCAAACCCACCCCCCATTGAAGATGAGTTAGAGGATTTTGGACGGTTCTTGATGAAATCCAATTCTGGTTGTGGCATAAACAACAAGCTCGTGAAGAGTACGACTCATATGAGGAACCAGCCTGATTGTTCAGCACATAATGGAATTAAGTTTTATTAATAATGTGAGTCTAATTTAGTATGTTTGTAGTTAAATTTTAGGGGTAACTTTGTAGAAATGTAACCAAGTTTGCTAACTGTTCCAATTAGGTCACTCAAACATTTTTTGTCTCTCTAAAGTCACTTAAGTTTCATTTAGTGTTCCAATACTATGTAATTATCAGGTTTCCAGGTAAAAGTGATGATGTGTCAGGTTTTAATATTTTTTAATAAATTTTTTAAACATGTAAAATTAAAAAAAAATTTAAATCTTCATTTTATAAAACTCACCTAATAAAAATAATATCCACATAAGCATTAAAATGAAAGAAAAAATAAAAATAAAAAAAGAAGGTGACCTGATGACCTGGTAATTACATTGTATTAGAACAACAAATGAAACTTGAGTGACTTTAGAGAGACAAAAAAAGTTTGAGTGACTTAATTAGAACACCAAGCAAACTTGGTTACATTTGTGTGGCATTTCCCCTAAATTTTATTAATAATGTGTGTTTAAAGTTGTTTAATTTAGTATGTTTGTAGTTAAGTTTTATTAATAAGGTGATTGTTTGGGACGATGTATCTTATTCTTATAACTAGCGTTACGGGGACCAATGGTACACGTTCTTAGAGCTCAGACGATATATTGGCATGGCATAAATGTCTACGTTGGGTGGACGCGTTACCGACTACACAATGCGTCGCGAAAAACTGAAAAAAAACCCTATTTTCACACACTAATTATGGCATGAAAAATAAAAAATAATTTTGCATTAACTACAAAAACGATTAATTAAACACACATTATTTTCAAAATCAAACACCGAAAATCTAGTCTCAAAAATCTGAGAAGCATTCCGAAAATCTGGTCCCGAGGAAATCTGTTGTGAACGGTCAAATATTTACGAAGGACTTCGTGCTAACACTGTTGTATACGTTTCTGATCTGAGGTTAGCACCCGTTTATTAACATAAATGCTTGAAAGGAACACCACCCCAGCTGCTACTAGTCGAAACTGTGGTTGGGAGTTGCAAAAGATCCACTTGATGAACTTTTGTACAACCTTTGGGCCCTCCAGCATTAATATATTTGAAATTACATAACCAGATTGTCAGTTAACACGTGTTATACCACGTGCAGATGTAACATAAGTCCTAGTAATTTCATGTAGATGTAACATTGTTTCACCAACACTAAAAAACCATAGCCTCCAACAATGTATAATAATATAACCTCCAACAATGTTTTTCATGGTTGAATAACACTATTTTGGATGTGTATTGCCATATATGTAATAGGATTGTGTGGTGGAAACCATATATGTAAAACAGTTGCATTCGGACAACATAAATATATGTTCACGAGTTACAGCAAAGGTTGTGGACTCAATCAGCGAGCTTCAAAGGTCGATGATCCAACTAGCAACCTATAATGAAGGTCGCTAGTCCAAGCAGTAAAGTCACAGCAAAGGTTGTGGACTCAATCAGTGTAAGGACAAAAAGGATTGAAGAAACCTTTTTTGCTAACCTTAGTCTAATTCCTATTTCTGTCAAAATATTCTAAGTATGAAACTACTGAAGAAAGAAGAAGAAAGTACTGAAGAAGGATTCAACAAGTACTGAAGAGTAAAGATCAGAAGTTCTGAAGTCAAACCAGACAAGTCAACTGAAGAACTGCTGAAGACAAACTACTCATCAGTAGTTTGTCACTAATCAACATTTGTAATAGAATTTTTCCACCGCCCTTATGTTTCAGTAGTTTATTAGTTTATTATTACTTTATCTTTTGTACAAGTTCCAAGACTATAGCCTGTTGCAGTCTTGCTTTTGTAACAAGGTTCATGTATATGTTTGTCTATAAATAGATGGGTTAATCCCACTATTTTAGATATTGATTTTAATTGAAACTGAAATCCTTCAGAGCTTTTACTTGAAATACCATTTCATATTCTGAGAATCTCTTTGCATATTTATTATCATATACATTCAATTGCGTAGATTCTCATTAACTGTCTTTAGTTTACAAACATCCACGGGGAGTAATAACTGTTGTTGATAGTGAAACTTTATAACTTATTCCGCTGCAAACTGCTTTGAATAAACTTGAAAAACACACAAGTTTTCATAAGCAAGCAACTGTTAATAGAGCATACTGATCTAACAATCAGTGACCTTCAAAGGTCGCTGATCCAACTAGCAACCTGCAATGAAGGTCGCTAGTCCAACCATTAAAGTAACTCTCATTGCCACTTTAACACCATATTATAAAAATCATAAAAATATTTATAAATATAAAAGTAGTTAAAAAAGTTAAAAATTCCACATTCGAGGCTTTTTGTGGGGTGTTGGGTCGTGTCACGGGCAGTCTCATGACGCCCGAATTTTCGACGGGACAACTATATCACCCGAGGACGACACGTTCAAGGGTCCGGTGATCGTAAAGACCGGCCCGGGAGACGGATACAGAGGGCCCAAAAGGCTTCCTTGTGCCACTTTCAACACTGTGATGTTTTATACTTTCATCCGGATTTTTTTAACATTTTTTATTGCAAATCAAAATGACTTACGTAAAATGATGTTCAAGGATTTTTGTGATGTGTCGGATCGTGTCACGGGCAGTCTCATGACGCCCGAATTTCTGACGGGGCAGTTATATCACCCGAGGACAACACGTTCGAGGGTCCAGTGACCGTAAAGACCGGCCAGGGAGATGGATACAGAGGGCCCAAAAGGCCTCCCTGGGCCACTTTCAACACTGTGATGTTTTATACTTTTATGCGGATTTTTTAACATTTTTTATTGCAAATCAAAACGACGTACATAAAATAAAGTTCTGGGCTTTTTGTGACGTGTCGGATCGTGTCACGGGCAGTCTCATGACGCTCGAATTTCTGACAGGGCAGTTATATCACCCGAGGACGACACGTTCGAGGGTCCGGTGACCGAATATACCGGCCCGGGAGACTGATACATAGGGCCCAAAAGGCCTCCCTGAACCACTTTCAACACTGTTTAACATGATTCGATACTCGACAAAACATTAAAAAATGGAATTTTACCAACTACTTTTTCCATGTAGTCAAACTTCATTAATTGTAAAAATAATATCCATTACAAATGACAGTATATACAACGTATATCCGAGTTGACAATCTATACAAATCACAGTTACAAAACAATCTATTTCCAAGAACACCAACTCCAACTTTATAAGGCCAACAAAAAAAACTCAAAACGTGCAACATTTCCAATCTCATTGGTCATAGGAGGGCCTTGGAAGTTACCCTATCAAATACAATAAAGGGCGTCCTCAACCATAATCTCCGGGCTACTTTAATTAACTCTCCATGACATTGATTTGGGAGGCACATCACCTCTATAATCTTATTAACTCTCCATGCATATGCAACATCGATCCAATGGATGTTTTTCGAGAAGAGAGGTTGATGAGATGTCTACGCCACCAGCAACTGTAAAAAAATCTACAAACTCTCCAGATGAAAGCACCGCCTCTCCAGTATAATGATCTCTCCATGCAGATGTAACATCGATCCAACCAGCACAAAAGTTTGTTTTTTTTCCGAGAACACAAATCCCAACTTTATAAGGGAAACACCGGCGCAAATATAAGAAGGGAGGTTGAAGAGATGTTGGCGCCTGTGTAAATGCTAGAATATGTTGGCACAAAAACTGGTCACACCACATACCAATAATAGAAGACGAAACCGACATGGAGCCGCAATGCTTAAACAAAACGTATTTTGGACTCCAACAACCACAAACAACTGTAAAAAACCTGCCGTTTCTCCGGGTGAAAGCGCAGGTGTAGCAGATGTACCATCGATCCAAAAGAACGGGCAGGATTACCTGCAACATTCTCGTGGTCAGTGATGTTGCAGGATCATGCATCCTGCCTGAAAAAAAAGAAAGAAAGAAAAGTTTTTTTGGCATGATTTCCATGTGAACGTGGGAGTACTCTGAATGAATGTGAATGTACTCCATATTCCTCCCCACGCTGTCATGCCATGCCGAAACGCCCCATAGAAAAGCCCGTCTACCTTCCCGCCAACAGCCCAACATCCAATATCGATGACGGGAAAGAAAAAGGAGTTGGGAATTTCACCTCTACAACCCCTCCTCCCTGCATGCCACTGCCGCTATTGCTTCTCGGGAAACAGTCCAGCTGGGGTTGCAAGAAGAGATTGGATGGACTTAATAACATCTTTAGGGCCCTCCAGCATTAATATATTTGAAATTACTTGTACCGATGACATATACACGTGTTATAACGCGTGCAGATGTAGCATCGATCCAACTAATTTCATGCAGATGTAACATCGATCCAACAACGTTTTTCACAGTTGTCAGACGCCACCATTTTTTCCTTCTTCACGTACCACATAATACAATAACACCTTGTGTAGCCTGATTTTTTTTTTTTTGCTTTGTAACGAAAAGAATATTTGTTGCATGGAAAAGGCGAATTGTTTACGAAGGTTGCGTGCATAAAGAACTCTATTTTTTGACGTGTACTGCCGTTGCATGACATTTATGTATTTATATTGGCTATTTTTGGCTTTGTAAAAAGATTGGAGGAAGTTTATCATGCCATTATTATTGAAGCCAGGAAGCTGCATGACATTCATCGGACAATTGCTATAAATATACACGAGCCAACATTGAATTCAAGAAATGTCTCACATCCATTCAACGACCTTCATTGAAGATCTTGCATTCAATCAGCGATCTATCAACCTCGTGCATTGGATCAGCGACTTTATGTGAAGATCGCTGAATGGATGTGAGACCTTCAAAATTCTTTTTTGTAGGTCGCTAATCGCGACTGTGATCTACCCATTTTTACAAAAAAAAATCCCATGCAACCCCTACAAACACTCTCTCAAATTCAAAATCGCCTATTCTTGTAAAAAATTTGTCAAGATGCCAATGACAGCCTAGCCCGAGTGGCTTAGGGTACCCAGTTTTAATCCTTTACAAGGTTTCTGGGTGAAAGGCGCTAGTTCGATACCTCCTTGAAGCTTTAACTTTTGAAAGACGATTGCCATCCCGTCTTAAGTGAGATTCAAACTCAGCCTCAGAATAATTATAACGTTATAATAGCACTTGAATTACCAGGTGCGCCCCCTTTAAAAAAAATATACTATTGTCAAGATGTTATTATAAGGTCATTACAATCACTAAAATACACTTCATGTTGTAAAAGAAATATAACTAGATATACTTAAATACATTTAACCCATTGTTATTTCAAAGTTTTCTCTTAAATAATTAAAATATATAGGACTAGATTATACCCCGGGAGCGTCCCGGGTTGAGAAATTTAATATGATACATCATTTTTACATATGAAATAGACTGATGTATAACTCTAATATTAATATCTAACCTAAAACAAATTAACAATGTACAACTCAAATGCTAACACCTAACCTAAAAGAATGTAGAACTTTAATGTAACTCTAATATTAACACATATTCTAAAGACTAAACAAATGTACAACTCTAACATACTAATATTGATACCTAACTTAAAACAATGTATAACTCTATTAACCTATTCGACTCTGGTTGAAAAAAAAAATTCATATTTACTGATTTAAACATAATTAGTGACTTGTCTATACATGATTAATGATGTAGCTGAACACTTTGTGTTTTTTTTCCTGTATGAACAAAACCCCACAAAAAAATTTCTCCGTTTTTTATATAGCACTATGGTACTCGTTGGAAAGATAATAAAACGCTCGTTAATTTGGTGTAATTTTTTTCTTTAAAAAATCTCGTATATTAAAGATATTAACGTTTAAAAATTATGGGAGGAAACATAAAGGTGAAAAATCCAATTTTGTTTTTAAATTATTTTTTTCCTAAAATATCTCAATGCCACATGGGATGACACATGGCACACTCAAAGAAGAGAATGCCTCTTTGAGTGCCATGTCATTAAAATGGCTTTGGTTTATTATATGTATAGATTCTCACAAGAGTCAAAAGAAAGCTTCACAATCCCACTATCTTTGGTCACCTTATCCCATCTAAATCAGTGAACCACCACCATCAATAACTCTCAAGTGTCTCAATGACAGCACAACAACATTTTAATTTCAACCACATAAATTTGTTTTTGGAAAGTGATTTTTATGTTGTGGCAGGGTTTATCACAACTTTTTAGAAGGGGATTTCTTAGCCACTCTGCAATGGTCAGACTATGTTGTTTTAACCGATTCCGCGCTGATACAAGAGTGGTCGGCCCACAAGCGAGTCGAGGCTGCGCATAAGGGGCACTAAGGCTTCCACCCGGAAAATTTCTTGCCACCTGTCACTTGACAGATGTTGCACCCTTTACAAGAGTCAAGCCTCTCTGGAGTAAATGCACGGTAATAGAAAACTGGGGGCCATCAGAATCAAACCTGGCCCCTCCAAAGATGGTAGGCTCAACCATCATTTGGCAAAATATCCAACCATAAATGTTGGATATTATAATCAGAAGTGGTAGTGAGTGAAACTACGTAATCATATTATGTATTACATTCATTAAATATATAGTTACAAATATATCATTCAGTTGCATAGGTGTCATCGTACGTATTATTAGTTTTTAAAATAGAATGTTCATCTACACACATAAGTTCAATAGAAAATCATTCTTAGGTATAAATACAATACAATACATTACATGATATTTGATACAAACAGAAAAACGTGAAGTATGTGGTTATATACTACAATTAAAGCAACATACGATGCACACGCAACTTTATTTAAGTTAAGTTGACATAACTTGTTTATCTTTGTTGGATTTTATCGAACATCAAAAAGATCAACAATTGTTCTGAACCAAACTATCCTCCATTTTCTTGGTGGTTTGATCGAGCCCGGTTTGATACTTCTTAAGCAAATCTTCATAAGTTAACCCATCAATCGGGTTAACCACAAACGACCACTCGACCACACACCCTTCAACATTACTACCAACGACCTTGATCGTTGCTAGATAAGACTTGAACCCAACATTGCAATCAACCATCTCGTAGCTCATGGACATCTTTTCGTGGTCAACGGCTACTAACCTCTCCATTGACCAGCTAACATGGTCCGCACCACCATCTTCATTTGGGAGTGAGAAACCGGCACAATAGCGCGTGGCACCGACCTCGCCGTTGGTGCCATGGACCCCGTAGCAAGTAGACAAGTTGGGAAACCATTTGTGGAAGTTGAAGAAGTCTATGAACAAAGGCCATATTTGATTTGCATTTGCTTTTGTTAGAGTGCTTGAAACCTTACCTTCCCATTTCTCCATTGATCTATTCTCCTCCACTCGATTTGTTTGTTTTTCTGAGGTGATAAAGGAGTACCACCCATGTGTTATATATGGTAGAACAATTATATAATACGATATTATTTGCTTTTGTTTATTAACATTGGATCTTTAAACCATATATGTTTGTTGACAGAGGATCAAATGAGAAGAAATTTTACGTGAGAACAAAAAAAAGAAGTTACATAATGCATAAACATTAAATAGCTTTACTCTTCTTACATTAATTACATCTATATAATTAATTAGTCATTACACTACAAAAAAAATGCCATTTAGTGACACACATTTTTAATGGCATTTAGGGTATGTGACACTAATAAGGTTTTTAGTGACACTTTTTGTGTGCCATACTTGCTTAACACGTACTTTTAGTGACATTTAAATGTTATGCCACTAATTTTGATTTTTAGTGACACTTTAAGTATGCCATAATTGTTTGATACGTACTTTAGTGGCATTTATTTTTGTGCCACTAATTTAGTGACACACATTTTTAATGACATTTAGCGTATGTGACACTAATAAGGTTTTTAATGACACTTTTTGTGTGCCATACTTGCTTAACACGTACTTTTAGTGGCATTTAAATGTTATGCCACTAATTTTGATTTGTTAAAGTGCCAATGATCTCCAGGCCAACTGGTTTGAGGTAGGGTGGGTTATCCCTTAGGGGTTCCTATCCTAGGGGTAGGTCACAAGTTCGATTCATGCACACCACAAAAAAATTCCCCGTGATGGTTTGAGCTTAGGCAAGGAGGACACCATGTGTGGGTAGGGATTCGAACTTGAGATCGCTAGGTTAGGGTTGTACAAGAATTTTCACTGAACTAAGCATTTAAAAAAATGTATTTGTTAAAGTTGTGATATAAATAATTTTAATAATCTGAAACTTAATGCTTATACATGGTAGAAAATAAGCTTTTAATAACACACAAACAATGACTAGCGCTAGTTTTATGACACGGAAAAAGTGTCATAAAAATATTGTCATATTTTTTAAAATTTAAAGTATATATAACACATATTTTGGCATGTAATTGTTAAATTGTTAAGTATCATAATTAAAAAGAAAAAAAGAAAAACATAGAGCACGCCACATAAATACGTAGTACTATTTTTCCCTCCTAAAAATTTCATCTTCCCCCAATTTTCTCAATTATATTAAAAAAACCCTAGAGCGCCATTTTGAGATCTGAGACCTCTTCAACAAAATTCAAAAATCTTACTCCCCTAAAATCTCTCTACTCACGCACTAAACACCACTACAATCTATCTCCCCTGTAATCCCTCGTCATCATTTTGCCCATCAATCTCCGATCAGCCACTGCAATCGCCGGCCACCCTCTACAATCGTGTTCGCTCAACCCTCTAATCAGGTATTTTTTTCAACAGTTAGAATCATGTATTGAGTTTGTGATGTGGGTTTTTTTTAACAATCAAATTCTGGTGATTTGGTTTTTTTTTTTGAACAATCATCGTCGCTTCTTGTTTGATGGCTGTGTTGTTTTGGTTTTCATCGTAGCTTCTTGATTAATGGTTTTCATGATGAAGGTTCAACAAAAGTGCATTTTCATAAATGGTATTCATGCCTGATATGTGTTTAACAAGAGCTGCGTGCCATCTGTACTACATCCATACTTATGTTTTAATATGTATGGTTTTCAATACATATAGAATAATATATAATTTTTTATACATGTATGACCGTTGGTGTTTATTTTAATATATGAAATTGTTGAAAGATTTTATTTTTATTGGTTATTGTCATTATTATTGCCCTTTCTTTTGTTTATGTTGGCTGCTCTAATAGTGAGAAGATGAGTCGTGTTTTACAAAAAAAATATATCACATGGTAGTAGAATCGCTGAACGGTGAACTAGAATGAAGCCCAAAAGAGCCCCCACTAGTTGCCGTAAGATACCGCCAGCCAGCCACAGCCTACGGCTGGCTGCTGCTGCACGTTGCCCTGTCTGCAGCCGCAGGCTGCTGCTGTTTTGTTCTGTCTGCGGCCGCTGGCTGCAGTTCTGCAGCGACTGGCTGCTGTTCTGCAGCCGCGGGCTGCTACTGTTTTGCTGCTGCTTCGGCCGTAGGCTACGGCTCGGAGCCCTGGTCTACGGCCAGCCACTTCTGTAAGGGATCCGACTAAAAATTTGGTAAACTCTTGTTGCCTAAAGACCTTACAAAAGGGTATAAACGCAGCCACAAGTACACTTGTTGGCTGCAAAAATAATTAAGTTTTTTTTTTTTTTAAACTTGATTCATGGCGTAACAACAATTTAATCCCAACCATTTACCAAGCCTATCAAGACGTTGATATTAAACATTACTATATTCTATTATAAAAAAAAACATGACATGTTCAATTATTCGTAATGAAAACGATGTATATTGATTTTATATTGCATGTTTTTAATACAGAGTATGGGTACGCGCAAGGGACTACGTATAACTTCCACCGACTTTAATGAGCCTTCTGAAGACATTGTTGAAGACCATGGCGACTATGAGACTGAAAATCACCATACGGGTAAAATGGAAGGTTGTCATTTCATGGTGCTCCTAAGATAATTTGACCATCCTAATTTGCTACTTTTTGACTTTGATCAGGTCCAATGGCAAACAAAAGCAAGAAAAATAAAACTTTAGCAGTAGAAGGCAATGAATATGAGAAGATTAGACAGTTGACAATTCAGAAGAACCAAAAAAAACTACAAGAACTTGGAATTAAAGACATTGTAAGGTCTTGTACAAGTTTATCAGAAAGTCAAAAAACGAAGAAAAACAAAGTGAATCATAACACTCATGCTGGGGAAATAAATTTTGTAGAGCAACACCGTCCACAATTTATTGCACCAATGTCCATGAATAGAGTTGCTAATCTCACGAAGTTACGCCGCGTGGTTGCTTCAAATGTCTCTCAAAAGGTTTCATCTACTTCAAATGAAACACAACCGAATAAACAACCACAAACAGTTACCATGAGTGAAACAATTGAAGGTAATAAAAGAGGATCAATTGGAAGGATGGTTCTTGTTGATGAGGATGATGATGATGAAATATCTCAAGGTATTATTTTGTTAATCTTAAAGTTTTGTTCAATAAAAATACATTTTATATTAATCTACTCTTTTATGCTTGAAGAAGGTAACAAAGAGGATATGGAAGTAGGTGATGTTGGTCAAAATGATGAGTATATGGGTGATACATTACATGAAGATGGAGGTAATGTTCAAAAACAACTACAAGGCCCTGAAAAACAAAAAGCAACTACATCTTATTCAAAAGGTAGTAGTATAGGTAGGCGCAAGAGGCTAAATATAACTTCTACCGTCTCCAATGAGTGTATTGAAAACCATGTTGATGACGAACCTGTTGAATACAATTTTGAAGACCACCAAGTTTTTGAAACTCAAGGTCATCAAGCTAGTGAAATACAAGGTAAAACTTTAGACAAATTGTAATGATGTTTAAGAAATAAAATGATAGAAGATATGTTCAAACTGTATTATAATTTGTAAATTGTTTTTCTACTTGTTTTCTTTCTTTCTTTTTTTTTTTTTAATTTCTTAGGTGCTCCTAAAAAGGTTAGAGGCTATACACAGAAAGCTGAAACTTGGAAGATGGATAGTAAAAAAAAAATAGTTGTCACATTCAACAAATTAGGAAACCCTGTAGGGGATGAAGGTACTGAACTAGTTCAATTCCTTGGGACGCTTGTGAGGAATCCTGATCATGTATCCATAGAATATTCTGACTGGAGAAAGGTTCCCAAACAAAAGAAAGAGGACATGTATTCACTCGTTAAGGTATATGTCTTTATTAAGTTTCAAAATGTATCTACTAGATAAAGTAAGAGGTGTATCCTTAATATATATAATTTTTGTTTGTAGTCAAAATTTGTTATTTATCCAAATGAAACAAACAAGATTAAAAATTGGATCTTCCAAAGCATGGGAACAAAATGGAGATCGTGGAAAGGTTCGTTAAAGGAAACATGTTATGATCCAAGCCTTACTGTTGATGAAATCGTGGCGCAACATGTTAAGATTGACGACAGATTGAATCCAACTCAATTTAAAGAACTTGTTACTCGTTGGTTCACTCCGGAATTTCAGGTAACAATAATCTGGAACTTTGATTTCTTTTACAATATTTACAATTATCTAATTATATCAAAGAATTCTTATCATGTATTATTTTATCATTTACCATAGAGTATATGTGATGTTAAAAGAATGAGCCGCTCAAAGATGAAGGAGCCTCATGTGAGTGGGACAAAGTCATTTGCTAGACTTGCTCATGAAATGGTATTATTCTAACTATGTTTTACATTTATTATATTTTAGGGTTTTTATTTCCCTTACTAACCATCAAACATCAATTATAGTCAATGAATAATAATGGTGTATATCCAACACGAGGAGAAATGTATATCGCAACTCGCACTCGTAAAGATGGAAGCATCGTTAATGATAAAGCTGCTCATGTTGTGGTAATATATTTTTAACGTCTCTATATATCATGGGTGTGTTTAATTTTTTTATGATTACGTATTTTATTACGTGTTCAGGCTTCATTAAAAGATATTGCCAATGAGTCTACAACCACACCCGGTGATCCAGAAGATTTTACAAATGATGACTACTCAAAAGTCAAAGGCCCTGAGAAAAGAGGATATGTTCGGTTAGTGGGAAGGATGCCAGCCGAAAAAACTAGTGGTACATCTTTGAAAGATTCACAAACTATTGATCAGCTAACGAGTGTTGTTAATGCTATGGCTGTTATCATCCAAGAACATATCCCAAATGCAAACCTATCTTCGATTCTTAGCAATAAGAACATACAGGTAATTACATGCATGAACCATTGTTTGTTCTTTTACCATTACATATTTATGTACTATTATTTATTTAATTTATATGTTTTAGGTCCCTGGTATTGGTTCTTTGGTACGTAACAACTCTTTACCAGTTAACGAAATATCGTCTTCAAGAAGTCATGATGATAATGGTAATTACTATTAACTTTTTACTTTTAACTATTTCGTAATATTAAACGAGCGTAATTCTTAGTTTGAAATTGATTAGCCAAAACTTTCCATTTTACAGGGCTAGAAACACGTGTGGACAATTGATCTATAACTCTTTTTGTTGACATTGCAGTTAAGGTAATATGTTGATTTTTTGTATACTTGTTAGGTGTTTGGACAAATTATAAATGGCTGCCTATTAATTATATGTTGGTTTTTTCTCTAATTGTTAGTTATTCGATCATATTTGTTTATACTGGATTTTCTTTTGAATAGGAACAATGAGTTTCATAAATTAAAGAACTTTTAGATTTCATTGAATAAATACTAATACTTATTTATATGGTTTATGATTGCAGGATATATATCATTGGAAAATTTGGAGCTTAGTTCTATGAAAGTTGAATTCTCTCCTAAAATAATGTTTAGATTCGTCGTGCAAGCATTTGGAATATGTTATTTATTACATAATGTTTTGCTAACATTTGAAATATGTTTCGGATTGAATTTTTATTGAAGTATATTATGATAATTTTTACATATACAATTTTACTGAACATTTATTTATATTTTATATTGTATATCATTTGATTTGTGGCAAAATTATGTTCCACTACAAATAGTACATATATATATATATATATATATATATATATAAAACTAGAAATAGTTTTTACCAACACAAAATTTGTACCACAAAAGTTTTTATATTGTGGCAAAAAAAAGTGTCATTAAAACTAGTATAAATATGTAATTAGAATTACTTTTTAAAGACACAAAATATGTGTCACAAAAGTCTTTTTTTATATTGTGGCAAAAAAAAAGTGTCATTAAAACTAGTATAAATATGTAAATAGGATTACTTTTTAATGGCACAAAATATGTGTCACAAAAGTCTTTTTTTATATTGTGGCAAAAAACAAGTGTCACTAAAAGCCAACAAAACTTTGTGTGATAGAATGAAAATGTGTCACTAAAAGGCTTTAGCGTCAGCACTTCTAGTGACACTTTTTTTGTGTGCCGCACATTCCTTCAAGTCCCTTTAGTAGCACTTTTTTGAGGTGATAAAGGAGTACCACCCATGTGTTATATATGGTAGAACAATTATATAATACGATATTATTTGCTTTTGTTTATTAACATTGGATCTTTAAACCATATATGTTTGTTGATAGAGGATCAAATGAGAAGAAATTTTACGTGAGAACAAAAAAAAGAAGTTACATAATGCATAAACATTAAATAGCTTTACTCTTCTTACATTAATTACATCTATATAATTAATTAGTCATTAACACTTTATTTTACACATTATCAAAAGTTGTCCTACACATATAAAAATTCATCCTACGTATATCGAAATTATCATATTTTTCTCTAACACATATCGAGATTATCATACGTTTATCCTACACATATAAAAATTCATTCTACATATATCCTACACATCGAATTTATCCTTCACTCTAAATAAAGTTTGATTTGAAAGAATATATTTAATAAATGAATTATGAATTTTATTTATTTAACTAGTTTAAATGGAGTTATAAAAAATTAATAATCAATTTAACATTCAATACAATTATTAAATAAAAGGTTCCTATTGGTTAGAATTTATTCTTTTTCTTCTTACAAAACATTTTCTTCTTATTTGAACCCTCCGTTATGTTTATATATATATGAAGTGTTTGTGTGCGTATATATTTGATTAACAAGATCTGTCTTCTTTAAAAATTAATTTATATTCCATCATGAATTAATGTTTTATCACATAACGAAAGAAACATGTTTCTTAAAACTTTTTTCGTTAAAACAAATTCATAATAAAATTAAGTTTGTAATTAGTTTAGCGTGTTCTTTAGAGAAAAAACTCACAAAAAAAATGTCATTTATTTTGTATAATTTAATTTATTCGAGAGAACATGACTTCTCATGTGAAGTGTTAACTACAGAAGGATTCAGATCCAAAAACTCTATATTTTGTTCAAACAATATAAAAGAGATTATAATACATGATGCAAAATATATTTGGTATCAATGTTAAAAGAGTTTTTTTTCCCAAAATGGGTGTAGTTGTGAAACTTAGGATCAAAAGGGGTGTTTTGAAAACTATCTACCAATGTGAGTGTTTTTTTTAAACTTACTTTTTCTCGCATCCAATTTCAATGTAATTTTTTTATAAAACGGAGTTGCGTGTGATAATATACAAGTCATCTATGCGTCTGAACAATTTATTAAAGTTTTTTTAGTTTTCTTTATTTCCGATTTACTTGTATTTTGTTACTGTTTTGACTTATTTATTTTTTTTATGATAATGTATTATGTTTCAGCCTAAAATTGTTATTAACACAATGTGCATGTGTGGTTGAAGGGACTCACAACAACGCATGTGGTACTAAATACTAGTTTATCGACAAATAGTAAGTTATTGTATTCAAAACGATCGATGGAAATCCTAAATCACTTTTTTATTCATTCTTTATATATATATATATATATATATATATATATATATATATATATTTAACTTTTGTGAATTAAAGATGTATCAATTATCAAGAACTAAAGTCTCTCTCTATGGGTAGTCGCCGGGTTCCATTACCGGAAAAGTTTCAAGGGCGGATCACGAAGTTTTTCATCACTAATCTGCCGGATAAATGCAGCGGGAAAGATCTGGCAGAGGCTATTCGTCATTTGGGAGTCATTTTCGATTTATACATCGCACGGAAGAGAGATAGAAATAGAGATAGATTTGGTTTTGTTTCGTTTTGGGATGTGAAGGAGACGACAGAGATGGTGTCTAATAATCTTTCAGCGATACGGTTGGGACAATACACTCTTAGAGCCAATGTTGCCAGATTCACTCTTGAAGATAGTGAAATTGGACAAGCTCCGAAGTTCTTTAATAAGGCAGATTCTTTTGAAGATAGGAAAGGAAAGAAAGAAGACACACGATCAGCGCCGAATGTTTACATGCAGGGAGGAAAGTCATTTCAGGAGACGTTGACTGGGAAATCGGGTGGTGGAAAAGATTTAAAAGTGTTAAAAGTTGATGACAGGATTGCGGCGTATCAATCGTCTTTTGGAAGATCCTTGATTATGAGAATGATAGAATTAAACGCTCTTAAAAGTATCAATCGGATTTTAAAAGATATGGGTTCGGAGGAGGAATCGGTGCAATACCTAGGAGGATTATCGGTCATGGTCAACTTCTCTAACAAGGAAAAAGCTCAGAAGGTTTTCAAGGAAGCAAGGGAGGTGATTGGAAGGTTTTCGGCTATCACCTTTTGGGAAGGTCAGTCTCTTGCATACGAAAGACTCGCATGGCTTAAGATTCAAGGTCTACCTATTCAATTGTTAACTAAGGACGTGATTAATCAAGTTGGAAAGCTGTTTGGAAGGATTGTGCATCATCCCTCGAGATCGGAATCTGATTCAGATCTATCATATGACTATATAGGCGTTTTGGTGGGTGAAGGTACAAAGGTGATGGAAGAGGTGACAACTATGTGGAGGGATAGAAAGTTCAGGATTTGGATATCGGAAGAGGCTGGTGATTGGGTACCGGCTTTTTTCGACGTAGACGATGACACAAAGGTGGATTCTCCGGGCAGTTCTGAGAAGACGTCTAAATCTTCATCACCCGAACAGGAGATGGATGTTGAGAGTCAACCACCGGAAAATGGTGATCACTCCGGAGCGGACGGTGACGGAGTTACACTGGAAGCTTTCAATGAGCAGTCGGTTAATTTGGAAAGTAATAATGAGGCGAGATTTGAGGAGGTTAATACGGAAACTATTGAAGATTTGGCGTTTATTGCGGGTAACAGGTTTGACTTTGATCATGGCATTGAAAACCAAGAGACTTTGGCGGGTGATTTATTTTCAAATGTTGGAAAAAGAAAAAAGAAGCAAGGTGGGGAAGCACGGGTGGGCCAGGCCAAGAATATAGAATACTCAAGCAGTCTTGAGAAAACAAAGGAATTTAAAAAGCCCAAGGATAATGGGCATGTGGATTATGAGGATAATATTATTGGGCCTAGAGATGGGAGTTCGGTTTCTTTAACTGGGCTTAAGGAAGGGGAGGTTATTAATAAGGGTGGAGACTTGGAGGGTCTGACCTGTAATGTTAATATTTCCAATTCTTTTGATTTGCTTAACAGACAGGAGCAGGGGTGCACAGCTA
The DNA here is from genome assembly GCA_030844895.1 of Ambrosia x helenae. Taxonomy (NCBI): domain Eukaryota; kingdom Viridiplantae; phylum Streptophyta; class Magnoliopsida; order Asterales; family Asteraceae; genus Ambrosia; species Ambrosia x helenae. Next base: position 39,948,393 of record CM061232.1, read on the forward strand.
TGAACAAGCTTCGACGAGTATAAATGAGAACGATAACGGTTTGGACTTGGAGGTGGACAAGACTGTTCAATTGGGTTCTCTTTTGGGCGCCGATTTGCAAGACCACAGACCTTTGGTTCAGGCTAATATTTCAGGTGAAGGGGTACAATGGGGTGATAAATGAATTTTTTTATCCATGAATATCCGTGGTATGAGGGCTGTTGGCAAGGCAGGGTGGTCTCGCAATCTTCGTAAAAGGTATGATGTTGATTTCCTTGGTTTTCAGGAGTCTCAAGTTTCAGGGCTCTTATTTAAGGATTTAGTAGATTTTTGGGGGGATGGAGGTTTAGATTATGATGTTATGGATTCCTAGGGAAGATCGGGGGGGGGGGGGATCGTTAATATGTGGAACCCAAAGGTGTTTCAGAAATTGTCGTCTTTAAAGCAGAGGTATTTCGTGGTTACTACGGGTAGTCTTGTTTCGGATGGGACTGTGTTGAACGTTTTTAATGTTTATGCTCCACAAAGAGCAGGTGTTAAAAAACGCTTATGGGAAGATTTGGCTGATTTCATTAGGGGGTGTACAGGTTTGTGACATCCGTCACTTTTCGTATTTATTTTAATATTTCGTATTTCTTAAATTATGTATGTTTGTTATTCGATAAATAAAACGCCATATTATACCCTTCTAGTATGATCTAATAATGTTTTGTGACGATTTCGGACACGTATAATCATACCGTATACATAAAATAACATGTTAGTTGTGAATTAAATGCCAAAAAAATAAATGTTTGGGCCAGGATTCGAACCCGCGCCCAAATCGGTTCACAAACTAACACCACAGAAACAAACCACTAGGCCAAGCTGTTGTTTGTTAATCATATCCTAACACGAATACATTTAAACATTCCCTAGTTCATCACAGTTTACTTGGGAAAGTCAACTGCGATTCAATCATACCAAATTAACACTTCAATCCGCGTTTTTGTTTCAATTCGTTTATGGTAATGATCCCACCGACACCCTAGAGTATTCCCCACGCTAAATCACAATTAAAACATACCAATTTTATGCCAATTACGCGTATTATAATCAATGTGGGTCAAAACTTCTAAATTTATGAAATCGTGGAATTAGTATAAATTGATACCTCCCATTCAAGCTCAATGCACCGAAAAACAAACCCCCATACTCAATTCATCCTAAAACACCTCCTAAATCTGCAAATTTTGAGTCTTTTTGTCGTGTTCGTTGACCCGCTCGTTCACACCTTTAATCGCATTGTTAATCCTTTGGGATAATCTCAATTCAAATCACGTTGTTCGGTAGAGTTCAAGTTATTTACGCGAACTGTGAGTACTTCCTATCCCCTTTTTGCTTTTATTCATTTTTGGGGTGTTACATGTACACTATTACAAATTACAAATACAAGTTTACATTTTCACAATACAATTCTAGTACTATGTGCATTTGCTTACAACGTGCTTTATGTTTAGACAATACATGTAGAATACATTTGTACTTAGTGAAATCATTAACAAGGTACAAGCCGACCTTAACATTGGATAGCGCTATTGGATTGACAACCCGCCTAGGTTGATTCTCCCCCTTTTTCATCAGAGAATCCGTGGTCATTGTTAAGTTTTTATCCATTTATTGGATAAGTACACCGCCGTTCATTTAGTACATTATACAGTCACAGGATTGATTTCGCTCATTTGTATGATACATAGTTTACATATTTGCATTGTAGCTTGCACTTGAATTGTATACCTTTTTCAACTTATTATATGTATTAAAACTAGGAATGCTCACCAACATTTCTTATGTTGACCAAACCTATTTTGTACATGTTTCAGGTGCAGTTTGATCTAGTACTATAGCATGGGACTTTTAGTGCTTGATTTTAATAAGTTATTTCAATATTTATGTTTCATTCAGACTTTGTATTTTTCGTTTCCATGTAAGACAATTTGGATTATTCAATAATATATTTACATTTTAGTACCATGTGCTTTTGAGCAATCGTCACTACGTGACACCTCGATGATTCCGCCATCGGTTGGGGTGTTACAGATTGGTATCAGAGCCATGGTTATAGGGAACTAGGTTATTAGATGAAATGGCCTAGACTATAACCGAACTTCAACTTTCATGCATAATATCTCCTAAATTACCATTCCCTTCATTTCTCTCTACTTTCCTCCCTCTATCTTTCCCTTCTTCTCCATTTCTCTTAGGCATAATGCCTACTCTTATTTTGCTCCTTCAAAGTTGTTGAGCTTTAATGAGTGTGATAGGAACACGTGCATTCTGGAAGGGTGGATGCATGTACACTAGGTTTTCTGGCATAGGCAAGCATAGCGCATAAATCCAATAACGGACCTGTTATGCTTACCTGGGAATTCCTGGAGTGAGTGTCCACTTATAGGCTAAAGCATGTCTTCTTTGATCACCATTGGGTTCAATTCCTTTGAAAAGTCAACGTTCTTGTTGGGCTTTACAGCTAGACAAGGGCAATCCAAGCATTTTATGCAAGATTTCCAAAAATACACTCTTGTTTCATATACAATATCTCATAATTTTCATATATTGCTTACAAGTTCATACTTTCATAATCATTTGTACAATTATACACTTACATTTTATAATCTCATGATTATTCAATTGCTACTTTGTAGATGTCTGCTCGTCGCATGCTCCGTGATGCTAGCCAACGCACTGTTCGTGCTTTTGGACAACGTTCTGAACGTCGCCTCGCATCTCTAGTCGCTCAGGAAATTGCTGCAGTGATCCCAAATCTTGTCAGTGAGTTAACCCAGAATAGTAACAGTACCAACACAGAGGGTGTGACTCAGTTTCGGTGCACTTTCAAACACTTTAACTCCCGCAACCCCACAAAATTCACTGGTGAGGAGAGTGCTACTGGCCTCCTCCAATGGTTTGAAAGTATGGAGAGCACCTTTGTGAACAGCGAGTGTCCTGATGAACTCCGCGTTCGCTATGCTACCAGTGTCCTTCAAAAGGGGGCGCTAACTTGGTGGAATGGCGAAAAGCGCAATCGGGGCGCTGATGTTGCTTTTTCTTTGTCTTGGGCGGAGGTTAAGGAACTCATGATCGCTAAATTCTGCCCTAGGAACGAAATCAGGAAACTGGAGGAAGAGTTCCATGGGTTGAAACAAGACAGTGGTGAAAATCTTGCGTACAACACTCGATATCATGAACTCAGCATATTGGTTCCACACATGGTTACCCTGGTGTCTCGAGCAATCGAAAAATATATCGAGGGATTACCTGACCTGATTCAAGATGTAGTCACTGGAAGCAAACCCACTACGGTGGAAGAATCCATCCAGCTTGCAGCCTCCTTGACTGACAAGCACGTGAAAAAGGGAAATTTGGTTAGGAAAGGAACTAAGAAACCAGCTGAGAAGACCCCCACCCCTACTACTGAATCATCAAGAGTCGCTGTAGACAATACCGATTCCAACTCTAGGAAGCGGAAGTTCAGAAGTAAAAACTATGTCGTTGTAGCCCCAGTAACCCAGGCTCCAATGGTCCAGGCTCCTCCTGTCAAGAAAGTTTATGGGGGAAACTTACCCAAATGTGCTACCTGTCAGTACCATCACCCCTCAAACTTTCCTTGTCGTCACTGTACCACCTGTGGTAGGTATGGTCATGTAGCTACCACATGTCGTTCAGTGTTTCGACCCCAACCAATCAACTCTCAACCAGTTAACCCTCAGCCAGCCAACCCTCAACCAGCTCGCCAAAACCCACAACCCATAACATATGGTCGAGCCTGTTTCAATTGTGGTGATCCAAACCACCTCAGAAATCAGTGTCCAGCTCTTGTCCCAGCAAACCGTACAACAAACCCAGTGGCTCGTGGTAGGGCTTTCAACATCAATGCAACGGAAGCCCAGGAAACAAATGATGTGGTGAATGGTACGTTTTTACTTGATGGTCATTATGCTTCGATTTTATTTGATACTGGCGCGGATAAAAGTTTTGTGTCATTAGCATTCGAACCTTTACTATCTCACACTCGCTCTAGACTAGGAGCGCCTTTCACTGTCGAGGTCGCGGATGGAAACCCCATCTCAATCGATTCCATTATCCAGGGTTGTACTCTTAGTCTTAACGAACATGATTTCTCCATTGATCTCATACCCATGAAATTGGGTAGTTTTGATGTCATCGTGAGTATGGATTGGCTTTATAAACACCATGCTGAAGTTGTCTGCTTTGAAAAATTTATTCGGTTTCCTCTCATATCGGGTGACTTTTTACGGTTTTATGGTGAAAAACCGTCCAGTGGTCTTAAACTCATGTCCTGCACTCAAGCACAAAAATATCTACGTAAGAAATACGTGGCTTTCTTGGCCCATGTTGCGGAAAAGAAAGATAAAGACAAGAGTATCCAAGATGTTCCTGTTGTTCGTGAATTTCCAGAAGTCTTTCCTGATGACTTACCTGGACTTCCACCAGTGCGTCCTGTTGAATTTTGAATTGACCTTGTACCTGGTGCCACACCCGTTGCAAAATCTCCATATCGCCTTGCACCTTCTGAGATGCAAGAACTTGCGAGTCAACTTCAAGAGTTGGCAGACAAGGGCTTCATTCGTCCCAGTTCTTCACCTTGGGGAGCTCTAGTCTTATTTGTAAAGAAGAAGGATGGATCTTTTCGAATGTGTATCGATTATCGGGAGCTTAATAAACTCACCATTAAAAACCGTTAACCATTACCCCGCATTGATGATCTTTTTGATCAACTTCATGGTTCGACTTGCTTTTCAAAGATCGATCTTCGTTCTGGATATCACCAACTTCGAGTTCATGAAGACGATATTCCAAAGACAGCTTTTCATACACGCTATGGTCATTACGAGTTCATGGTTATGCCTTTTGGACTAACCAATGCACCCGTTGTCTTCATGGATCTCATGAATCGCGTGTGCAAACCCTTCTTGGATAAATTCGTAATCGTTTTCATTGATGATATACTCATTTACTCCAAAACCAAATCAGCCCACGAACAACACCTTAGACAAATTTTGAGTCTTTTGAAGAATGAACAACTGTATGCCAAATTTTCCAAGTGCGAATTTTGGCTTAAGGAAGTTCAATTTTTGGGACACATTATCAGTGATAAGGGAATACACGTGGATCCAGCTAAGATTGAGGCGTTAAAAATTGGATTACACCCAAGTCTCCCACGGAAGTTCGTTCTTTCCTTGGTCTAGCGGGTTATTATCGTCGTTTCATTCTCAACTTCTCCAAGATTGCCTTACCTCTCACTTCTTTAACCCATAAAGATAAACCATATGTATGGGGACCCAGTCAAGAAGAAGCATTCCAAACATTGAAGCAGAAACTGTGTGATGCTCCAATCCTCACTTTACCTGACGGCAATGAGGATTTCGTGGTTTATTACGATGCCTCTAACCAAGGTCTTGGATGTGTTCTCATGCAACGAGGCAAGGTTATAGCATATGCATCGCGACAACTGAAAACCCATGAGAAAAATTATACTACCCATGATCTTGAACTCGGAGTGGTCGTTTTCGCACTTAAGATTTGGAGGCACTATTTATATGGTACAAAATGTGTGATTTTCACCGACCACAAGAGTCTTCAACACATTTTCAATCAGAAAGATCTGAATATACGTCAACGACGATGGGTCGAGTTGTTAAACGACTACGACTGCGAGATTCGCTACCATCCTGGCAAGGCGAATGTTGTAGCCGATGCCCTCAGTCGTAAAGATCATGCCCAGCTTTATTGTGCCCAGGTCCAGTCTGATATCAAACTCCGCATCATTGAAGCCCAACATGTCTCTGTTACTGAAGGCAACATGTACGATGAAATGTCGTGTGGAGCCGAAAATCAGTTGGAAACCAAACATGGTTTACTTTACTTTATGAACCGTCTTTGGATCCCTGATCGTGACAACTTGCGTACCTTCCTCATGGACGAGTCTCACAAGTCTCGTTACTCCATTCACCCTGGTGCAGATAAGATGTATCAGGATCTGCGTACCTTGTATTGGTGGCCTGGTATGAAAAAGGACATAGCTCTATATGTGGCTAAATGCCTTACTTGCTCCAAAGTCAAAGCTGAGCACCAACGTCCATCTGGTTTACTTGTGCAACCAGAAATTCCAGTGTGGAAGTGGGAAAACATTTCTATGGACTTCATTACGAAACTTCCACGCACCACTCGTGGGCATGACAGCATCTGGGTCATCGTCGATCGATTGACCAAATCTGCTCACTTTCTACCCATTCGTGAGACCTACACAGCTGAGAAACTGGCTAAAATCTATATCAATGAGATTGTCAGTCGTCATGGTATTCCTCTGGACATTATTTCCGATCGTGATAGTTGGCTTACTTCTCGCTTTTGGCAAACATTTCAGTCCGCACTTGGTACTCAACTGAAACTTAGCACGACCTATCACCCACAGACGGATGGTCAGACTGAACGAACCATCCAAACATTGGAGGATATGCTTAGAGCGTGCATCATCGACTTTAGTGGCAATTGGGACACGCACTTACCTTTGGTTGAGTTCTCGTATAATAATAGCTACCATTCCAGTATTAACATGGCACCATTTGAGGCACTTTATGGTCGCAAATGTCGTTCCCCTGTTTGTTGGAGCGAGGTTGGCAAAACACAAATCACTAGCCCCGAGCTAATACAGGAAACGACAGACAAAATTCTTCGCATTCGTGAGAATTTGCAAGTTGCTCGAAGTAGACCGAAAAGTTATGCCGATCAAAGACGCAAGCCTCTAGAATTTCAAGTCGGAGACATGGTACTTCTCAAGGTTTCACCTTGGAAGGGTATATTTCGATTTGGAAAGGTAGCTTACAAGCTCGATTTACCACCAGAGCTCAGCAATGTCCATCCAACGTTTCACGTTTCTAATCTTAAGAAGTGTTTGGCTGAAGATAACCTCCATGTTCCTTTAGAGGATATCCAGATTGACGAGTCGATGCGCTTCATAGAAAAACCTGTGGAGATTATGGATCGAGATGTCAAGGCACTTAAGCGAAGCCGAATTCCAATTGTCAAAGTTCGTTGGGAGTCCAAACGAGGCCCAGAGTTTACTTGGGAGCGCGAGGACCAAATGATGCCTAAGTATCCTCATCTTTTTCCAGAGACTACCACTTGAAGGGATTTCGGGACGAAATTTCTAAAAGTAGGGGATGCTGTGACATCCATCACTTTTCGTATTTATTTTAATATTTCGTATTTCTTAAATTATGTACGTTTGTTATTCGATTAATAAAACGCCATATTATACCCTTCTAGTATGATCTAATAATGTTTTGTGACGATTTTGGACACGTATAATCATACCGTATACATAAAATAACATGTTAGTTGTGAATTAAATGCCAAAAAAATAAATGTTTGGGCCGGGATTCAAACCCGTGCCCAAACCGGTTCACAAACTAACACCACAGAAACAAACCACTAGGCCAAGCTGTTGTTTGTTAATCATATCCTAACACGAATACATTTAAACATTCCCTAGTTCATCACAGTTGACTTGGGAAAGTCAACTGCGATTCAATCATACCAAATTAACACTTCAATCCGCGTTTTTGTTTCAATTCGTTTATGGTAATGATCCCACTGACACCTTAGAGTATTCCCCACGCCAAATCACAGTTAAAACATACCAATTGTATACCAATTACGCGTATTATAATCAATGTGGGTCAAAACTTCTAAATTTATGAAATCGTGGAATTAGTATAAATTGATACCTCCCATTCAAGCTCAATGCACCGAAAAACAAACCCCCATACTCAATTCATCCTAAAACACCTCCTAAATTTGCAAATTTTGAGTCTTTTTGTCGTGTTCATTGACCCGCTCGTTCACACCTTTAATCGCATTGTTAATTGATGTATTGCAAAATACATCGGTTATTTGTACATATTTTGTGTCGTTATCGAGTCAGTGTGTGTCGTTTATATATATATTTCGGTTTTTATTTAGTATTTTATGTGTCACAGGAATCCGGATGGCAAAAGAGGCAAATTTATGCATAAACGGTGCTTTACGAGGGGCGGTACAACATCGACGAGAGAGCTGAACAAAAATATTATTAAGGAGGTGGATCGATTGGAGTGGTGGAACAAAAGGTGAAGCATTGGTGCGATCACGGGTTGTTTCTAGTTTTATTATTTATCTATTTGATACCCGTTGTGAACACCATGAATTTGTCTTGCTTTTATTGTTTTGGTTTTATCATGACCACTAGAGGCTAAACCTTTTTGCTACCTATGTTAAAGATGATAAATACGCTTGTTTGATTTATTTTCTTTTGGTTTTGAAACTTTTGGTTGTGGATGAATGTTTAAGTAAAGAACTCTTTATTTTCTGGTTTGATGTATATGCATATTTAATTTTATTTGAATAACTTTTATAAACTCCACTTGCGTTTTTGTGAATGTCTTTCATGTATGAATGCGGGTTAGGTTGCGGACTGGGTGTTAGCAACTAGTTTATGGTTAATTCTGCAGGTTATCCATAGGAGTTGTAATTGTTAGTTAGGTAATTCTAAGTGTTCTACCAATTCTCAATAGCTGTAAGATGCGAGATTGTTGGTCTGTCTAAGGTGTTAAATTGCTAGTTCTAGAGGCTTTGTGAGAAGATCTCCCTAGTTTCCCTAGCATTCCTTGTAGGCCAAGTCTTATCAGAAATATTGTAGTTACCCCTTGCACTTTCGGGTGTATTGTGACTTTCGCGCTGTAAGGTAGACTGTCTAGCGGGTACTTTAAGATTCGAGTAGGTAAGCCTGTAAGGGTAACCTCTCAACCGGTGGTTTAACGGCTTATAGGTAACCTTAGGTTTCTCCTTGAGAAGGGTCGAGGGTCCTTTAGTTTATCCTGTAAGTTTAGTATTTTAAGATCCCGGTTCCACACCAGTTCCATAGCCATTAGAAACTTATCATCCATGTGTAGGATTCTAGCCTAGGTAGTGCCTTCCCATCACCTGATCCGAACTCCAGTTTCCAGCTTGTGTCTTTAGTTATTTTAGTTTTATTTTATTTATTTGCATTAGTTTGTTAGAAAACCCCCAAACCATAAAAACGTTATTAAGTCAGTATTTAGGCTAAGTAATCGAGTCTAGTTTACGTTTTCCAGTAGAGTCTCGTGGGTTCGATACTCGGACTTACTTTAGCTGTATAGCACTGACCGGTACACTTGCCGGTTGTGTGGTTTAGGTTTAGAGAGTCTTAGGTTATAAATTTAAAACTTAGAGTATCTAGTTTAGGTTAATTTAGTTAGTTTTTACTAAACCACTTTGAGCACATCATTAATCCTTTGGGATAATCTCAATTCAAATCACGTTGTTCGGTAGAGTTCAAGTTATTTACGCGAACTGTGAGTACTTCCAATCCCCCTTTTGCTTTTATTCATTTTTGGGGTGTTACATGTACACTATTACAAATACAAGTTTACATTTTCACAATACAATTCTAGTACTATGTGCATTTGCTTACAACGTGCTTTATGCTTAGACAATACATGTAGAATACATTTGTACTTAGTGAAATCATTAACATGGTACAAGCCGACCTTAACATTGGATAGCGTTATTGGATTGACAACCCGCCTAGGTTGATTCTCCCCCTTTTTCATCGGAGAATCCATGGTCATTGTTAAGTTTTTATCCATTTATTGGATAAGTACACCGTCGTTCATTTAGTACATTATACAGTCACAGGATTGATTTCGCTCATTTGTATGATACATAGTTTACATATTTGCATTGTAGCTTGCACTTAAATTGTATACCTTTTTCAACTTACTATATGTATTAAAACTAGGAATGCTCACCAACATTTCATATGTTGACCAAACCTATTTTGTACATGTTTCAGGTGCAGTTTGATCTAGTACTATAGCATGAGACTTTTAGTGCTTGATTTTAATAAGTTATTTCAATATTTATGTTTCATTCAGACTTTGTATTTTTCGTTTCCATGTAAGACAATTTGGATTATTCAATAATATATTTACATTTTAGTACCATGTGCTTTTGAGAAATCGTCACTACGTGACACCTCGATGATTCCGCCATCGGTTGGGGTGTTACAAGGTTTGATTGTTCTTATAGGAGACTTTAATGCGGTGCGATATCCGGAAGAGAGAAGGAATTCTAATTTCAACCAACAGATAGCCGACGATTTCAATGACTTTATTCATACCGCAGGGCTGAAAGAATATTTAATGCGTGGTTTTAAATTCACTTTTTTATCTGGTAAAGGTAAAAATCACAAGTTAAGCAAGATTGATCGATTTTTGGTGTGTGAAGCATTCTTTAATAGATGGCCTACGGCGTGTCTAAGAGCCTTGAAGCGTGAATTATCGGATCATTGTCCTTTACTTTTGACCATCAATGATGCTAACTACGGGCCAAAACCTTTTCGATGGTTCAACTCGTGGTTACACAGGGATGGTTGTGAGAAATTAATCGTTGAGTCTTTGGATGGGTTTGAAGCAATTGGTAAGCCTGATGAAATTCTTAACGCTAAATTTCATCATCTGAGAAATGTGTTAAGAGAATGGTGGAGGAATATTAATAGTAAGGAAGGGGAAGAGATGGGGCGGATTAAAGAGGAGATAGAAAATTTGGAATTGATTTTGGAATCTCGTAACCTTGAGGAAGATGAAGAGTGGATATGGGATGAATGCAAAAAGAGCTTAGATAATATGCAATTTTGTCGAAACAGAGACTTGAAACAGAAAGCACGCATTAAGTGGGCTATGGACGAGGATGAGAATACGGCATTCTTTCATGGGTTTATCAACGGGAGGAAAGCATCGAATTCTATACCGGGTTTGTTGGTGGATGGTAGATGGGTCAATAAACCGTCTCTAGTGAAAAAAACTGTTCTAAACCACTTTCGTCTACACTTTGCTGAAGCCGTCAAGGAAAGACCAAGGTTGAGATGCGGAAATGTGAAGACTTTACTGACAAGAGATTGCGAGTATTTGGTGCGGAATTTTAAAAAGGAAGAGATAAAGATGGCGATATTTGATTGTGGCGCAGATAAAGCTCGGGCCCGGATGGGTTCAATTTCAGATTTGTGCAGTTCTTTTGGGGATTATTGGAAGATGATTTTATTAACATCTTTGATTATTTTTTCGAGCATGGGAGTATTAGTAAAGGGTGTAGCTCATCGTTTATTACGTTAATCCCGAAATCTAAAACACCGGTGGGGTTGAAGGATTATAGGCCCATAAATCTTATAGGGATTATTAGTAAAGTGATATCGAAGGTTTTGGCAAATAGATTAACGAAAGTTTTGGGCAAGGTGATTTCAAATACGCAATCGGGTTTTCTCAAAGGAAGATTTATTTTAGATGGCCCTTTGATAATCAATGAAATGATTGGGTGGCTCAAAAAAAATGGGAAGAAGGTGTTTATGTTAAAATTGGATTTTGAAAAAGCGTACGATAACGTCAATTGGGAATTCCTTCTATCTTCTCTAGTTCAGATGGGTTTTCATGACAAATGGGTGTTGTGGGTGAAAGGTATTTTAAAATCGGCTAGATCGTCCATTTTAATGAACGGGTCACCTACGTTCGAATTCCATTGTGAAAAAGGTGTGCATTAAGGAGACCCTTTATCGCCTTTCCTTTTTCTTGTGGTTATGGAGATGCTCCATTGTATGTTTGACAAGGCGGTATCCATAGGGGAATTTAAAGGCATACGATTTAATGAAGATGGTTCAGTTTTGTCTCACATGTTTTACGCCAACGATGCGTTAATCGTGGGGGAGTGGTCACAAGATAATTTGGAGAATGTAGCTCAAATTCTTAGAGTCTTTCACCTATGTTCAGGGCTGAAATCAATTTAAAGAAGTCATTTTTATATGGCATAGGGGTGGATCAGTATGAAGTGGTGCAAATGGCCGAGATGATTGGGTGCCGAATTGGAGAGCTTCCTTTTGATTACTTGGGGATTCGGGTTGGTGCCAATATGTCTAGAAGCTGTAATTGGTTACCGGTCATTGATACGGTTCGAAAGCGTCTTTCGGCTTGGAAGGCTAAGACATTATCATTGGCCGGTCGGTTGATTCTAATTAAATCGGTACTTTCGAGTCTGCCAATCTACTATTTTTCATTGTATAAGGCGCCAATTAAAGTTGTGGATCAAGTCGAAGCCATGATGAGAAAGTTTTTATGGTCGGGTACCGAAGACATAAACAAAATTCATTGGGTTTCATGGGAGGTCGTCACTACGGATAAAAACAAAGGTGGCTTGGGAGTTTCGCGGCTGAAAGACGTGAACTTGGCCTTGTTGGCGAAATGGGGTTGGAAATTTAAGATAGAGAGTGGATCAATGTGGAGGTCCTTTGTCTCTAGTATACATGGTGGAAGAGGTTTGTGGGTTGGACTTCCAGTTAAGCGATCGATCACGGGATGTTGGAAGACGATAGTTTCAGTCTTGGAGACCAACAACGTTCAAGGAAATTCTATTCTGCAGATGTTCAGGGGGGGTTTTGGGGAATGGTCAGGAGTTGAGATTTTGGTTTGACTTATGGTTTGGCGATGTCGCTTTAAAGAGTAGATGGCCATGCTTATACAAACTTGAAAAAGACAAGAAATGCAGAATTATAGACAGAATAAAACAAGGGCCGCACGGTTTGGTTTATGAAGGGAAATGGTATAGATACCCAAGCTTTGTGGAGGAATTATCTAAAATGCAGGATGTGGAAAGAATGTTGTTGAATTGTCACCTTCGAGACTCGGCTGATGTTTGGTCTTGGGGTATTGAAAAGAAGGACGCTTTCTCAGTGGCCAAGTGCAAACTTGCATTAGCTGAATATAATTCTACTCCGAGGAATACTAAACTGAAATGGGAGAGATGGGTGCCGCTAAAGGTGAACCTGAATGCGTGGAGAGCTGATCTTGATAGACTTCCTACATGCGAGGCTTTGGCGAGACGAAGAGTCTTCGTTCAGGATGCTACCTGTCAGCTATGCAGATCTGCAAATGAAGACTTAAATCATCTCTTCGTCGATTGTATCTTTGCTTTTGGAGTTTGGAACGGTATTTGTAAGTGGTGCAGGTTAGATCCGTTTGTCGCTTATGAGTTTAATGATCTTTTACTGCTTTATAAGAATGTGCATGGTGGTAAGTGGAAGAAAAAGATTGTGAGAGGTATTGTTTTGATTAGCATATGGGCGATATGGAATGCGAGGAACGAAAAAATCTTCCAAGGAAAAGAGGTGATAGTTATGAAGACGGTTGCGGAAATTAATTAAAAGGCTTTTTTGTGGTTAAAATATAGATCGAAACTTGATTGTATAGTTTGGAAGGATTGGAATAAGTTTCCGTTGTATATGTGTTTGTAATCGGGGTGGTGCTCGTTTTTTGAGTGCTTGCCGTTGTTAATGAAAGTCAATGTTTAAAAAAAAATTATCAAGAACTAAAAATCCTAATTCAAAATGTGTACGGATGATATTACTAATGTGCTTTCTAAAATATTTGAATTATTAAATAAATCTAACATAAAATAAAATATATAAAATCATGTTGTTCAAGAAAGAAAGTCAACATATGCTAAAGTAATTTGTTTTATCAATTTATATTTAGGCCAAATTTGTTTATGAGGTTTTATCAATATTATTAGATCCATTCAAAATAAGAATTTTTGACATTTGAATCACTAAGGTTAGAAATCTAATGCTAAATCTGTCCATTTTACTAACCAGGTTAAAAACTATCGTTAACTGAAGGGATACTTTTATCCTTTACCTTTAAAATCTGAATAAATTAAAAAATATTTTTTTAATTTTATTATATAAACGCAACCCCCACTTCACCCACTTTTACCCCTATTCTTTATCTTCAATCTATCTTTCTATCTTTCTGTGGTGGTGGAAATAATAATAAGAATCGGGCGAAGAAAGGAGGCGGAAATAATAATAATAATAATAATAATAATAATAATAATAATAATAATAAGGTAAAGGAAATCAGCAGCATCCGACACAGCAAGGTGGTGGACAGACACCGTAACAGCTGCAACAATTGCAGCAGCTACAACAGATGAAAGGGTTTCAAGATCTGAAAAATCATCCACAGTTTAAGGATGGTATGTGAAGGTGGGTGGCGGTCATGGTGGTGGATTTGGTGTTTGGTGGTGGTGAAAGAAGTTGGATGGTCGTCGAAGGTAGTGAAAGGTAGACGATTGGGTGGAGGTCGTGGGTGGAGGTGGGTGAAGGTGGGGATGAAGGTGGTGATTGGTGGAGACGGTGGCTGACGTGGTGATGGGTGGTAGATATGGTTAGGTTGAGGTGGTGATTGGTGGTGGATATGATGGAGACGATAGCTGAGGTGGTGATTGGTGGTGGATATGGTTGGCTGAGGTGGTAATTGGTGGAGACGTTGGCTGATGTGGTGATTGGTGGTGGATACGGTTGGCGGAGGTGGTGATTGGTGGTGGATATGGTTGGCTGAGGTGGTGATTGGTGGTGGATATGGTTGGTTGAGGTGGTGATTGGTAGAGACGGTGGTGATTGGTGGTGGATGTGGCTGGCTGAGGTGGTGGTTATGGTGGAGACGGTGGCTGAGGTGGTGATTGGTGGGAGGGAATTTAAGGGATAAAAAAAATAATGGGAAATGACCAAAATGCCCAGATTTAATGTTGTATTTAACAAAGTTTGCAAATTTGACGGATTTAACACTAGATTTCTAACCTTAGCGGCTCAGGTGTCAGAATTTTTTATTTTGGATGGATTGAACAATATTGACAAAACCTTAGAGACGAATTTGACAATTTACTCTTATATTTATATTAATATTTAGATGACATAAGACATTTAGTGTAATAAATGTGTTAGGTAGAAGTACAATTAAAAAGACATCTACAAACATCAACGGGGGTGCAATATCCCCAACGTTCACCTGGATGTCTAGATTGGCATTGACCATTGAGTGTTGCAGACAAATGTATCACATGGATGAACTGTCCAATATTCTTTGCATTGATATTGTGGTTGAACCTCCTCTATGACGCCTAAACAAGATAATAAATAAATAACCTCAACTTTTGATTTATACAAAAAGAAGATAATGTATAGATCCAACCATTGACAAAACCAAAACTTAGTCGGGTATGTTAGATTGAAAACCTTGCCTTCTCTCTATATTTCATCTCAAATATATAGTACAATATTGTTCCTATAACTATGGAATGGATATACATCATAGATATAATTAATGATAATAATTAATATGGTTGACTATATTCTATTACACCCCCGCAGTCGAAGCGGGAGATGATCGGATGCTGAGACTATCCCTGAAGTCTTCAAATAGTATACGAGGCAGGCCCTTGGTAAAAATATCGGCGATCTGAAATCTGGTAGGTACATGAAGAACACGAACGTGACCGCCTTGTACCTGTTCACGAACAAAGTGTATGTCTAACTCGATGTGGTTAATAAAAGGTTTTAGTTTCACAAGTATTTTGAACCTAAACGTTCCAAACTTTATACACCTTACTAAATCGATTTGACCATGTTAAATAAAAGTTCTCGGATTATGTTAATCATCAGAATTAAAGGCGTTAACTAATAAATCATTTTAAAAACACGAAAAGATTAGCAAACGTTTTAACAAACTAAGGGGCTGTTTGGTTGATTAAGTGCTGAATCATTAAGATGGTCTGAATGGTTAAGAGACTCTGAATGGTTAAGAGCTGAATCATTCAGCATTCCTTATTAGCTTAATGGTTCAGCACTTAATCATTCCATTCAGATGCTGAAACAAACAGTCTGATTGCTGAATGATTCAGACCTGAATGGTTAAGAGGCTGATTAAGAGGCTACCAAACAGCCCCTAAGAGTCCTGATTAAAGGCAAACTATTCCTTGACTTACCAGCAATCGAAAGAGTACCAACAATTGCGATTATGAACAAAAGAGCAACAAGGACTTAGATGGATACCATATTTTGTTAAACAAAATATTGGGAATTGTTTGGAGGTCTATATGTGTACGTATCAAATGCATCAAGTAGTGTAATATAGGGATGAACATTTTTTCCCGAGTACCTATACCTGTACCCATACCGTATCTGTATCGATACCCATACCCGTACCGATTTTGAGTATTTAATTTGATAAAGGGAAAATTGGTGGTAGACATTTAATAAAATTCATTAAAATTGCAATAAATATATTAAATAGGTAGTGAGCATTTAATTTGACAACATCTTAACTAGGGAGAGGTGGTTTAAGACTCATTCGATCATTCCCTAATCTTGGATTTTAAAAATACTTTTTTTTATTATTATATGAACCAATGTCAAATAGCCAAAAAGGTGGGACCGGCTGGTGAAGCTATCCCTAACGCTCTCTATCGTGCCTGTAGGGTGGTGTTGGGGATGCCATTACGCTGAGCATAAAATTTCAAAATGTTATAATGCCAAATTTGGGTAAAGGAACTAGCAATTCAAAACAAAGGAGTATCATCGACGGTCTAATCTGTCAGAAAAAACCTTACTGGTTATTGGTCGTTCGGAATATGACAATGGAGTGGGTTTGGGATGGGTATCGGTAATCTTATTATAACTCCCCAGACCTAAGTCTAATACAAACCAATTCAACAAAATAAAACACTGTCTTAAAACATTAAATGATAAAATGGGATGCAAGTTGCCAGTGAGTCACTGCCGCATGCAAGCCTTTGATCTGCCAATTAACCTAATATGCATACTAAAAGTAAGCTATGCTGAGTGAGTTCTAGTTTAAATAAGTCAACTATAATCTTTTGCGTTCTTTTCGATTTATGATGGTGGCCGCATAAACCAATTCAGGTGCGTAGTTATATCTTTCTCTATTTTTCGCTTCAATCAACTTTCTTCTTCTGTCACAATTGTCAACTTCCACTTGGTCTTCTGTCGTTGCTTTCTAATTCATGTAATCTATTGACTCTACCATTTCTACTAATCACAACTACAATCAACTTTGTTGTTGATTTCTTTCATCATCCCGACGATAATCACTATCACAACACGACTATCCTCCTCTTTTGCGTCTTCTTTAGCCCAGTGCTATTTTACTCGAAAATGACTCTCAAACCAGCACTCTCTTTCTTGAAGGTACCAGGTACGAGCTAGGGCTTTAATATCAATTGTTGGGGTTTAAAACTTCAATCACACAAAAACCACACTCAAAACTAACGTAAAGAAACTCTTTAACTACTTCTTAAGCCTACTTTCATTCATGCTTAAACATACATTAATAAATAGACTATATAAATAAAATGAGGACCCACTATCTCAGACTTGTTAAACGAACAAGCTAACTAAAAAGTAAAAACTATAAACTTTGTTGGCCCAGTCTAATTATCTAATCAATATTAATGACCCAAACCTAACCAGTCAAAATTAACCTACACACGGCCCGTTCTTTGTTTTTATGTTCTGGTCAATTTTCATCTTCATCGTCACTTGTCAAGTATTAAAAGGGTTGTATACCCCAATGTAAGAGCATGCGGACCCACCTTAGCATCATAGATGCTCTAAGTCCTTTCTAATTCATTACAAGTCTGAAATGATATGACATGCTGAGATGACAGGTCTTGAAATTAGACCCATCTTAGCATCAGAGATGCTCAAAGTCTTCCCTAAAAAAGGTTCTAGCTTAAGATTACAGTATTAAAATGATGTAGATATGAATAGGAGTTTCACTTCATTTAGCTTAAATGAGGGTAATATAATCCCAATGTAAAGCATGCAGATTTCCACAAATTCCATAAATTCCATGGCCACCGTCTAATGTCTTCAAGTGGAGTTGATAAGTGTTGTTCCAAGGAATCCTTTTATAATTGTTAATGCTATTGTATAATTGACAGTAAATCAAATGGGAATGAGCTTTCTGATAGGGGGTATGTTTGGCAAAGAGCTTTTAAGAGCTTTTAGGAGCTCTAAACTTCAAGCTTTTAAGAAAAAACTCCTACTTAATAGGGTGTGAGTTCAAGTTGGGCATCAAGTATATCAAAGGTCACTCTCTAACCCAATGTTTTAAGAACCGGACTACACTTTGAATTGATCTCCCCACCGGTCTAACCGGCCAGACGAAATGCCTAAAACTCTAGCAAAATAAGAAAATTTCAAACAATTTCCGGTTTGACCCCTTAAATCCGGTCCAAACGCCGGTTCGCCGTCCCAACCACCGGTTCACTGCATGTCCTATACTATGACCCGGACTGGCTCAAGTCCCAATTCCCGATCCAACTGGTCTGACTAGCCGTTTCAATCCGGGTCTGAAAACACTACTCTAAACTCACAATGAAATGAAAAATAAAGTGTAAATCATTCTCAAATATGAATATAAAGAGGTGTACGAAGCATGCAAGTAAAGAAAAGAGCCAATGTGAAGATAACTCACTATCAACACTATTAATCAAGCTAGCAATGATTGAAGAACATTCTCCTCTCATTTAAGTAGTCAATCAACATAATTGACAAATGATTGCAAATCAATCATCATTTAATGGCTGCAAATCAATCATCATCATTTATGTTGTATTTATGTTGTATCTTTTACTCCTTCTTCTAGTGTAGTCTATATATTCCATTGTAATTTATTGTACATATCATGAATTCAATACAAATACATTTGATAATATGGTATCAAGAGCCTAAAAGCTCCCTTGAGCCATCTTCAATCCTAACCTACTCGACAGACACCTTGTATCCGCATTCTGCCTTTTGTTCTTTCAATTCACCATGGCCAAGCAAATCACCCACATTACCGCTGCCACAACCCGAAACCAAGGGCCACCTCAAACTACCAATACCAACACTCGCCCGACTCGCAACAATAACACCTATTGCTACTATTGTAACATTCCCGGACATGACACTAAAGATTGTCGCAAACTTAGTTGCTTCCTACGAGAACACAATGTCTCGCATCAAAATACTACCACCCCAGTGGTTAACTACACCACCCCTCACCCAACGGCTACAACCCCATCTTGGATGTGGGACACTGGTGCGTCCAACAACACCGCGAACAATAACCAACAATTTTCCGGTCTTTCCGAATACGGAGGACCCGATAAAATCGTGCTAGGTGATGGTAAAACTCTCCCTATAACTCATATTGCTCAAACAACTATTCCAACAAAATCTCGCCCACTTCTTTTAAATAACATTTTAATTGCTCCTAATCTTCGAAATAATCTTATTTCCGTTGCCAAAGTTTGTCGTACTAATCGTGTTTCCGTTGATTTTTTCCCTATCATTTTTTTTGTCAAGGATCTACGCACGGGGGGCGCGCCTCATGCGGGGAGTAAATGTCAATGATGTCTACTATGGACCAATCTCCTTGTCTCCTCAAGTCAACAACACCCAAACAAACTCTCTTCTCATGTGGCACCACATACTTGGACATCCATCGCTTCAAGTGTTCAAGTCTTTAATTTCTAGATTGGGACTTCATTTTAATAAGGTGACCCATGAGTCCTTTCATTGTACTTCATGTTCCCTAAATAAAAGCCACAAACTACCTTTTGGCAAAAACTCTTTTGTTGCCAATCAACCTCTACAACTTCTCTACTCTGACGTATGGGGTCCCGTAAAAACGTCAATCGATGGCTTTAAATACTAAGTCATTTTTGTTGACTATTTTTCCAAATACATTTGGTTATACCCAATCAAACAAAAATCCGATGTCAAAATTCTTTTTCCACAATTTAAATCTCTTGTAGAAAATGTTTTCAAAACCAACATTGTTGCGTTGTTCACTGATAATGGGGGTGAATATGTGGGTCTTTCACCTTATCTTGCCTCTCAAGGTATCTCCCATTACACGACACCACCTCACACACCGGAACAAAACGGTATTGCCGAACGACGTCACCGACACGTTGTGGAAACCGGCCTCGCATTACTCCACTACTTCCACTTACCACAACATTTTTGGTCCCATGCCTTTCAAACCGCAACCCACCTAATTAATCGTTTGCCTACACCCATCCTTAACAACAAATCTCCATACGATATGTTGTTCAAAACCGCTCCTACTTATTCAGTTATTCCAAACTCAAACCGTTTGGATGTCTTTGCTACCCATGGTTACGACCCTATGCTACTTCCAAACTCCACTCCCGTTCAACGACCCATATTTCTTGGGTACTCATCCTCCAAATCGGCATTCAAATGCTATGACCCTACTAGTCACAAACTATACCACTCTCGCCATTTTGAATTTATCCCTCATATTTTTCCATCTCAAACCACCAATCCCCAACCCAAACACATGTCATTTGACTCCTTCCTATCCACATACCAATCAGTTCAATCAACCTCCTCTTCTAACCATCCATTCCATACCCAAATATCTTGCATCATCCAACCCCTACTCCACAACCCACATCACCCGAAGCCCAAACCCCTACTCCACAAACCGACGGCCCCACCTCCTCTACCTCTTGCACACAGCCCAACCTCCCACACAACAGGCCCTACACCCCAGCCCACTGAGACACCCTCACCAATCGGCCCACCAACTCCACCCGATAGCACCACCCCTACCTCAACCACTTCCCACTCCACCGACCCCAGCTCACCAATGTCTTCATCTAACACATCCGATGATCCCACGAACTCACCTCCACATAACCCTCAACCACCTCGTCGATAACCAAAACCCAACTCAAAGTATTACAACCCCAACTTTGTTAACTCTATCACCATTCACCATCTACCCGTTTCTCTTGAACCATCCACTTATACTCAAGCCTTGAAAGATCCGGATTGGCGCCATGCCATGGATCTTGAGTATAATGCTCTCCTTAAAAACAACACTTGGGAACTTGTCCCTCACACAACCCAAACTCCCATTGGTTGCAAATGGGTATTCCGAATCAAATGCAAACCCGATGGCACGATTGACAAGTACAAAGCCCGTCTAGTTGCCAAAGGGTTTCACCAACAATATGGAAAAGACTATCATGAAACATTTAGTCCCGTTACTAAACCTGTTACCATTCGCACTGTTCTCTCTATTGCTCTTTCAAAAGGATGGTCTTTACGTCAACTAGACGTTAATAATGTGTTTCTTCATGGGACTCTTCACGAAGATGTCTTTATGGTGCAACCTCCCGGGTTCACCAATACGGAATTCCCACATCACATTTGCAAACTCAAAAAAATCCCTCTATGGGCTTAAGCAAGCACCGCGTGCTTGGTACATCGAACTAACCAACTTTCTCACTCGTTTTGGCTTTAAAAAATGCATTTCTGACCCCTCTCTCTCTCTTTATATACAATCTCAACAACATCACTTGCTACCTCCTTGTGTACGTTGACGACATTGTCCTCATCGGCAATCACAATCCATTTATGGATTCCTTTGTTCAAGCCCTAGGCAACCAATTCTTTATCAAAGACTTAGGCCCTCTCCATCATTTTCTAGGAATCGAAGTCATTCATACGCCTCATGGTCTATTTCTTTCCCAACATCGCCACATTCAAGATATTCTTACCACCTTTAAAATGGATGGTGCAAAAGAGGTTCTCACTCCTTTAAGCATTTCCGACTCCCTTTCTTTCTTTGACTCCACTCCCCCAGTCGATCCCACTCCCTACCGCCAACTTGTAGGCACTTTGCAGTATCTTGCCTTCACACGTCCCGACATCTCCTTTGCCGTCAATAAATTATCTCAATTCATGCACTCACCTAAACAATCACACTGACAAGCTCTCAATACTAACCTAAACGTACCTTGCAGGCTTTTTCGGACTCGGACTGGGCGATATTAATGATGGGGGACGGTCCACTACAGCATATCTCATATATCTTGGGTCCAATATCATCTCTTGGAAATCTACTGCAAAAAACTGTCTCTAGATCATCTACCGAAGCTGAGTACAAAGCACTCGCTAATGCTGCGGCTGAACTCTCATGGGTTAAAAATTTACTTGGTGAACTCGGGCTCCCAATTAAGAGCACCCCATCGCTTTACTGTAACAACACCGAAGCAACCTACGTTTGTGCAAATCCTGTGTACCATTCGCGTATGAAACATGTCGCTCTGGATTATCACTTTGTGCGAGAACAAGTTAATTCCGGGCAGCTCAAAGTCTTTCATGTCAGCACCAAGGATCAACTCGCGGATGTTCTCACCAAACCGCTTGCAAGAGCGCCCTTCCTTTCTTTTCGGTCCAAAATTGGAGTCTCCATGGATCCGCCATCTTGCGGGGGCGTATTAACACCACTAATCAAGCTAGCAATGATTGAAGAACATTCCCTCTCATTTAATTAGTCAATCAACATAATTGACAAATGATTGCAAATCAATCATCATTTAATGGCTGCAAATCAATCATCATTTATTTTGTATCTTCTACTCCTTCTTCTAGTGTAGTCTATATATTCCATTGTAATTTCTTGTAGATATCACAAATTCAATACAAATAAATTTGATAATACTCACTTGGTAGAGACTTATATTTTTTAAAAGGGGTGTCTTAGGTTCAAATTTACTTAAGAGTGTATTTGATGTAAAAATATAGTGAAATACTATTAGGCATTAACAAAAAAAGTAAAGGAAAAGAAAAGCTAATGTATCAATAAAGGACTTGGCTTTAGCCTACAATTATCAAAAGACTCAAAATGAATAAAACAAACTGTCAACATAAAATGTGGATTAACCCAAGAGTTCAAAGACTACAGTATTTTGGTATGAAACTATGAATAGCCTATGTTATGGATAAACTGGTAACCAAATATAAACCCACATTTTACTAAATAAAACATGCCCCCACTACTACCTTTATTTTCTCACAATGTAAACCCACATGTTACTAAATAAAACAAAACATAAACTAATTAAAACAAAAACATGCAATTAAAAGGACTCATGCACCAATATGCAACAATATCATATCATTATTATTATTATTATTATTATTATTATTATTATTATTATTATTATTATTATTATTTGCCACGTGAAATATATAGTTGTAATACTTGGCTTCAACTAGTAGCAGCTTGGACGTCCTTTTCCATTCTCTCGGCCATGGCCTCGAGAGATGATTGTACAAAACCATGCAAATCCTCAAATCTCATTCCTTCGACGGGATCCGCCACAAACGACCATTCAAGCACACAACCATCGTCGATTTCTGCCACCTTCATCTTACCAACATAAGCTGTAAACCCCATGTTGTTCTCTCCAATCTCATAGCTTAGACACCTTTGGACAGGATCTAGTGACAACAGCTTCTCATGGCACCACTTGACCACTGTCGTTGGAGCGTTATCCATGCCATTAGCTTGTGATGATGGCATGATGGTGGCGCAATATCTTACAAGACCAGGGCCGAGTCCTTGAACATAGTGGCATGTGTTGATTGGAAGCCATTTATGAAGATTGAAGAAGTCTTCTAGTAAAGGCCATACTTGTTCTGCTTTGGTGTTTGTGAGTTTTGCACTTGCTTTGCCTTCCCATTTAGCATTTTTGGTTTCTTTAGCCATGAGAGAAAGACAAATTGAAAGATGTGAATATGTGTTAACTATATAGTATATAATAATGTATAATGATAATATATATGGGAAAGTTAATTACAAGAACAGAATTTCAAATTTGGGAGACGTCTGGAAGTAAATTATATAAAGAGTAAAATACAAATATATTCATTTAGTTTGATCCAATTAGTTTTGGAAATTGGATAAATGTTTCCCTAAGTAAAATGTGCATGCTAAGAATATGGGAGTATATGTAGCGTTATGAGGCTAAAATCTAAATCTAAACCGACCTATATAAAATTTGAGTGATCATTCAACCTAATAATAAAAAACAATCACATGGAACTATAAATTCAACAAATGTACGCTTAGTGTGATTATTCAAACTATAAAGTAGGAAGCTTCCATATCTTAAAGGTATATGGGGCGGTCATCACAACTAAGCATGAGCACATAGCGCTGAATAATATTGTGCCACCTCATTTTCATCACACTCCATCATATTCATCACTAAAACGACAAATGGTCATCAAACCTATCACTATTTTTTTTAACAATAATCGGTGTAGCTACGGTGGGGGATCTACATCGGAGGAGCTACAGAGGAAAAGTAGATGGTGATGATGACTGACGTGGAGCTAGCGTGATGATGATGGTGGAGCTACGGCGGAGGATCCCACGTTTCATCATAGAAAACAGAGACGATGATGATGACGATGATGATGATGATGATGATGATGATGATGAATGAATGGGGTGGATGATGATGATGATGACGACGACTGATCATGGTGGTCGGCGACGGGGATAGGTGAAGCAGAGGTGGAAAAAATTTAGAAAGGAGGGTGTGATGGGTGTCACGAAAATCCATCACTATCACGCCCGTGATAGTTTTGGATAGCAAATTAATTAGTGGAAAATTCAACCTAATAACCACTTATTTGCTTAGCACTGGGAGGTAAAGTTTGTTCATCAATTTAAAACACACCATCAAACAATGGACCTAGTTATTAGTTTAAATCATTGTTGGATAGGATGCCTTTTTTAGGATTGGTTGAAAGAAAAAAATATGAATCTAAACATGGGATATGTATTTATTGTTGTTGAAAACATCAATCATAATCTAAACATACTTAAAATGTGTATCTGGACAAAACATATTTAACCCTTTTACCTATACGTGTTAGTTGTGTTCTTGAGCTAGATTGGGCAATGTACTTAGGTTATAACTTAATGAGATGGTGTGTTGCAATAGCTAAAACACTATGAAATACATGAGTTTCATCTACAGACATATTCATCGAATATCTATTGTTGATAAACTTAGTTGGAAAACAACACATGGTGATGCGTTTTATGACAGGTTAAAAAAAACATTTTTTTCTTGACATATTAATAATTACTTTAGTTCAAAACAATACAACTAGAATAATAAACTATATTAAAAAATATTTTTTATAAAAAATCCACTCGACGCGTTTTTTTGCTTGAAAATGTGTATATTACATGCCTTAAAAATTATATAAAAACAATTTTTTACGTAGGGTTTTCACGGATTTTCTCAACTAAGATTTATATAAAAAAACAATTTACAATTTGTTACATAGGGTTTTCATGGTTCATCAAGTCTCTAAATGTAAAAAAGTATATAGAATCTAGGGGTGAGCAAATGTCGACTCGGTTAAGTTATTACACATAACTGAAACCGATAACCAAAGTTTGGTTTTAGAAAAAAAAAACATAGCCGAACCGATAGATTAAGTTGGTTAATACATCGGTTATCGGTTCAATTTCATTTACATTCGGTTAATTACCAAAAACAAAACTTGTACAACATTATAAACTTAAAATAGTTAGTCAAGTGTTTTAAACATTTTTCAGGCTACAAATACATAAAAATATGATTCAAATACATGAAAAAACCATAATCGAATGATTCAGTTTTAGCCATATCTTAACCGTAACTGATGGGTTAAATCGGTTTCCCATGTGATAAACAAGTGGCATAATTGTTTTGTTTCAGGAAAGTTCCCACATAATAATTCTATAAAAATTTTACAAAAAACAAATAGATTTTGTAAACACATTACAGTCAGTCATACACAAGTTGGCAAAATTAGGGCTCAAAAGTCAAAACGATCAATTGTAACAATATAAGTATATTTGTAATAATAATATTTGGCGGGTATCATCCATATATTAGAGTGACGATACATAACACAACTAAGAGTAGGAACCAAGAGCAAATTAAAACAATGGAAGATAATAATCGAAGACAACAGAGGCTTCTAGAGAGAGAACTGTATCAAATAGAGCAAATCAGGCAGCTAGATTCAGAGGAATTGGAGATTGAAGAGGTTGAAAACGGTCATCAGTCGTCCGATGACGACCTAATTGAGTAATATTAATCTCATTTCTCGTTTTGCTTTTATTATTATTATTCGATTGAATCGCTTTGTTTTATTTATTTGTCGTTTTAATGTTCTATACGATTTCTGTTGGATTTGATGTGTGATTTGGTTGAAATTAGGGTTTAGGTCTGGTGTAGTTTTGAATTAGGGTTTGGAGAATGATTAGGTTGATTTGATTAGGTGTTTAAAAGGTGTAGATTTGATATATGGATACAATACTGGTTAGGTTAATTCGATCGGTTGTTATTTGTTTACGTTGTTAAACGATAAGTATTGAAGTAGAGATGGAAAAACAAAGGAGAGAAATAGAAAGCATAGTTATTGGTTAAAAAGTGAGGGATTGAGATAAGCGAGGCGCGTAGCATAAACGTACGTACAGTATTTAGGGATTTTTAGACTTGTTGTAGGCTGGTTCCAGGCCGTTTTTGGATGTTTTACACCAGTTTGGCATAGTTGTCGAAGGCGCAAGGCGGTTAAAGAGCTAGGGATCGAGATAAGCAAGGTGCATAGCATAAATGTACCTTATTTAGGAGGTAAATAGAAAGCGTAGTTGTCGAAGGCGCATGGAGGTTAAAAAAGCGAAGGATTGAGATAAGCAAGGTGCAGGTTAGTACCTTGGGGTTTTTTTAGAGTTGTTGTATGCTTGTTCCAGAATCCAGGCTAATTTTGGATGTTTTAGACCAGTTTGGCTGGAAAAGGTTCTTACTTGTGATGAATTGTTAGCCCTAACTTGTGTCCAACTATAAGTCTTCCCTGAAAAAGGTTCTAGCTGAAGATACAGTATAAACATGATTCAGATGTGAATAGGAGTTTGCTATAACTGATTTAGCCTTTTGTAGTAGGCAAACACTCCCCAAGAATATACTAAAGAAGAAGCTGACTTTTTTGAGACAATTTTTCTGTTCTATCCAACGAGAATGCCTACTACGTTTTAAAGTAACAAAATAATGAAATGTGCATGGATCCTAAAGTTATGGAAGTAAGTGCTCCTCAATGCATGAATGGTTAATGAAATCAAACTTGCAACCGTAGCAAACTCCCTTGGACCCGTGGGTTCCATGGAGTATTTGAGCCGTAACAGAGTATGATATCCCATATTTGGGTGATTTGGAAGAGCATGCAGATTTCCACAAATTCCATGGCCACTGTCTAATGGCTTGAAGTGGACTAGTTGATTAGTGTTGTTTCAACTTTCAAGGAACTCTTTTTCAATTGTTGGTGCTATAGTATAATTGGCAGTGATAAAAGAGGGAATGAGCTTTCTGGTGCGGTGTGTTCAAAGACTACGGTTATATTGGCTGATTAAGGATCAAAATTGCTTTTGACGAATGAAACTTGTCTGTTATATAGTTATTAAGATTCAATAGTATGGAGGCTTGTAAAATAGAAAACAATGTACTATATGTAGAGGGAGATAGGAACAAAAAAAGTACCTTGGCTTAATTGTGTTATTGTGCTATATGTACAACTTATCATCTCAACATATTGTAGGATTTGAAGCCAATTTTGATGATCTTTAGGCTTTCAGCTATTTATCAATATTTGCTTCCCGCTTTTTTAATTCTCCGTTTTTTTTATGGATTCAATAGCCAAACATTTATAACTTTCTCTCGTTGAATTTCTTCTCACACTGAATTTGATAATAAAATGGGTGTCATTCTGAATCATTCAAACCATAGTTTAGTGTTCTACATCCTTAGCAGCTTCAGCCTTCATGACATAGTTTTGAATTTTTAAATAGGATGTGAATGTTGATTTCTGGTGGTCTAATATTACTTTATTTTTTTTTTCTAGCGAGCGTGCGTTTGCTGGAGCTTCTGCATCTGGTGTTTATACTTTCAATACCTCTTTGGCTTCCATGCATTCTTATCTTGGTGGTAAGCATCTCACTTCTCAGTGGTTTTCATTGTTCCTCCTTGTTAAAGAGGCCTAATTAATCACTTAAAAATATAAAATAAATCAGAGGTTGAAGATACTCATAATAGGCTGGCTTTCTTGGATGGTGGGGTCATATTGCATGTACCTCTATTTTATCTTGAAGGTACGTGTTTTTTACGTGTTAATGTGTATCAACTTTATTTGTATATACTTTATTTGCAACTTATGGTTTATATGTGTTACTTGCAATTCAGGTGTAGTTTTGTTTCCTGAAGCAACTCTTCCGCTGAGAGTAATTCAACCCAATTTTATAGCTGCCGTGGACAGGGCATTGAGACAAGTTGAAGCTCCTTACACCATAGGGGTGGTATGTGAAAAGATCTCATAAACATTTATTAAGCTGTCATCCTGACATCTGATTTTTGTTTGATTATATCTATTATTAAGGTTCGTGTTTTTAGAGATGGTGACAATGGGAGAATAAAATTTGCAACAACGGGAACAACAGCTGAGGTGTAGTCGTAACTCGTACTCTAATATATGGCTAATTGCCTTATTGCATTAAAAAAGTAACTAAATTTGGTCTGATTTTTGTTTTTGGTAACCAACTATTTAGTATAGAAAAAAACCATCAAAATTTGTGAACTTATTTATTAAAGGTACTTACACAATGGCTACGATTACCTATTTCAGGCACCAAGTTAAAAAAAATAAGTCAACATAGTCAAAAACCACCTCAGACATCATCATTTTCACTGGTTATTCAGTTAATGAAATCAAAAATTTGAAAGCTGGTACTTAAATTCAAATTTCTTGAAACTTTGATGGTTTTTCTTGGCCTATAAAGGTTGATTACCTAAATTAGAAATTGGACCAAAGTTGGTCACTTTTTTATTTTATTTGATTAAAGTATTAATCTGAATTTTTTATTGGATGGATCTAGATTCGTCAATATCGACGATTGGAGGATGGTTCAATAAATGTAGTTACCCGTGGCCAACAGCGATTTCGTTTGAAACGTCGCTGGGTTGAACTTGAAGGAGCAGTATGTTTTTATTAATACAAACTATATCTAATTAATTAATCAGTTAATACCCTATAAAATGTGTTTCTACTTTTTCTAGCCATGTGGTGAGATCCAAATCATCGAAGAAGATCTACCATTAAGGACACCACGGGATGCATTTGGAAAACTAACACCATTAAGAAACTTATCTGCAGCCAATGTTTCTCATTCGAAACTACTAATACATGAGAATGAGGACCATGATTCAGATGATAGTTTTGAGAGCGAGTTATCACTAACCGAAAGAAGATTGCATGCTTCTGCAATTAAATCGTCTTCTCATTGTAATTTGTTTGGTGAGTCAACTAGTAGTGATGATGAGAGTCATGTGTGTGAACCCCGATCTTTATTAGATGTTAGAGATAACAAAGTTAATGAAGACGTGTCTGCGAAGAAGTATATGTCCCAGAGGCCTCACAGAAGGGCACAACGGGGATTTCACTCAGTACCTGGTCCAAGGGAGTGCCCAAGAGCATTTTGGCCTTATTGGGTTTACCGGATGCATGATTCCTATTGTCTTGCTCAAAGGTTATCAGGTACTTTTAACTTTGTTTTCTTGTTCCACTTGTTCATCTTCTAGACATAGACATTTGCTTTAGTTTATTTCTTTTTTTATGACCCTTGTTTGTAGACATGTGGAAGAAAATAGTAGGGACACCTAACATGGATGCCCTTGTTAGAAAACCAGGCATGCTTTCATTTCATGTTGCCAGTAAGATTCCCGTGTCTGAATCAACAAGACAGGAGCTCTTGGAGATTGATGGGATCTCTTATCGGTTGCGCCGTGAAATTGAGTTGCTTGAGAATTTTGACCAAATCAAATGTAGAAGTTGTCAGGTATTTACAAATTACACATTTGATTACATCTATGTCTATACATTTGTAATTTAGAAAGACCACATAAGTAGAGGTGGCTATTTTGCCTCGTTGACTTATAAATGGGTCGATTTGGGTTTTGTTATATGACTTTATCTCTTAACGGGTCAAGTGAGCTAATTAAAAAAAGGAATCTAAAACGGGTTAAAGTGCATTTTTAATGCGTTTAACTTCTTAAATCATGGCCACCCTAAGTGATTATGAACAAATTGATTTATACCAGTTCTGGCAAATAAACAAGTCAGGTGATGAAAATGTTCTTAAACGTATATAATGTGACAAGTTTAAGCACATATTTCTCATCCTACTCGGGTGGCCTATAAAATGGTTTTAACATATGGATGGATTTTTTTGAAAAAGAGTTGACTGGCGTGGCCTCTGCATACATTATGAAATAATGCAATTTTTGTGGTCGTATCTCACACTAGTTATCTATAAAAAAAAAAAAAACATTTTGGACAGAAAAATGTTTCGAGTCAACCCGAGAATACCCCTTTTGACCAGTTAAACCGTTCGACACACCAGTTTTGACACGTTTAGTACTAGGAAGTAGGAAGCCTTGTTTAGATACATGTATCAGTCCTCATAACTGTTAAATTATAGGTAAATGATAAATTAGAATGTCTAGAATACAGGACATTGTTGGATTAAAGTTTTTCATGGTTTACAGAGGAAAGCATCGCCAAAGTTTGGTAAACTATAATGATAGCGTTTTCTTCTTTTGGCAGACGTTGATTGCAAACCGTAGTGATATGTTGGTGATGTCCACTGATGGGCCTCTTGGTGCTTATGTGAACCCGAGTGGCTATGTGCATGAAATAATGACTCTTCTCAAAGCTAGTGGATTAGCACTTATTGGGGTACCCACAGAGGAGTATAGCTGGTTTCCTGGGTATGCATCTAATTTCCATATAAATTTCTCTTGAGTAGTAAACACCTCAGTACAGGTGGCAAATGTGAGGGTTGGTTAACGGGTCAAAGCAAGTTGACACAAAACAGTTTTGATCCAAAACATGTAGTGCTCCTATTAAAAATTAGGGTGACAAAAACTACACTATTTATATGATAACCAGATTTTAGAATAAAATGATGGGCTAACTGCACAAAATAGAAACCAACTTTACACCTCTCTATTTTAGTAATTAACTTTAAATTAGATGCAAAATGGAAATCAACTGTGCGCTTTGTACATAGCAATTACAGAGGAAAATTGTCCTCTTAATGAAAAAGAACACAAGGTATTAGTACATAACCAAATCGCCATACTAGGAAGGTAAAGAGGTCTCGACTTTGGTATACAATATTTCTTTGACTAACAAATCTATGACCTTTAGTAACATTTCGCCTGAGCATATATTTTAGTTGTCCTAGATCCTTTGTGTGAAAGCGAGATCTTAGGAAAGCGTTTATTTTCGTAATTCTAACAGCATCCCTCCTCCTAGTTGGTAGTAATTAGTATTTCTTAAGAAACAAAAGACGCAATAGGGTGAGTGCAGGTATGTTTAGATTTCCAAAGTGCAATAGGTGGATGAGTCGATCAGATAGTATAACACGTGGATCACTCGGTGTGTCACTTAGCGCATCACTAGGAGCTGCTGGTGAAGAGGGCAATATGGGGTTGGGATAAGATTTGGAGCGAGGTTGTCAATGCTATACCTAATCAAGTCGTGAGGTTGACTTAGCTACTTAGAAATCGTTGAAGATGGCGTAGGTACAGGACAAACTGCAACCAAGCCAAAATGGTTGCAAGATGTGGAGACGAACTAAGTGCTACTAAACAAACAAATGTATCCAGTATGATCCCACTCATAACAGAGCTATTGATAGGGTCTAGGGAGGGTGTGATGGGGACGAACCCTGCCTCTATCCCAAGGGGTAGAGAGACTGCTCCCGCTGAGACCCTCGGGTCCAAAAATTCTTTTTTTGTGTACAATATAGTAATATGTAGCTAAGAGAATCAGAGCAAACAACCATACAAAGGTGTTAATATGGATAGTTGTCAACTACCACTTGACATATAGTGATGAGTAAACTAAAATAGCCCTAGAAAAAAGAGCAAATAGACAAGCACTAACCCTAGCAACAACCTGTACACTCCCAAAAAAACGTCTATACGTTATGGCAGTACTAAGGCGAGGCAAAATATCTTAATTCTTTAACTACTTTATTTTAGTTTTACACATGTATTGATGTTTTTATACATGTATTTAATTATTTATGTATTCATGCCACGTGTCAAGGGGTTGATTTGTTCAATGATACATCATTTTGAACATTTACGTTCTCTTACGCGTCAGAGATAAAACATAACCCGACCCAATTAACTATATGGGCGAGATTGCCTCCTATACAATTTTCTTGAACATGTTTGTTTATGTTTACAGATATGCATGGACGGTAGCATATTGTGCGACCTGCGAGTATCAAATGGGGTGGCTTTTCACAGCTACAAACAAGAAGTTAAAACCTCGTTCTTTTTGGGGCATCAGGAGCTCTCAAGTGGCAGATGACATGCACTAAAATCATAACTTGTATGATCTTGTGCCTAATCTTTTGCAGTTTATGTGTTTCAAACCTGCAATAGTTAGATCTCGCCGGTAATATGTTTGTTATTGCCTTTGCTATCACATAAATTTTTATTTACATATGTGAAATAATCCAGTCTTTTTTATAGTCGCTTGTAATTTTTTTAAGTGATAATTTATGCATCTAATCCCCCTTCCTCACCTCTATATGTATACCCTGTACAAAGCGGGATAAAGCATAACACGATAGGCGGGATGAAGCATAAAACGATAAGAAGGCACCAAAATGTGACACATGTACTGTAGGCTCGGAGCATTATCGTCTAATCGTCTATGTAATTACATAAAATAGTATACATAACCAAATAACATTATATTGTTCTGAAGATACGGTTTGTTATTTAAAATCACATGATGATACGTAATTAGGTATTCACATGATAGTATTTAATCACGTTACATGTAAAAGGAAGTTAAAGAAAAACTATAGCAATAGTATATTCAAATTAAAAATAAAAAAGGCTTGCTTTAATAGTGTAACTTTTCATTAAAAAACTTAACATGTGAAAAGTAATGGAACTATTGAATTAGTAGGTCAAGCCTACATATTCCTTTATGTTGTTAACATGCCACATTCACTTTGTATTTGATCAAAACCTCCTAGTATATATGACCAACTAAATTTGAAATGATAATATACTTTTATTCTTGTACAACATTTTGCATTTTACTCATAGCAAAATAATTACAAAAATTAAAGACTTAAAGACATTTATGTTCGAATCAACGATAAGGCTCTGGAGAAGTGCTTAGCTTTCAAGATTAAGTACTCCTTCACAAGTAGAGCTCTAAAACAAGGCTTCTGAAAACTAGACGAAGGAGCCACCCTAGACACAATAGGAGGTCCATGAAAGTAAGCAATTGATATCCGATGCTTTGATTGGTTCACCAAGGCTCGATGAGAAAGAACAGGAAACTTTGCATTAGAGAATATATGCAAGAGATCACCTACATTCACCACAAATGCATCCTCAATGGGTTGCACCCGACTCCATCCTGACCCTTCAACAAGAATCTCTAATCCGCTTAAGCCACTTTGGTTGAGAAGGGTTAGAAGGAGGGAGTCTGTGTGCGGTGCAAGACCCATGGCTAGGCTCGGGTTAGGGCAACGCGGGTATGAGTTGAGTTGAAGTGCACCTTGAGAGTCTTGAGTTGACATAGCCCAATTAAGTTCTTCTTGTGTGACATTTAATGTTTCAAGGATTATAAGCAAGAGGTTTTGGGAAAGTAGTTTCATATGTAGTTGGTAAGCATCCATTGTGTCACTACAATAATATACATCAAGGAATTAAAAAAAAAAAAAAATACTAATTATGAGTCAGAGAACGATCATAAAAAGGGAATACAATATTCGGTGTTGCATAATTGTTTTTATTTCGAATAGGACCGATTTTAATATTTACACTTCTCACTATATGAACAACAAATAAATAAGCAAATCAAGTTTGATATAAACTGACCATATGTCTATTCTAATAAATTTAATTAACGTTACATCATTATTATATACAATATTGTCAATATTCACTTTATGAAATATTAAAAGTGTCCCCCAACAGTAAATTAGTATAATTTATAAGGAAAAATCTCGATCGCACCCGTTATAAATTGAATAAGCCCTCAATTTTCTCCTATAAAATAAATCTTGGGCCCCAATTTTATTACATCTATCATCTATGTTTATCTATTGAGAGAACAATAAATCTTTTTTTTTTTTTAACCCAAAACTTGAAAATAACTTAATTTAATTACTCACACAATGGCAGAAATGACCAACTTTTTTTTTTAAACTGTGAACTTCATTAAAAAACATACAAGTCCTTAAAACAAGGACCGCCCACCAAACCGATTACAAAATATACAAGGGATAAGTAACCAACTCCTTCCATTATATATCCAAGGAGTAAGATCAAATAAAAACTATATTTTGCATAAAAATCATAGGAACCATTCATAACCTGCCACATGGTATCATCTAATTTATTGATAAAGGGTAGTTTTGTACTTCTATTTAGAATTGGTTAGTGAACCACCCACCCTTGTGGTGGAGTGGTATTAGGTGATGAGGGAGAGACACTTGACCCTTGTGGTTATGGGTTCGACTCCTGAGCCAGCCAGGTTTTACCGGTTTGCTACCGTCGTGCATTCAGGCGGGTATGCGGGCCGGGTTTTCCCTGGAACTGGCACACGGGTGGGCTAGGGGCTCTCGTGCGTGCGGGTTGGGCCACCGCGAGGCTCGTGAGTTCGGCTCCGAGTCTGTGGGCTTCCCTTTGCCAATGGGGGCCGCGTACGAGAGTACCCGGTGATTCTTTAGTTGGCCGTTCAAAAAAAAGAATTGATTAGTGAAAATTCCTATAATCATGGATGTGTTTTGAAGAAGAATCGTTTTCAATAATACAAACTAAACTTTTGCAGTCATAAAAATATTTTTGTTCTTCCTATTCAATCGATTATTTCATAACGAAAGTCCTTAGGTGATATATTCGGATGTATTCATATTTGTTTTTATCATTTCTATTAATTTTATTATTCAAATACTTAATGTACTGAATGATATTGAATATTGATCTCCTTCATTTTTATTAGGGTCCAAAATGGTTTTCTTTTTTAAATCGGACAACCATGAAGATGACAAATGAATATGTCATTTTTTTACCAAACATTTGTTTTGGATCATTTGCGACAATTTTCGATTATTATAATTTCTAACTGTGTTATAGTAATTTAATTTTGCTAACACCTAGTAAACAATATTTTTTATATTTTTATAAAAGTGCGATTATAGTTACATACGCGTGTGTTGGTATCGCTTACCAATGTGCTGGTATAGTTTACTGATGTGTTATTCCACATGTTAATGTGCTATGATCTTTTTTAAGATGTGCTATTATCATAATATAACTTTTTATTCATTATTTTGAATTTAAACTACGTGGTTTACTAATGATATATGGACAGGTAAATTATTAAATATTAACATATTTTAAGTTCATAAAAACTGTTTGATGTTATGATATATTTTTTTCCATTGAAATATAAGAAATGAATATGAAACAACCGATCTTCAAAATATAATTTCCGTATTATTTTGCATCATCTACGAAATATTTATTTGCCAAACATTAACATTCAAGTTAGAAACATTATTAACAATTGTGCTGGTATAAAACCAAATGTGCTAATGTGTTCAGACAATATGTTCTAAGTTATTAACGGTATAATCTTGATTTTTTTTTTGAACGGCCAACAAAATTGGAATCACTCACGGAACACTGGAGTATCATCGTGCCACCAATGTTGCCACGCGATCATATTCCACCACCAAGTCACCAATTCAGGAGGAAACTCATAATAATTATGAGAAAACCCCCTTTGTGAGATTCGAACCTAGGACCTTATGATACCTAAGTCTTATCTCACCACCAAGATGCCGCTAGGTTGATTTTGAATTTTTTAATGACTCAACCGTTCAAGAATATGGTATGCGATTTTCAAGGAATTCTTTTGTTAAAACAATATATAATTCCAATTATACCCCTAACTTTAATTTAAAATGATTTGTCATCAATCTTATCCCTTCATTAAAAAAATGGACGCACAAGATTTGTTCCTACTGTTTTTACATTCAACTATGTTTGTACGATCTCAAGTCATATATCCAAAACCCAGTTTAATATAAATTTAAAATTTTCAAAAGATTTACAAAAAAGATTTAAATCGTTTTGAATTTTAGTTATTTTCTTCACAATATATGCGACCTAGTTAATTAAATGTTTTAGTATTAGTTTTATAAAATTTGCCACTTTTTAATTTTTTATTAACGTTTAATAAAATTAACAACCAATTTTACATTGGTCGCAAAATAGCCTTTGCTAGTTTTACTACTAATTTTCCGATCCAAACTCCAGTCAGTGATAGCCATTTTGTGCAAGTGATAATATAGTTTGGTTTTTTTAAATTTATAAATTAAAAATATTTGCATTTTGCATATTACAAGAGACATTTAAACCATTGAAAAGTATGATGATTAATAAACATAGTTCTAAACGATTAATTATATGTTAAGTATTATTAACCATACTTAATGAATGTAGTTCTAAAAGATTGGCTGTATGTTAAGTATTATGAACCATACTTTCGTGCATGTACTTGCATGTAAACCTTTCGCCAAACTTCAAAAATATTAATTATCAAAATGTATAAATGTATAAATGTATAAAAAGCCTTACCAAAATCCTTGGTAATCATCTGGCCAAAGAACTTTAGCATCATCAACACAAGAACCCATGATAGTGAACCCTTCATGCCACATACACTTGTCAAAGAACGGTGATATCCGAGCCGAACCATACCCAGTAGCTCCATCTGCTGATCTTAAAACCTTACACTTTTCATGAGTCGGTAGAGCAAAAAGCCTTCTTGACTCATACTCGACCTTTTTGACCAACTCAGAGGGTACCCCATGGTTAATAACTTGAAACATGCCCCATGTTTCACACGCTTGACCTATAAGATTCCTTGCGTTGGGACTAGCAAGATCAATTACCGGAATCAATGAATCTTTAAGATCATGGGTTTGAATCTTGTTAAGATGTTCGTCAAACTGAGGCCATGAATGGGATTCCGGGACCTCATCTAACGAGTCAAAGTCGAGAGGGACAATACGGTGATCGGTTATAGGGTGATTTCTATAGGTTTCTGAAAGAGTGGTCATTGTTATGATTGAGGATTAACAGAAATTCAAAGCAAACCTTTCTACAACTAGTATTGGAGTTTATCATGTTAATTATTAATTCTTTATATACACCTATGCCCATTAAACAAGTTTCTTGGTCTAATAAATATAGTTTTTATATGCACTAACATAACAACAAACCCATTTTTGACGGTGTTGTCTATGTTTTTTTCTGCCAACAAAGATGTTGTTTTGTATGCTAATACATATTAGAAACAAAACATCTAACATAAATTAATTAGTTTACTATTTCATGTGGGTTTGTAGTTGGCAAACTTTGGATCAAGTGATGTCTTGATGTGTATTTGGATACATTATATTTATTCCACTTGTAAACTATGGAAGAAGACAAATACGATAGCATAAAATTTTATTGGGAGCCGTATATTATGCTTAACTTGGATTTTTGGACATTACTAAACTAATACTCCTAAACACATGAATAAACCGGTAAGTTGTATAAGGGTGGAAGGTGTGATCACGCTCCACTCCACGTCATCGTCACATCACTCCATCCTCTACCACCATCCTCTATCACTAACCTAGGGTTGTGGTGATGGTCCAAAGCATTGTTGATGAGCACCTTTGCACATCTGTCTGTAGGGGTGTAAATGATACGCAACGGCTCGAGAGCTACTCGGGATCGGATCGGTAAAAAGGTCGAATGAGCTGAGCCTTAACGAGCTCGAGCTTGAAACATGACTCGTTTAGTTATCGATCCCTAGCCCGAGCTTTTCATACAAAGACCGTTTAGGCTCGCGAGCCTAAACGAGCCCAAAGAAATTTTATATTATTATTATTTTATATATGATATACCTACTATTTAACATTGGCGAGTCGAGCTAGAGCCGAGCTTTGGCTAGTTTGTGCTATCAAAGCGAGCTCGAGCCGAGCTTTTAGCTCATTTTAAATTGTTCTATAATTATTTCGAGCTGAGTCGAGCCGAGCTGAGCTCAAGCCCTTGGGTTTCCTTTCGAGCCGAGTTCGAGCTCTAAGTACTAGGCTCGAACCAAGCCGAGCTCGAGCTCCAAAAAATCATGAGAAGCCGAGCTCGAGCCCAGTCAAACTCGGGCCTGGCTCGGCTCGTTTACACCCCTATCCATCTGCCATTTGTGCAATACATGTAAGTCCTAAATGACGCCTTTTCGGTCAGAGGCAGCCAAATATTTCTCTACGATCTCATACATAACATTGATGATCACATGGCCGGCCACCCAATGCATCTGCTAAATGGCGTAAACCAACCAGTACAACGATAAAGCTATTGGACCCTTCATCATCCACATTTAGCAGCAAGTCCATTAGTGTTTTTATCATATAAATTGGGGCATTTCATGTGGAGTACGTTTCAGCTAATGCTAACAGATTCTTAACTGCTGTTTATTTTGTATCCACCTCAAATTTATCCTTCACATGAAAACCGGGTAAAAACTTGTCAAGTTACAATTTTACCACAACTCCTTTATAATTTTCATTCAAATTCAATTCTTAATTAATAATCCAATATATTTGACTAGTGATTATGCTGTGTTTTCCTTTCATTAGCTTGTTGCCTGTTTGAGTGACACTATCATAAATTGGTCTACCTATTTTGAGTGTGAAGATTACCATGTTTTATATATTGTTATTGTTATTCTTATTTTATACATAAATATAAAATTAATAATACACATAAATTAAAGTTCACAAACGACCTAGTTTTATGAAACTTTTTAACATTCTACATACTAACAATCCCACCCGACCTCCCATCAGCGGCCACCATATCAATCCCAAAATCACAACTATTCCAAAGCTTATCAAAATTTTATTATGACTACGGGGGTTTTGGTGGAAGATGGGACAGTTTTAAATATTATAAATGTTTATGCCCCTTAGAAGGCTAATGAAAAGAGGTTACTATGGGATCGTCTCTTAAAAGTGTTTCTGGATAATAGTGGTTTGTGGATTTTCCTTGGGGATTTTAATGTGGTTAGATGGAAAGAAGAGAGGAAAAATTCTAATTTTCATAGATGTATGGCAGAAGAGTTTAATCGGTTTATTGGGGAAGCTAATTTACAGGAATATTTGATGAGGGGTAACAGGTTTACTTTTTTTACTGGGATGGGAAATGATGCGAAGATGTAAAATAGATCGGTGTCACACCCTCAAAATCCACTTGCGGAGTTTTACCGCGAGGCGCATGACAAACCAGGATCCAAACCAACGATCACAATAAACAAGTCTAAATGAATATAAATGCAATTTCAAAACATAGTTTAAAAATCCCGTTTACAGCGGAAGCTTATTCAAAAACAGTATCTCAACAATGAAATAATAGTTCAACGTTCAAAAGACCATGCAACCCTAGTTAGACGCCGTGCAGACGCGTGCGCCCTAGTCCAGTCGTGCTACCTTAGCGACCTGAGAAAACATGTAAAAGTTTACGTCAGCACAAAAATGCTGGTGAGTTTACAGGTTTTGTATCCAAGAACCAAGTCCACCTGTCCATACTATAATAAATCGAAAACCAGTATACGCTAGCTAGGCGTACGTTTTGTTACTACCACGATTGGAAAACCATTACTAACGCGAATACCAAAAGTATGCCCGATGTAGTTCCTGTTGTTCCTGTTTGAGACAATATGCACCCGCCGACCCTCCAAGTCGACGAGCGGGGTTGGTCACTCCCAATAGCGCTATTCACATTTCCCCGTTGTGCAAACCCGCACATTCATGGTTCCCCCCGGGACTTCCAAAGATCGTGTAGTACACAATAGAAACCCATAGTATGACAGTAGTTACCAAATAATCGTTTTAACACATGTTTTCTCCCCCGAAAGTATAAAACCAGTTTAAAAGAGGGGCCGTAAACTCACCTTAAGTTGCGTTACTCCTTAACCCGAGTAACTCAGCTTCTATGCTAGTCCCGTAAAGCGGCGACCTAACATACGACAGTTACAAGTACTTAGACTAATAACCCGTAGGTTAATTAGTCCCTAGATGTCCAGACCATAACCAAGTTCGTTTGAAAACACCGTGACTGTTTAACTGACCCAAAGTACAAGACTCGACATCCCATTGGTGACCCGAGACTCCCCGTGTTATGTTTACGCTCCAAAACATACAATAACGCAATTACACTTAACATACGTTAACGCACAACAAGTTATAGCACATCGTTCACGTATCACCGAATTACATCCAAATATATGTTACCAAGTTATTAGGCATGTTACGGGGTTCCTAGCATGTTACTACATGTTAAATCGGGTCTCGGAATGCTAATTTACACTTACAGCAGCAGTACACGCGATTAGGAAAAGTCAACTAGCAATTAGGTTGGTCAACTAGCAATTAGAGACCCTACTCGCCTCTATTATAGGCAATTAGGGCTATTCACCTGAACTTACTAGCAATTAGGGCTATTCACATGAACTTATAGGCAATTAGGGCTATTCACATGAACTTATAGGTAATTAGGGCTATTCACATGAACTTATAGGCAATTAGGGCTAATCACCTGATCTTTCACACGAGTAGGCCTCTACTCGCCTGTGTTATAGGCGATTAGCACCCTACTCGCCTATAACATAGGCGATTAGGAATGCTACTCGCCTGTAACCTTGCTGTTCCGGTTTTTCGCGCGTTTAACGCTCCAAATCAGATCCAGAACGTGTGTAACCACCCAATATCATCCCAAACACTATCCTAAACATGTTTAACCCAAAATCCTTCGTTTAACCTCGTATAATCAGTCCTGCATGCAACCAAGTAATCCAAACACCATTCACATAGCATGCAACATCATACTAACACGCGTAATCATAACCCTAATATCCAATTACTGAGATTTCTATCATCATACTATCAACATCAATACTGATCTATCATAATAACATATCAAATCATCATCATGAATCATAAAAACCCTAGCTTTCTAATCATACACACTCATAATGCATGCATATTAGTTATAATCCGATTAACAACCCTTATTGACGATTTTCAGAAAGCTTTTTCGTTTAAGAACAGGTCTGGACCATTAGGGATTGATTAAAAACGTTTATAAAGAGTTATGGATGAAAATCAAACCTTAGGATTATGAAAATATGATGATTCAAGCTTGAAACCTTGAGTTTTGATCAAAAATCGCCTTCCAGAGGTTGTTTATGTGTTGGGGCGGGTTATGGGACGACTAGGGTTGGTATAATGAAGTTTACGAGGTTAAGTATGGTATTTATAGTCGTTTTTAGTCGTCCAGCCCGTTACTAGCGAGTATGCAGCAGTTTCAGGCGATTAGGAATCCTAATCGCCTGATTGTTCAGGCAATTGGGCCTATTCGCCCTTCCCTATACACGAGTAGGGTCCTACTCGCCCTTAGGGTTCCCTACTCGCCTCCCCTATAGGTGATTAGGCCTCCTACTCGCCTATAGGGGTTGGTTTTGTGCGTTTTGCGCGTTAAACCCCGTTTTAACATATGTTAATGCATATACACGTACCGACAAGTCACATAATGATTGTAAACACATAACACAAGTAAATACACATATTTACACTCGTTCACCAATTCCCGGGACTCGAGACTCGTACGTTCCGTATGCCCTGACGATCCTACAAATCGTCAACGTTTGTACACTTGGTTAAGGACTGACATCTAACGAACCTCTAGACCAACATCCAATGATCTTCTAGACTAACCAATAGTTCCCGAACCATAACCCGACGTAACTAACCCAGTTAAGTACAATATACGCGTGACTCGCTAAGGTAGACTTTCATCTAAACAACGCTGTTAACCAGAATTTGCCGGGTGTCACATCATCCCCACGTTAAAAGAATTTTCGTCCCGAAAATTGCACAAGTACAAAAAGAACAAAAGAAATAACGAAGGAAGCAAGCAAAAGATAGAAACCAAAAGAGAGAGATTTACCCGAGTTGTCACAATCGGTTCTTGGTTTGTCAGGAGTTTTTTGGTAGATGGCCTAATGTGATTTTAAGGGCTTTGCCGAGAGAATTTTCGGATCATTGCCCCTTGCTTTTTACTGTGATTGACTCAAATTTTGGAGCTAAGCCTTTCAGGTGGTTCAATTCATGGTTGGACAAGGATGGTTGCGATCAAGTTGTTGTTGGTGCCTTAGAGGGAGATGTTGGGGATGGTGCTGCGGATGTCAGACTTCTCAAAAAGTTAACTAATGTGAAGAAAGAGATTATGAAGTGGTGGAAAGAAGTGGGTTCTAGAGAGGAAGAAGAAATGATGGTAATTAAAAAAGATATTGCGGACCTTGAGAAGATAATGGAGGACAGGGAGCTAGAGGAGGATGAGACTTGGATTTTGGAACAAAGTAAATATGAGGTGGAAAAATACAATTGGCGAAAGAACAATGATTTGCAACAAAAGGCCAGAGTTGATTGAGCAAAGTTTGGGGATGAAAATTCTGCTTTTTTTCACAGATGTATCAAAGGGAGGAGGGCAGCAAACTCTATCCCGGGGTTGTTAGTGAATGATGTTTGGATTGCTAAGCCCACGATTGTTAAAAGGGAGGTTTTAAGTTATTATAGGAATCTTTTCAAAGATGATTTTCATGCTCGACCCGCGTTTGTTTGTGATAATTTGAAACAGGTTCCGGAAGATTGCATGGAGGGCCTTATTGCTCCTTTTACTAAAGAAGAGATTAAGGAAGCTGCTTTTGATTGCGGTGTTGATAAGGCGCCAGGGCCGGACGGTTTTAATTTTCGGTTCATTACTCATTTTTGGAGGTATTTGGAAGAGGATTTTATGAAGATTTTTGAAGAATTCTTCCATGTTGGATCGTTTAGTAAAGCTTGCAGTTCGTCTTTTATTACTTTGATTGCTAAGACTAAGACGCCGGTTGGGTTAAAAGATTACAGACCTATTAACTTAATCGGTGTTATTAGTAAATTAATTTCTAAGGTGGTGGCTAATAGATTGAAGAAGGTTATTGGGAAGGTGGTGACCGATTCACAATTTGCTTTTATTAAAGGGAGGTTTATTTTGGACGGCCCTATGGTGCTAAACGAGATTATTGGGTGGCTTAAGAAAAATAAGAAACAGATTTTTATGTTCAAAATAGATTTCGAAAAAGCTTATGATAATGTGTGTTGGGAGTTTCTTCTTAGCTTGCTTTCTCAAATGGGTTTTCCTCAGAGATGGGTGATGTGGGTGAAAGGTATTTTATCCTCAGCTCGTTCGGCTGTGTTGGTGAACGGTTCACCAACTTTTGAATTTCAATGTCAAAAGGGTTTAAGACAAGGAGATCCATTGTCTCCTTTTCTTTTTCTGATAGTCATGGAGGCGTTAGATAGGTTGATTCGGAAAGCTAGTTCTTTGGGGATGGTGGAAGGTATCAACGTAGCAAAGGAGGGTCCGGTATTGACTCATATGTTGTATGCGGACGACGCCTTATTATTGGGTACTTGGAAGAAAAAAAATCTGAAAAATATGAATAGGGTGTTGCGCATTTTCTATTTAGTTTCTGGATTGCGTATAAACATTAAAAAGTCGGTTCTTTATGGGATAGGTGTGGGTGAGTCGATTGTTAATCGGGCATCTTCTTTGTTGGGGTGTAGGTTTAGTAAGTTACCTTTTACTTATCTTGGGGTCAAGGTGGGGGCAAACATGAATAAGGAATTGAATTGGGATCCGGTTTTGGAGAGCATTCGTAGTAGATTATTGAGTTGGAAATCCAACCTAATGTCGATTGGGGGCCGTCTTACTTTACTAAAGTCGGTTCTTTCTTCCCTCCCGGTTTATTATTTTTCAATTTTTAAAGCTCCGAAAAGTGTGACGGATAATATTGAAAGGATTATGCGCAAATTTTTATGGAATGGATGTAAGGATGGTAGAGGAGTCCATTGGGTGGCTTGGGATGTGGTGACGCGTCCAAAAAGAGAAGGGGGTTTAGGTGTGGCTAATGTGAGAGATGTTAATACGGCGCTCCTTGAGAAGTGGGCGTTTAGATTTAAAACTGAAAATAATGGTATGTGGAGGAAGATTATTGTGAGTATTCATGGGGGTAGAAATCGGTGGAGTTTCCTCCCTCTTAGAAATGGCTATACGGGATGTTGGAAAAATATAGTTCGGTTATTGGAAGGAGTGGTTGTAGAAGGGAATAGTTTTCAAAGTTGTTTAAGGGCTAAAATCGGCAATGGGGAAGATATATTGTTTTGGAAGGAGGTTTGGTTTGGTAATACTATGCTGATGGATAGATGGCCAGTTTTGTTCGATCAAGAAAAACAGAAAAATGTGGTAGTTAATCAGCGGATTATTTAGGTAGACAGCAAAGTATATATCGCAGATGCTTGGCATTTCAATACCAACTCTATTGCAGCTATTTCTGAGGAACAAGATGTGCAGTTCGTTATTTCTCAGGTTCGTTTGTCGAATGTTCCAGATTCGTGGGTATGG
Source organism: Ambrosia x helenae (assembly GCA_030844895.1). Classification (NCBI taxonomy): domain Eukaryota; kingdom Viridiplantae; phylum Streptophyta; class Magnoliopsida; order Asterales; family Asteraceae; genus Ambrosia; species Ambrosia x helenae. The sequence continues at coordinate 39,992,868 of CM061232.1, forward strand.
AATAAAAGTAGTAATGGTGTGTTTTCGGTTGCGGCGGTGCGAAGATGGCTGGGAAAGAGCAGTGGAACGGCTGTGAAACGTTATATGCGATGGGAATTTTGGTTGCCGTTGAAGATAAATATTTTTATGTGGAGATTCGAGTTAGATCGTCTCCCGACCCGTTTGGCGTTAAACTGCAGGGGTGTTTGTATGCAAGATCTGAGGTGCCCGTTCTGTGAGATGGCTTACGAATCAGCTTATCATTTGTTGGTGGAATGTGGTGCTTCGCAAGGGGTGTGGAACAAGATTTGGTCTTGGAGCCGGATTGATGCTGTTCGGATTGAATCAGTGGTGGATTTATTGCGTCTGGATTTTATTGGTCATAAGACCAAGTGGAGAAAAAAGATATTACGCGGTATTATTATGGTGACATGCTGGAAGATTTGATTGGCAAGAAACAATAGGATTTTTAACAGTTCCAAAACGCTAGTGGTTGATATTGTGGCTGGGATTAAGTCTTTAACATTTTTTTGGTTTAAACATCGGGCTAGAAATATGGATTTAGATTGGAAGGAATGGAGTAAATATCCATTGTATATGATGTAATGTTTTTTGGCGTGCCTCAGTTTTGAGGTTCCGTCGTTTTTTTAATGAAAGTTTATGTAATTATGTTCAAAAAAAAAAACATAAATTAAAGTTCATTCATAAATTGGTCTACCCATTTTAGTCGTGACACTATCATTCATAAAATACGATAGCAAAAAATTTTATTGGGAGCCGTATATTATGCTTAATTATTGGATTAATAAACATTACTAAACTAATAAGATTAACAAGATTCCTAAACACACGAATATAAACAGTAAGTTGTATGAGGCTGGAAGGTGTGGTCACACCCCACTCCATCACCACCATCCCGTGGAGCCACTACCCACTTAGCATCTCCACACATTCACGTCCCCGATACCCTTTAGCCTAAAGTGGTAAAGGACATGTAGTGAACCTTACCACTTAACTTGTATTTAAAAACCGTTCAATGAACCGGCAACACTGATGGTTTGGAGGTTGGACCGATTGTATCTAACTTAAAAATAAACTTCATAATATTTTTAAATATGTGTATAATATAAATCTAAATAGTATATCGTTTTTTGTGTTTAAAAGAATATAAGAGCTATATAAAAACAAAATAATGAAAATATATTTTTGAAAAATAATTAATTTAGATATCGAAAAATATAACACTGTCTATTTATACATTAACAATACTTTCATACGTGTACAAAAGGTCTCAAGTTTGAATCTTATAATTTAGAAAAAAAAAAAAAAAGCTCGCAAAAAGAAAAAAACATGTGTTTTCTCAAAGCCAGTTCAACTTCAACATGTCCAAAATAAGTTGGTCCAACCGGTGTCAGCTCAACCCATACCAACTTAGCCGGTCGAGGGTCTACTTTTAGATATGACCCGTCGTCTGGTCCATGTTTTTTAACAAACTTTTAATCTATTCTCAAAAGACAATAACAAATGAATAAGTGTTTTTCTTCTTTTTATCAACCGCTTAAACAATGACAAAAACAAAAACAAAAACTCGTCTATGGTAAACCTTACATCCTCTTAAATGTTGAGTCACCTACAAAAGAGGTGACGACGGTTAATACACTTATACTTTTTAACCATCGTCACCTCTCTAGTCGGCAGCCACAATAGAAGTAACATGTAAAAAAAAACTATATAGTTTTACATGTTATATATCCCTAACATGTATTGGTATCCATCAGTGGGCTAGGGACCTTACCTTGACCTGCTCAAGCCTAAAATTGTAACAGCTGAATATTTGCGTATGCAAGAAATGTCATGACACTAGAGCTAGACCTTGCATACACAATGTTTGTTTGTGACTTTGTGTATTGCGTGTACACAAGTATATCTCTACGTTCGTATGCAATATATGTGTATTTACATACGAAGGTATTTAAGTATTTGAGTATCTAACACAAACATAGAAACTGCAGGGATTTGAGTATTTCTATAGATAACCATTTCAATGTTTTAACGTGTTAACACCTAAACATAAAATTGGAATCCTGAAACAACAAAACATACATAAACATAGCATAACCATGACCATCAGTTGCTTGACGGCGTAGAGGATGTTAATGGTGGGTCGCGACGAAACTCCTTGACCACTGCAGCAAGTGCCTCCGGGTTTACACCAAGGTCACAGAGGGCAATGAGCACAGAAAGGGTGTGACGATCTAACCCTGTGTCAAGGATATTTGACATCTGAAAAACTAACTCAAGCGATTCCTTTGCAGTGCGTGCAGCATCTTGATCCATGAGAACACGAAACTTATAAAAGAAAGTGCTGCAAATTACAAAATCGAACTTTGAATTAGTAACATGACAATTTAACAGAAATACTTTGACCAAAAAAGTCAAGAAATCACAATTTGACAGATATCGGTATGCAACAATGCAATATTAAAAGACCAATTAGCTGAAAACGACGATATTAAACAGCGAAAAAAAAAATGAAATCCTCTCACTGTTCTAAATATCGTAATTCAGTTTGATTTCTAATTGTAATATCAACCCCGAAACATCATATTATGGATTTTACTGCATCGTTGAATGTCATCATTAATTATAAATATTTCTAATCAAACGAAGAATGAAAGTAAATCAAACTTTAAAACAATTTACATTACAATTGAACAATAAGATCGCTGTTGGTGCCAAATCGGCGGGGGCCGGACTCAACCCAGACTAAATTTACATACGAAAATCGCAAATATCCACTACTGCGGCAAAAAACAGGGGGGCCAGGGCCACCCCTGGCCCTCAAAATGCTTTGTCCCTGCATATATTGATGCGCAACAATGCAAAATCAAAAGACCTATTAGCAAAAACAACGAAATCCTCTCACTGTTCAAAATATCGTACTGTCATTGCACTTTGTTTTTAAGTGTGATATCAACCCACGAAACATCATAATATGGATTTTACTTCATCATTTAACATAAGGCGTCATTATATTCGTAAACGTTTCTCATCAAACGAAGAACATTGAACAAATATACATGACAATGAGACATGAAGATCACTACAGCCATGACAAATCCTTCACAGGATTGCCCTTTTAACAGAAATAAATATTATAAACATGCGGAGTTAGACCAGCGGTTGCAATAAATCAATTTCAATTCGACATATATCATACGCGGTAATGCAAAAAAGCCAAAATCATCAAAAACATCAAATTGCAATAATATAAATTTTACTGTATCTTTAAGCACACATATCATTCCATTCGTAAAAAAGTCCGATAAAACAAAATGTCGAAAGTATATCAAACTTTGAAACAAAATTCATGACTATTACACATCAAGATCACTACTTTCCTAATACCCATTGCAAATCCTTCAAGTATTACCCTTTAACAGAACTAAATATTATTAACATAAACAGTTGACCATAAAAGTCAACACAAGTCTCAATGAAAAAAAATCAAGAAGCCAATTTGCTGAACATAATAAATTACATAATAATATGGATTTTACTGCAACTTTTTGAAAAGGGTGTCATTATATTTGTATAAATTTCCAATCAAATGTAGAATGGAAGTGTTATTTCAATCATATTGACCAAACCCACAACAGATATAGGGCCAATTTTGATGGGTTATTTACAAGATTCGCAAAGAATTATGAAATTAAATACAAAATTAATAGATCGTAAGAAAATAATGAGTTGATTGATATTGAGAGTGAAGGAAGTGATTACCTGAATGATGCTTCTTCTCGATTGGGGAGATAGGGTTTTAAATTTTGGGGGAGGAAAGACTAAAAATAGATTAGGATATGTTATCTTTTTTCAAATTATCTTTTTTAAAGGATTAAAAATATTATTTGTAACGACTAAGGAGCTGTTTGGTAGCCTCCATTCAGAGGCTACCTCTTAATGGTCCGTAGCCTCTGAATGGTTAAAAGGTAACCTAAAGTCTGAATGGTTAAGAGGCAACCGTTATGATGTTACCTCATAACTGTTCACACTTAAGATTACATTCTTAACCATTAAGAGACTATGAATCATTCAGATGTAACCTCTTAATAGCCATTCAGAGGCTACCAAACAGCCCCTAAATGTTAATACTTGTGGAGTCTCGTGCGTGATAAAATTGTATATGAAAAGCCAAAGGTTTTACGACAATGTGCCCAGTGCGGGTGTCCCTCGAAACTTGTGGTCGGATGGGTAAGAAGTGATGTTTGCGATTGCGGGGGTATGCGGGTTTTTGCCTATGATGTACTTGGGTGGCAGGGCTTTGTTGGACGTTAAAAGAAATACTTGTAGCTGGTTAAAAAAATATAGGAAATTTGATAAGGTTGATGAAACCAAAATATGGCATAATCTCCGTTATTAATCTGTTAAATTGATCATTTGACTCGGTTTTTCTCGCAGGTTTGGTTTGTCGTTTTTCAAAATCGTAGTTACCTGTTTGGTCTTTTTTTTTTCTTTTGTCAAAACTGACTGAACCGGACTTTGAACACTTCCACTCATATCAATCTCTCTAATATCTTTTTCCCTTGTCTATCTCAACCCTCGTTGCTACAGATCACCGTCGCTAACCCACATGAATTGTTGTCCGCCTCCCTACCTATATTTTCTCTTCATTACTCACTATTTACAAATGCATTTAAAACCCTAGATCAAAGATTATAAAACTTGGATTGCACAAGATTTAGGCTTCAATGAAGAACAAGTAATGGTCATATTAGGGCTAATTGGTTTGATGATTTGTTACACAAATTACAGATCTATCTAAAATTTTTGACTGTGGTTTGGCTATAATGTAAAACCGATACACGGGTTTTGCAATTCAATTTACATTAAGGGCTTCCATTTGTTTTTTGCTTCATTGATACGCAGGTTTGTTCTTTACGGTTAATGGTGATTTAGTGTTTGTTTGATTCTCATTGTGTTTCTTTTGACCACTTTGCTTCATTTGGTTAACCGACTGACCATTAACTAAAACATTTGACTATGGCTATCTAAACCAAGTGGCAACCACTAGCTCTTCATGTACATATGATGCCATTATATTTTGGTGTTTTACTTACACTTGATGTTGCACATTTGAGGGGTTACAAATGGTCGCGGGCTTTTTAAAGAAAAGATCAAAAAGTAGTTTTGATGATTAAATCAACCAAGTGAAAATTGAAAAGTTTTAATTGTTAAATTAAACCAAGTGAAATGAAACATCCTATTTGAAGTGCAAGGGATGTTGTTTCAGTATTTTACGTTTGTACATGGTATTGATATAAGAGGATTCCTAGTTTAATTGTAACACATATTAATCCATCATTGGTTACAGGGATTTTGTATATATAAACTACATTAGAAAGGAGGAGACATGGGCAAAAATGTTCAAATTGTCCAAAGTTAAGATTGTATACCAATAGTTTCTTTACAATTTTTTTAAATTTTACCACTTTTCTTCCCTAAATGTCCATGGGGTAACTTTATTTTATTAAATTCTAAAAAATTCACAATCAAGTTATCCTTCATTATTTTTGTATCTACATCGGATTATTACATCTTCCTATGGGGTAACTTTATTTCATTAAATCATCAAAAATTCACAATCAAGTTATCCTTCATTATTTTTATATCTACCTTTGTGATACACCCTTGTTTTTACTCCTTACCCACTTGATAAATGCTTAGTTAATAATTATTGTATGTACATGTCTTAGGATCAATTATATGTAAATTAATGAGAAGCACATGGAATTTGTAAGTTACTATACAGAATTCCGATTGAGTTCACATCTTCTTTCACTACAATAAACTTATTTTTGCTCCTGACCCTATGATTTAAATATGTTAGTATTAGTTGTTTGTTCTAGCACTTGAAACATGACTTCAAATGATGGCAAACAAAGCAAACAAAGTGTTAGCGATGTTGATGCTTTTGATTCTCTCATCATCAATAAGGTCCCTCAATTTTTAGGTAGTTAAACAGAAAGCAAAATATTTTTTTTTATCCTTATGATAGTGTAGGGCTAAAACAGTGAAACCTACCTATATGCTTTGAGTTTTTAATGTTATATATTTTTTAATTTGGTTTATTGACACTATTATATTTAGAGGTTACATTATTTACAAGTAGTATTTTACGGTTTTACCCAAATGGGTTCACAAAGGAATAACTTGCTCAAATTCCTCATAACATATACATATTTTTACCCAAATGTATATTTTTAATACTCCAAAAAGAAATATTATTCTTGGCAATATTATGTGTTTGTTTACAATCATATAATCTAAGTCCTTGAACAATGCATTTGAAGTACACTTTGGTGATCTTCTTTTTGTATTAGCAATATTGCGAGTGAAGAAGGACATGCTATCTCTTCGAAAGGCGAAAAAGACTCAGTTAAAATACATACAAAATACTTGTGTCTAGTGGTGTACAAAAAGCTCGCGGCTCGAGGCTCGCTCGAAACTCGCTCGAAAAAAGCTCGGCTCGAAGAGGCTCGTTTTGTTTTCGAGCCGAGCCGAGCTGACTCGTTTTGTAATCGAGCCGAGCACGAGCCAGGGGTGTTCAGCTCGTGGCTCGGCTCGTGGCTCGGCTCGATGGCTCGACTCGTGGCTCGACTCGATGGCTCGACATATGGCTCGACTCAGGCTTGTGTATGTGTAATTAATATATAGATGAAACTAATATATTTTGGCTCCAAACCTAATTCTAAAATTCAAAATTTGAAAATCCCGCTCATACTACCTATCTACCCCATCTTTTCATAATAAATAAACCATAACTTAGAAAAAGAAAAAAAAATATACATGATTATGTGTAATTTTATTGTTTTTTATTTAATAAATATTTGTAAAAAAAATAAAAAAAATATAACGAGCTGGCTTGAGCCAGCTCGAGCTCGGCTCGAACATTTACGAGCCAAGCTCGAGCTCGACTTTTCAGCTCGACCAGAAAAAACGAGCCGAGCCGAGCTGGCTCGGTTTAAGTTCGAGCTCGAGCTCGAGCTGGGCCTGGCTCGGCTCGACTCGGCTCGTGTACAGCCCTACTTGTGTCTGATGCATATTATGTTCCTACTGCGTATTGTTGACTCCACCGCAACGTACAGGTTACCCACTAGTAAATACTTAAATATTTATAATATATCACACCCTTACGTAGTAAATTCCATGGATACAACATTAGTTACATCAACATGGTGTAGTTGTAGACTTGTACTAAAGCAACCTATTGGGCTAAATGAATACTTCTAATAGGCCACAAACAAATTAAATAGCCCAAGTGCTCTTGAATCCAAAAGAACGAATTCTATAGCCAGACGTACATTTTGGGCTTACTGCGGCCCATAAGTTTGAATGATTGCAAGCCGCAGTTGAGAAGGATGCGAGTTAGTTGCTTGAATATTGTGATCCTATCTATGCTACTGGCAAGAACCCGCGCGTTGTGGCGGGGCTGCACCCGTAAACTTTTATTACATCTATATCTATATATCTATATATATATATATACTAGATTATATCCCGGGAGCGTCCCGAGTTGAGAATTCTAATTTGAAATATCAATTTTACATCTGAAATAGACTGATGCGTTTTACAGTTACATGCAGGAAAGCTTCGGGTAGCACTTAACCTAAAACAATTAACAATGTATCTCCAATGTTAGTGCATAACCTTAAACAATGTATAACTCTAATATTAAAACCTAACCTAAAACAATGTACAACTCCAATGCTAACACATGATGTAAATAAAATTCATATTTACTGGTTTGAACATAACTAATGACTTGCCTATACATGATTAATGAATAACCTGAACACTTTGTGTTTTTTTCTTGTACGAACAAAACCACACAAAAAATAATCGTTTTTTCTCCGTTTTTTATATAGCACTATGGTACCCATTGGAAAGATAATAAAACGCTCGTTAATTTGGTGTAATTTTTTTCTTTAAAAAATCTCGTATATAAAAGATATTAACGTTTAAAAGTTATAAGATGAATGATTAGAGATAAAAATCTAATTTTGTTTTTAAATTTTAAATTATTATTTTTCTAAAATAAAGCCCTTGCCACATGGGATGACACATGGCACACTCAATGAAGAGAATACTCTCTTTAAATGGCATGTCATTAAAATGGCTTTGGTTTATTATATGTATAGATTGCAAAAGGAATAATCATATATGTCATACTCTTATGCAATCTCTCCTTTGAGAGATGCCACATAGGATGTGATGTGGCAACTCTAAACCAATTAAAAAAAAATATGATTTAACCTAATCTATTATAATCTTTAACCTAATTTATTAAATACTTAATCTACTAAATCTAAATATTAAAACTTTATTATTTTATCTCTCGTGTTTCCTCCCATAACTTTTAAACGCTAATATCTTTTATATACGAGATCTTTTAAAGAAAAAAATTACACCAAATTAACGAGCGTTTTATTATCTTTCCAACGAGTACCATAGTGCTATATAAAAATCGGAGAAAAAAATGACTATTTTTTGTAACCCGACAGGTATTGTGTCGGGTTTGGGATTAGTTAAAAAAAATTGTGGGTTTGGGGCGGGTCTGGGATTAGGTGATACCCGACCCGATTACCCGAAACAAACAACATACCCAAATACCCGAACTACATACCTGATCATATACCCATGAATTTTTTAACGCATCACATAACCCTTAGACTAATGTGTTCGATATTTCAATAATTAACTTTTTTTTTTCTTATTTCATGTTACTTCTTTTTAGAATGATCGATTACAAACTTCCGAATTCATTTGTAATGACACTAGATTTATACCCCGGCGCAGAGATTCGTTTTTTTTTTTTATATTTGAATATGATAACTTATGGCAGAGATTTGTTTAAAATAATAATAATAATAATAATAATAATAATATATTTTATTATGTTATATTAGATATTTCAACCCGGGACGCTCCCGGGATAAAAACTAGTATATAATAATTTTAAACTATAAATCATCATGTATTCTTGTGTGACAATTATTTTGATGAAAGTTCTTTAGTATTGAAAGCACGAATAAAAAATAAAAATTAATGTTGTAGAATACTGAAAACTTGAATCAGAAGACAAGATTTCAGTCTCTGGGAAAAAAAATAGCTAAATACTCTAAATGAAGCCATAAAAAATAAAGAATGGCGTGTGGGATGAGTTTTTCATCCCGTACTACTAACTGGTCGATTTTGTGGTATATTCCCAAATAGGGTTTTTTTTTTAATTTTAAAGTATTATATATATTGAAAAACGTTAAACACTCTTATATTTTTGAATAAAAATTTAATGAAGATTAAAAATAGGTTTTTTTTTTAGGATTTTTTAAGTTGTGACCCTTTTTTTTAAATATTATATATATATTTTTTTGAGCTATTGGGTTGGTGGTCCAGTAGTAAGGCAAAGTCTTTTAATACACTAAAAGTGTGAGGTCTTGAGTTCAAGTCTCACAAGAAGCAAGAAATTCGTCTTTCAAAAAAATATATATATATTTTTGAAAAACGTTAAAAAACTGTTAATATTTTGTAATATATGCATGACAGTCAATGAATTTGAGTCTTCAAAAACAACCTAACAGTGACTAAGACATAATATAAAAACGAGTGGACCCAAAAATTGAAGACAAATGCTCAAGTATCTATCTCTATATATATAAAAGAAAACGTATATGCTGACGTGGCGTGCAATGGAGGCCTCAACCTTTCTTTGAGAGTGCCACGTGGCATCATAATAGAGAGTTTTGATGTTTTTGAATTGTTTCATTTTTTAATTAAATTGAGTTATTTTAGGAAAAAATAATTTAAAAATAAATTTAAATGTTTCTCTCATATTTCCTCCCATAATTTTTAAACGTTTATATCTTTTATATACGGGATTTTTTAAAGAAAACAATTACACCAAATTAACGAGCGTTTTATTATCTTTCCAATGATTACCATAGTGCTATATAAAAAACGAAGAAAAAATCGACTATTTTTTGTGGGGTTTCGTTCATACAGGATAAAAACACACAAAATGTTCATGTTATCACGTAAAATTAGATTTTATGGGGAATATGAGTTATTACTGATTAGAATACTATGAACATGCAATGATTGAGAGACTTTGTGGTTAGTTAATTTGAGCCATTTGTAATAAGTTATCACGTAAAATTAGATTTTTCAACCCCGGGACCCTCCCGAGGTAATCAGCTAGTTAATAATAAATAAACACATTCTTCTTCCTGTAGCATCATCCACAAAGACAGGGACCCTACTATGCATTCACCTATGACCTAACCCAATTCGATCCAACACAATCAAAAAACGTGACATTCTTCATGCATCCTTAAACACATACGTTTAATAGTAAGCATGAAGACCATTCAAAGAAAATCAAAACTAAATAGTTTCAAGTTATTAAGCGATCGGTTCATAATTATATTGATTAGACGGAGTAGTGACAAAATTTACTAGCCCGAGAGGGGTCCAAGGGACCACTATGTTGGGAATCATGGTCTCAAATATGAAGCGTAAGCGGTTTATATATTTAACAAAAACGGGTTATATATAGTTTATATATAAGGGCCGATTTATATATATATATATATATATATATATATATATATATATATATATAGGGTGGGGTTAGCATACAAAAGAGGTGTTTTGTAAGAAGGGTGAGAAGGAAAAATGACCATTGGATCAACTTGATGGAGGGATGAGATAATAGTAGTGGCAATTTTGTAATATGTGTTATAATAATATTAGATAAATTAAGATTGTGGGGTAGATGTGTAATATTACACATCTTAATTAATAAAATCTATTTAATTCACTTAATAACTCCTCTCTCTTTCCAATCTAATTTAATTTGCCTCTTTCTCTTTCTTCCTCTTTCTTCTCTCTCTCCACACGATTATTCTTTTTCTTTTTCTCCTCTTTCATACGATCGATAATATGATTGGTTCAGCGGCCGACAAAGAAGATTCTTGGTATTGTGTTTTAGCTTCTTGGAATGGTGTTTGATGGAAAGTCGTATTTTTATTTTTTAGATGTGTTTTCAACTTTAATTTGTTTGCTGTTGAGTTTAATGTTTTTATGTTTTATATGATAGTGATAAAACACATTGTTAATCAGATCGATGTGTTGGAGTGGAAAAGTTGTGTTGTTGTTTATGTGTTTTAAGTTTAAAACATAGTTTTATGTACAAAAAAGTTTGTATTTTATGGGAAAAGTCTTATTGTTCTTGGTTGTGTGTATTATGTTTAAAGTTAATTGATAAAACACAATGAATAATCAAATGTCACTTTTATCTGGTAAAACACAATACTGTGATCTGGGTATGTTGTCCATGAAGATAAAACACATAACGATGAGCACCTGGTAGATAATGATGAGCACCTATCCTTAAATGAATATACATACGCCATTTTATTGACGTGAAATACTATCTCGAAAAAAAAAAAGAATCTGGTAGATAATTAAAAAGTAATTTAGACATAGTTGATAATGATGAGCACCTCTAAAAAATCATTACACGTCAGAGATTTAAAAAAAAAAAAATGTGAACAAGATATTGATGATTATGGACAAAAAATACCTCTTAATTCAAATGCTTTAAATTAAATTGGCCATAAATCTCTCATTTTGACTAAGAGGTTGATTTTTTATAAACTTGAAAAAATAGTGTATTTACTCTATTGCCCTTTTTATTAAATTAAAACTTTGCCACGTGTCACTCCCACATGCCTTCTTACCCTTCTCACAAAAAGAGGTTTTTGTACCCGAACCTCTACCTCTCTCTCTCTCTCTCTCTCTCTCTCTCTCTATATATATATATATATATATATATATACTAGCGGTGATGCCCGCGCGTTGCCGCGGGTTTTTATGTGTGCTTTGTTCACACGTTGCGTGGCTGAATCCAGGTATTTTAATTAAAAAATTAAATTTGCTAATACAACTAATATATCAACTCTTTATGAGCAATCGAGTATAAAGAAAAGAATCGACACTAAGTAGATACATTAATAAGAGTATGTTCACTTATCACCTAATCTATTTTCATCTTACTTGATAAGTATTGCTCTAATGAATCATTGCACATAATCTCAATAATCAAGCACCGTGTGAATTTTTAATAGCACATATGGTTGCAGTTAGATGCTTTATGCATTATTAGTCAACTGTACGCCTAATTAGGAATTAAATTCCTGGAAAATGAAGCCAAGATTAGGAATTAAATCAAATGATTCGTAAAAGGATCCAAAGTCATTTGCATAAATTTAACACATAATCTATATAATCCCCATTATTAACAAAAGTAAATTATGCAATACATAAATACTTATGCCACCTTGCTGTACATGTCCATAATAAATAAATTTTATGCGAACGAAAAACAAAGAAAAACGTTTTTTTTTTACCAAACTCCCCGAACTCTGTTTTCATCACATCATGCGCATCCCGCATTATGCTGAAATTTACCTAATGTTAATCTGCATCATTAATAAAACCAGTAAAACTAAAGCTGGTAGAAAAAAAAGGTATCTAGTATCTACTGACTATTACAGATTACCTGATAGTAAGCAAAGGCTATGTTGATGCAAATGTACCTATTGTGTATCTTTTCCTTTGTAAACCTCCAAAAAGTCATGCTTTTTTACAATGCTCTTTCTATGCACTTTAGTTCACTTGAATGTGACAAAACATAACATTACATAAGTAATGTTTAAATCACTGAGAACAAACATAAGTTGACACGTAATCAAGGGTTACAGGGTCTACTCATATTCATTTTGATTTCATCACTTTCGCATGATTATGCCCATTTCAACAGTAAAATGCTACTTATTTAAATAATAATATATCACTCAAGTTCATGTTGTACCCGTGCTAGCTTATGGGGATATCTAATTAATTTGGACAATGATAAGCATATTGGGATTTCTAATCATGTATCATGCTTCCTTGTTGGCCCAATAAGTATATATAATATGTAAATATAACAATTTGCCAATAATATTGTGTGATATACCTGTTCTTGATATCAGCTTCCCTTCGGCCAAGTCTCGGGGTATCAACAGTCAGGACAATCGCCTTAAAACCAGCCTTTTCGGCTCGTTTCACCAGCTGAGTTACCACATTCCTGTCACCTAGCAATTGAAATTAGAACTGTTGTATGAAATAATCCGTGTGTATGTTTATATAATCTTGGAAAAGAGAGGAGGGAGTGAGAGACTCACATAGAGCTGAAAAAACCGAACACCAGGACCAGTTGAAGCAACCTCCCCGACACTGGAGGTACCCCATGAGGACAATGTCTGGAAAACAAATGGTGTACAATGTAAAAAACTGAAATTCAAACGTAGAAAACGGCAACAGATGATAAACTTGAAGGACGAAAAACAGTGGAAAATAAATTTAATATAAGACGGTAATTAAGGGACTAAACCATTATTGTTCCAGCAGCTGCTGATGCTCTTGCAGTTGCATACTCTCCTGCACCAAATTAATCATGTTTTAATAATGTCTCAAGTTCATAGATATAAAGTTGATACATGAAGCAAACGTACGATGAGTTTGGAAGTGCCTTTTCAAAGCAATTATGTTAAAAGGAAGGGTGAACATGTAACTTTATATACCCTTTATCTATTTTGTTGAAGCTCGTATGGAACTAATTATTCATCTAAATAATCAGATAATCATAAGCAGAACCCATTAATCCATACATCAAAATCTGATTGTTGTGACTTCAGATAATCAGTTTCAAAATGCCAATACCAAGTTTAACTTATATCAAGTTATAAGTTACATATAGATGATTGCTTTTTATGTTGATTATATTTATCTCATAACAAGTCACCAATTAATATTTGATCCAACAAAAGTAGGACAATACACAGTTCATATTTGACACTACTGATCCAACAAAAGTACCCATTAACTTTTGAATAACTTTATACAGGAGTCATTACCATCAGGGTGAGCCAATTTCTGCATAGTCGTAGGTGCAACCATGATCGGCATAGAAATCTTGAACCCCAAAACCGCCGTTGCCATATCTATCTTGCTCACATCAACAAGTATACGCGGCCGAAACCTATAAAAAAAGTTAACAAATGTCATGTTGAATATCAAAACACCCTCCTACAATCACTAAATCAGAGAATCACGTTACAAGATTCTCGAAAAAAGCATATTGATTCTCTTAAGAGTCCACTGGTCCTCTATGCCCGACACATAATAATCATAGATCATTTTCGGCAACTTTTCCTTTGCAAGTGTCTCATATTCCATAGCATTGGTTATCTCCATCTACTGAAAAAAATAAAAAACAAATCAATAGAGTTTGTTTTAGCCTTTTAAGAACTCACTTATGATCATACTTTTGTAGTTGCTTATATAACTTTATTTAAAGTTCATTTCAAATAGGAAAATGAACTAAGGCTATACAGAAAGTTGATAGCACAATAAATCATATTAGTTTTAATCATAACATAACTTTAACAACTATTATATGACCATCTATCTAATAGCAAGATCATGATACCAAACCATAATTAATTAAATAAAAAAGGGTAAATAAAATGTAAAAAAAATGAACACCCTCTTATTTTCCTATTCCAGATAATCGAAAGTCCTCTGCCAATACTATGAAGAGAACACCTTTTTTCCTTCTCTTATGAAGCTGAAGATCAGCAATAGCATCAAGAAGCTCGACAGCTGTTGAGCAAGATCCGAGATTCAGAACGTTTACCCAGTTCCCAATCAACTGCCAAAGTGTTACTTCAGAGTCTCACATCTGTCACGTCTTGATTCAACGAATGAAACCAAAACTGATGAATCAATTAAGAAAGTAAGCATCACAAATGCCTAAAATTGGTATAGGATTGAAAATTTTATTACCTGTGTTCAGCGCTCCTGAACGAATCCATATATTCCTTTACTCATTTTCAGTCCTAGATGTCATGCTTTTAGTCCGGATCTAATCATTAATATTATCTTGACATAAGTCTGGTTAATTACCTATTCAAGTCCCATAATAAGTATACAATAACCAAATTATACTTCTATGCCTTGTGCCTGCATGATTCTTCTTATGGTCCCATACTAATAATTATAATAGTGATGGCAATAACATTAAGAAAATAATACTGTAAAGAAGTTATAATACCATATTGGTGTCAATAATCAAAGTTAAGTTTTATATTTCTAAATCTAATTGATGGAGTCAAAGAGAAAACAAAGAGTATCCTAAATAAGTCCAACATATTTATGATTTATCTGTTCATTTGTTACTATACTATACAACACAACATCAAATGGTTCTAATGTGGCACTGTATACGAAATGGTTCTTAAGTACATTGATCCACAACCCAAAATTAGCAGCTAAAGAAACAGGTTCTGGTTTTGGGTCCGGGTCAGGTCGGGTCATTTGCGGGTTGAACCGAATGATTGGTTATCACTTATCAGGTTCTGGGTCTAAGATTCACCACTAAAAGGTTCCGGTTCGGGTTGGCTGTGGTTCGGTTTTCACGGCTCAGAACTGGTTGATCATCCCTACGTGTCTTTTGTTTGTATCTATTCTGCATCGTTATTACTATCAACATATTCATCACCACGTAACCTTACCCAACCACCACGATTCTTCCTTATTTGAATGCAAGCACAATTACTTTATCAGGTTCAAAGTTTAAGTAGATTGGTTGGTCATCGTTGAGACCGTGGAACAAAAAATCAAGCAACAGAATATATATTATAGGATTATGCATACAAAAATTACTTCAAATTAGGAAGAGATTTAACTTTACCTACAATTAAAGATCACAGAACCAGAAAACACAAGCCGGTATATGGAAGCTTTGATCGATGATTTTTGTTGTTCTGATGTATTTTGTTGTTGACACTAATCAATTAGTAAACGCTAACTAATTTGAGCACATAGACATAAGAGTCCAAAATATCTGAAGATGGAACTCCAAAAGTACCCCTGTTCACAATAAAAGACCAAACTTTAACCTGCCAACGGAAGACGACGGTCTTCTAGAGACGTTTATGGTGGGAGGAGAAGAAGAGACTGAAACTAATGTATGCAATTAGAGAAATTGAATTGGAGAATTGAAGGGGGGAGTCGATTAGTATGATATTGACATAAGCTGACATTGACATAAGGGCAGGGATGGAAATTAGGGTTAGTATTGTAAATTTGGTTTGAAATTATAAAGGAGGAGGTGAGTAAAATGTCTATATTGCCCTTTTAAGTGTCTTAATTGTCACATTTATCCCCATAATACCCTTAAATTTTTTGCTTAAATATGTTGTACATGGTGCTTGTTAAGTTGTATGGAGGTGAAAATGACCATGTTGGCCATCACTCCTCCTTTATAATGTATTATAGATATATATATATATATATATATATATATAATATATATATATATATATATATATATATATATATATAGGGTTGGGTTATTTTGAGAACAATGTTGAGCTGAGAGAACCATGAAAACCATTATAGGCCATTGATCTTGTGCAATGAAGGGTTGAGATCAAAAGTTTTTGTATTTTGTCTTTTTATCAACCCACTTGTGTTAACATGTAATTTTTATTACAATTAAGTACAATTAGGGGTGTTATGTAAAAACACCATGGAGAGAGAAAGTAGTATTATAATACTATATTAATTTCTTATTCATTATTTAAATATAATATTTTTTTTACTAAATTTAATTTTCAAATTCCTTTACTTTTTTTAAAAATAACCGTAACATAAATCTAATGGGGATAATTTACACTGGTGTAATTATTTACACCAGTGTAAATCTACCCCTACACAAATCTACTACAAAAAACACTAGTGTAAACCCAACAAACAACATACATGCATTCGTATTACACCACTGTAAAATGCCCCCAAAAAACATCTATACATTCCTACCATTATTTACACCAGTGTAAATCTGCCATAACACAACCTACTTCACAAAAACACTAGTGTAAAAACCCAAAAAACATCTGTACATTCGTTATTACACCGGTGTAATCTACCATACACAAAACCTACTACAAAAAACACTAGTGTAAAAACCCCCCAAAACAACATATATACACAAAAACCTAGTGTAAACCAAACTACAAAGATCTATACATCAAAACATCTTCACATTTCGTATTTTTACACTGATGTTTTAACATCATCATCTTCATAGCATCTCCCTGCCAAAAAACCCAAAATTTCAACATAAAAAAATGTTATCTTTTGCACAAAAAAAACAGAAAAAATAAATAAATAATAATAATATTAATAATAATAACATTTATTATACTAATAATAATAACAGAAAATAATAAAAATATTAATAATAATAACATAAATAATAATATTAATAATAACATAAAATAATAATAATATTAATAATAATAACAATAATACCCTAATAATAATAATAATAACAGAAAATAATAATAATATTAATAATAAATAATAACATAAATAATAATAATAATAATAACCGAAATAATAATAATAATAATAACAGAAAAATAATAACATTAATAATAATAATAACAGAGTTAATAATAATAATAATAATTAAAAAAATAACATACCTTCGTCCTCCGCAAATCCGCCGTCCTCCGGAAAAACCCATCACCGACCCCACCGTCGTCTTCTGTTCGAAACCCCCACCACGAAGCACCACCCGTCAATATCCAAAACCAACACCACACAGCACCACCCGTCACCGTCGATGAGAGAGAGAGAGAGAGAGAGAGAGAGAGAGAGAGAGAGAGGAGTGTGTGTGTGTGAGAAAGAGTAGAGAGAGAGAGAGGAGTGTGTGTGTGAGAGAGAGAGAGTAGAGAGAGGAGTGTGTCTGAGTATAGAGAGAGAGAGAGGAAAATGTTTATTTAAAAAAAAGTAATATATAATGGCTGTAGAGGGGGTGGGGTGGGGATCAATTATTTTTTTACCCCTTAATATTATATTCATAGGTTGCATATGTGTCATCACATTATTGGTCTAGGGAGGTTCTCATGGTTCTCTCAACTCAAGGGGGTTCTCATATAAACCCATTCCTATATATATATATAATATATTATATATATATATATATATATGGCAGGGTTCAAATAGGAACCAACCCTTAAGTAGGAACTATAGGAACCAATCTGAGCCATCCATCTTCAATGGCATGATTATAAATAAGTAAAACTTTAATTAATTATTATTTTAATAAAGGGGTATTAATGTCTTTTGTTCAATATCATTGTTATTAGGTAATTAATAAGAACTCCTGTATATTTGGAAACAGCAAATTAGTGTTTATGGTATACCCAAACGTATTTATTCAATATATAATATTAAAATTATATCTCGGTATATATACAACAGTGTACATTGGTGTATATTCGTTTTTTCATTCATCATCATCACCAACACAAGATATACATTGGTGTATATTCGTTTTTTTATTCATCATCATTCAACATCATCAACACAGATATACATTGGTGTATATTCGTTTTTGAAGTGTACATTGGTGTATATCAGTTTTTTTTGTTCATTCATCATCATCATCAACACATATATACAACGGTGTACATCAGTTATACATTGATGTATCACTTTTTTTCTTTTCATTCAACATCATCAACACAGATATACATTGGTGTATATTCGTTTTTTCATTCATCATAATCACCAACACAAAAATATACATTGGTGTATATCAGTTTTTTTTATATAACCTGTTCAACATAAATAAACTTGCGATTCTTATCAGCCAATAATGATTGAATAGTAGAATCAAGCACGTTTTGAACGCAAGCTCCCTGTATAATCAATTGCACAAATCAATTAGACATCAAACAATGAAGCAAAGTAGAGAGTAAAGCTAATTAATTACCTGAATAGAGTTATTGGATCCAACATAGTACTGATCAACGGTTTTCAACCAACCAACGTCATCATGCGTATGCGCAACCAAATGAACATTAAGTTTCCCCTTGTTAGGACAAAAAGGATTGGTGAAACCACTTTTGTAAACCTTAGTCTAATTCACTTCTGCAAAATATCCTAAGTATAGAACTACTGAAGAAAGAAGACTAAAGTACTGAAGAAGGATTCAAGAAGTACTGAAGAAGAAGTATCAGAAGTTCTGAAGTCTAACCAGACAGTTCACTGAAGAACTACTGAAGACAAACTACTCATCAGTAGTTTGTCATTCATCAGCTCTTGTTCAAAGATCTTTCTAACCGACTTATGTTTCAGTAGTTTATTAGTTTAGTATTACTTTATCTTTTGTACAAGTTCCAAGAATGCAACTTGTTGCAACTTGTTACTGGCTTACTTTTAGCAAGGTTCATGTATATGTAAAGTCTATAAATAGATGGGTTCATCCCCTCTGTTTTAGACATTGATTTTGATTAATACAGAAATCCTTCAAAGCTTATTATTGTTCTTTCCATTTCATTTATTGAGAATCTGTTTAAGTATTTATTATCATTCACATTCATTACTTAGATTCTCATTAAACTTGTCTGTAGTTTTCAAACATCCAGGGGGAGAAATAACTCCTGTTGATAGGGTAACTTTACTTATCATTCCGCTGTGCAAATCTGATTGAACTTGCTAAACACATAAGTGTTCACTAGCAAGCAATACATCAAGAGCATTACTGATCCAACAATTGGTATCAGAGCTCTGGTTTATCTGATCACATATCAATCTAACACATTGAGAATCAGACACAGGCTCTTATTGATATTCAATAAAGGATTAAAAGTTCACTTTTATCAACATCCATCACTTTAAGAGATATTTGACAAATCAATACTCTTTAAAATGGATCCTCATAATACTGGTTTTGCCAATAAACTTGCTATGCTAGTAAGAAATGAATACAATATCTGGCAAAGGAGAATGGCACATACATTATCACAGACCAACACTGGTTGCTGGAAATCTGTGATATATGGTCCTCACAAACCAGTAAATATCAATCTTGAAACTAAAGAAGAAATAACAAAAGACCCAAAAAACTATATAGATGATGATTTCCTAAAACTTGAGCTTGATGCTAAAGCTTTCTCTATGTTAGCAATGGCACTCCCAAATGAAATCTACTCTGGCCTAATACATTGTGATAGTGCCAAAGAGCTTTGGGACTGCCTCAAAGAACAGTTTGGAGGAACTGAAGAGGTGATCGCCAACACCAGAGAAATCCTGGCTCAACAATATGAAACTTTTGCTCACATTAATGGGGAAACTTTAACTCAACAATTTGAAAGATTCTCCTCATTAATATCTGAGCTAAAATTAAATGGTCAGACCTATACAACTGTATCTATGTTTCATAGATTTTTAAGGTCTTTACCAGAAAAATGGGAAACATATTCTATAGTCTTAAGATCTTCACCAGACTTTAGCTCCCTCACTCTTACAAAATTACATGGGAGATTATTAACTTTTGAAAGAGAAATCGATCAAAACGAGAAATTACAAAGTTCTGGTAAAACTGCTGATGACTATCTACCAGGTAGTACAACACTATTGGGACAAGATTCACCTACTTGTTCAAATAGTTTTGGATCTTTTGACCACATTGACATAACTGCTGGGATCTCATCAGAAAGATCATTCCCAGGTTATGACAATGAGGAATATAGTCAAACTGCTGATAACATGTGTTTTATCATGGATGATTTAAAAAATTTCAGCAATGATGACTTAGAAGAAATGGACATTTTACACCAACTGGCCATGTTAAGTATCAAAACAAACAAATTTTACAAAAGGTCAGGAAGGAAATTTTCAGGACTTAACAGTTCTACAAAAATTGGTTTTGACAAATCTAAACTTAGATGTCACAAGTGTCAGAAGTTGGGACACTTTGCTAGAGAGTGTAGAAGCTCTAGCTACAACCAATCTCAGTCTGGAAATCTGTATAACCCTAGTTATAATAGGAATAATGGAACACAGGGGAGTGCACATTTTGTACAGGCACAAGCTCCACAAATCCAATATGTGCCACAAGTACAATATGTACAGATGCCTGCTCAACAGATGCAGAGCCAACAATCAATCCCTTCCATTCCAGCTGCTCAACAACCTCCACAGACTCAGCAACCCTCACAACAAAGCTTGTTCACCTCAGGGTATGTTGACTGGAGCAGTCTTACTTTTGACCCCACAGAGTGTAATCCTGATGCAGATAACAAAATGTTTGACATCAACTGGGGAGAACCTGACAATGGCTGAAAGAATTTTGCCTTAATGGCATTTGAGGGCTGCACCTCAAAGTTTGCCCTGTCTCAGGTATTAAAAGAATCTTTAACAAAACTTTGTTCAACTTCATGTAAAGAATCTTTTGCTCTCATAAGAGAGACCAATGTGCACTTACAAGGCAAAGCAAATGACTCTGAGAGAAAATTCACTCAGATGAAATGTGATTTGGAAAGAAAACTTGCTGCAAAAGCAAAAGAAAATTCTAAATTAACTAACAATGCTATTGAAACCCAAGCACAACTTAAAATAATGATAGATGACCTAGGAAATGTCAGAAACGAGCTTGCTGACACCAAGGTCACTTGTGGAAAATGGGTAGAATCTTGTAAGGGGTACCAACTGCTGCTAAACAAACAAAGTGCTTCAAATGTTAGGTTTGGCATAGGGTACAATCACACTGAAACACCAACAGATTTTTCCCCCAAAACTACTGAAGATGGGAGAAAAATTGTTTCAGGTGAAACTTCTGAAGAGAAAGAATGCACATCTTTTCATGAAAACTTTCTAAAAACTCACAAAGAAAGTTCTTCAGAAGTACTGATAAAATCTGACTTTAAGCCATCAGTAGTTTCATCTACATCAGGAGTTGAGAACCTGAAAACTACTGATGACCTAAAACCAATCAAGACAGTCAGAAACTTGCCTTCAAATGAAAAAGAAAAGGCAAAAGAATGTGAAATCTGTGGTCTGTTCAACCACAAGACAGAATTTTGTAGATATAGAAAAGGGATTCAGTACAACAAGAAAATTTCACAACTGGTTGTGGGAAAACAAATCAAAAATGATTTTAAAGAAACTTTTTCTCCCAGGAAACAACAACCAGTAAACACCTTTTCTCAGAAAAAGATAAAATCTCAACAAAAGTCTTTTTCTCAAAATTCTCTTTCAGTAGTTAGACCTACATCATCCGTAGTTTCACAAACTGCTGAGATAAAAAATCTCATAAACATGGTATAACTACTGATGACCAGGGTTGATGGTGGTCCTCAAAAGGATACCACCATTGCTCTTAATGAAAAATCCATTGCCAAAAAGACATGGATTCCTCAACCTGGTCAAGAACAAACTGTTAATGTTCTCAAGAGCAAACCCAAAGCCAAACTGGCTTGGGTTCCTAAATCTAACTAATTTGCATCTTTGTGCAGAGGGTCTCCAGAGGCTTAAATAGCATTTGGTATGTGGACAGTGGAGGCTCAATGCACATGACAGGATGCAGATACCTGATAAACAATTTTATCAGTCAAAGAGAAGGATCTGTATCCTTTGGGAACAATGCTAAGGGATATGTGCTAGGACATGGCAATGTCTCCTCTGGCAAAATACAGTTTGACAAGGTCAATCTGGTTGAAAACCTTGAGTACAACTTGCTAAGTGTGTCTCAAATGTGTGATAAAGGATAGTCTTCCTTTTTCACAAAGACAGCATGCAAGATCATATTACCAGAAGGCCAGAAGTTGATAAAGAAGATAATTGAAGATCATACTTTGTTGATAGCTAAAAGATGTGGCAATGTCTATGCAGTGAACATTGAAAAGGACAAAGTACTAAACAACACTGCCTGTTTCTTCTCAAAGGCATCAACTTCAGAGACTGATCTCTGGCACAGGAGACTTGGCCATGTGAACTTTAAAACCATAAATAAAGTCACAAAAATGGGCTTGGTCAGAGGTCTACCTTTGAAAGTATACCAGTGTCAAGAACACTACGTATCCTGTTTGAAGGGAAAACATCATAAGTCCTCCTATAAGTCTATTGAAGAATCTAAAACAACTGCATGTCTTCAACTACTCCATATGGACTTATTTGGGCCTGTAAAAATCATGAGCCTTGGTAAGAAGAAGTATTGCTTGGTCATCATTGATGACTATTCAAGATTCACATGGGTATTCTTCTTATTCTCCAAGGATGAGGCAGCTGAAATCATCAAGTTCTTCATTCTACAAGTAGAGAAACAATATTCTCTATCTGTCAAAGCCATTAGAAGTGATAATGGGACAGAGTTCAGGAACAAAACTCTGGATGAATTCTGTTTGTCTAAAGGGATTATTAGACAATTCAGTGTTCCCAGAACTCCTGAACAAAATGGTGTGGTAGAAAGGAAGAACAGAACTTTAATTGAAGCAGCAAGAACAATGTTAGCTGATTCAGGCCTACCATTGTATTTCTGGGCTGAAGAAGTTAACACTGCATGTTATGTTCAAAATAGAGTCCTTGTCAACAAGAGACACTCCAAGACTGCCTATGAAGTTCTTCATAGCATAAAGCCTCTTATCTCCTTTTTCAGGGCTTTTGGATGTCAATGTTTCATTCTAAACATTAAAGACTCTATTTCAAAGTTTGCTGCTAAAGTTGATTCAGGTTATTTTATTGGTTACTCTTCCACTAGAAAAGCCTACAAGGTTTTTAATTCAAAAACCAAGATAGTAGAAGAAACACTGAATGTCAAGTTCAATGAGTCAAAACACACTCTTATTCCAGCACATCCTACTGAACTCTTTGACCTTGACAGCTTCCACTTTGGACCTGAAAAGACTGTTACTTCATCTAAACCTACTTATTATGGTGATCAAAGGTTTGATGATGAGGATCCAGCACCATGGACTCCTAAAACAGTCATTAAGTCAACTTTCAAACCATCAGAAGTTTCACAAACTTCTGATTCAACAACTACTGATGTACAAACTCAAACATCTGCTCCAGCTCCTACAACTACTGAAGATGTTCAAACAGCTGAACCAGATATTATTAACCTCAGTGGTTTGTTTGATGAAGTACAAGAGCCACCTACACCTATCAGTGGTTTACAACAACTGATTGAACACAAAGATCATCCACTTGAACAAATCATGGGTGATATTGCATCAGGTGTTCTCACAAGAAACCAGCTTTCCAACTTTTGCTTCTTCTCAGCATTCATTTCTCAGTTGGAACCTAAGAAGTACCAAGAAGCCCTCAAAGACAACAATTGGGTGGAAGCTATGCAAGATGAGTTGCTTCAGTTCAAGAAGCAATAAGTTTGGGAAATCTGTCCCTTACCACCAAACAAGCTACCAATTGGCACAAGATGGGTTTTTAGGAACAAACAAGATGAAGCTAGTATGATCATTAAGAACAAGGCAAGACTGGTGGTACAAGGTTACTCTCAAGAAGAGGGAATTGATTATGATGAGACCTTTGCTCCAGTTGCAAGGCTTGAGGCCATCAGGTTATTTCTGACCTATGCCATTTCCAACAAAATAAAAGTTTTTCAAATGGATGTCAAGAGTGCATTTTTGTATGGAAAGATTAAAGAGGAAGTGTATGTTTGTCAGCCACCTGGGTTTGAGGATCCTTCTCATCCTGAGTGGGTGTACAAGCTAGACAAAGCTCTTTATGGGCTAAAACAGGCTCCAAGAGCCTGGTATGAAACACTTTCTAACTTTTTGCTCAAAAATAACTTTACAAAAGGGTCCATTGATAAAACTCTTTTCATTAAAAATGTTGGAAATCATGTCTTACTTGTTCAATTTATCTTGATGATATCATATTTGGTTCGACAAACACAAAATTGTGTGATGAATTTAAGAAACTCATGCAATCAAAATTTGAGATGAGTACACTGGGAGAACTACAGTACTTTTTAGGACTACAGATTAAACAACAAACTAATGGAACTTTTATACATCAATCAAAATATGTTAAAGAATTATTGAACAAATTTTCTTTACAATACTGTAAATCATGTTCCACTCCCATGACACCTACCACACAAGTTGAACCAGATGATCAAGGAAAGCAGGTTGATCAAACCATGTATAGATGTATGATAGGTTCCCTTTTGTATCTAACTGCTTCTAGACCAGATATTATGTTTTCAACATGTGTCTGTGCTAGATATCAATCAGCTCCTAGGGAATCACACCTCATTGCAGTCAAAAGAATCTTCAGATATCTGAAAGGAACTCCTACACTTGGAATTTGGTATCCTGCTTCAAGCAATACCAAGTTATCAGCTTTTTCAGATAGTGACTATGCAGGGTGCAAAATGTCAAGAAAATCAACATCTGGTGATTGTCAATTTTTGGGAAACTGTCTAGTGTCCTGGCGATCAAAGAAGCAAACATCTGTTGCAACTTCAACTGCTGAAGCTGAATACATTGCAGCTGCAAGTTGTACATCCAAGGCCGGCTCAACGATTCTCAGGGCCTAAAGCGAACATGAAATGGAGGCCTTTTTGTTATATGTTTTATTTATTTTTTAAGTTTAGCATTTATTTTTATCTTTTACATTTACACTCTCTAAATAATATATCAACACAAAATTAGAGTCATTTTCTAATTGAAAACTTTAAAGTATACTATTTTAAT
This sequence comes from Ambrosia x helenae, assembly GCA_030844895.1. Lineage (NCBI taxonomy): Eukaryota > Viridiplantae > Streptophyta > Magnoliopsida > Asterales > Asteraceae > Ambrosia > Ambrosia x helenae. The sequence goes on from CM061232.1 coordinate 40,018,526, forward strand.
ATATAATTATTCTTAGCCTGACACTCGAGAAAAAAAAATCTGAAAAAGCTCCTAGTGAAAACAAAAAGATAAGAAATAAAATATTAATTTACTTTTTAATTTTTCCTCTGTAGTTCTTCTTCTTCGTTATCAACCACCAGGCTAAAAAAATCATAACCAAACATTATTCACTTATCTCACTTTATTATATTTGGTTTATTGATAAATTGAAGGGTCAAACACCAAAAGAAAACACCAAGAAACCAGTCATTGGATCTCCGCCTCTTAGTAGAAAAAAAGATAGCCGGCCGGAGTGTCAGATATTCCACTTCAGGCTATTAATGGAGGCCCTCAAAATTTTGGGGCCTAAAGCCCTTGCATCATTTCACTTATGCTAGAGCCGCTCTTTGTAGATCACAGATACAATGGCTCCAATATCAACTTCTTGATTATGGAATCAAAGAAACCAAGACACCATTGCTTGTAGACAGCAAATCTGCCATTAGCATCATTCAAAATCCTGTTCAGTTCTCAAAAACTAAACATATTGAAATCAGGTATCATTTCATCAGGGATTGCAATGAAAAAGGCAAGATTGAAGTGAAGCATGTCACGACAGCTAATCAGATAGCCGACATATTCACAAAACCTCTTGACACATCAACATTTCAGAAGTTAGTATCCATGCTTGGGATGCTAAATTTGTAAGTGTTCTTTTACTTTTCCTGCACATATTTTATTTTTCACTTACATCTGTTTTTAGACCAAAAACTTCTGAAAAACAAAATGAGAGAAACTACTGATGAACAAAAACATCAGTATGGGAATATTTTCTGAAAAAATGATTAACTTCTGATAAAATAATCTTCAGAAGTTATGAATAAAGTGTTTATAAACATTCTCACCAGTTGTTAATAAACTACTAAAGAGAAAATGGGAACTACTGATGATAATTGTTCTTCATCAGCAGTTTGGTCAATAAGGGTAAATCAGACTTTTCCCATATCAGTAGTTTGACCTAAGGCGGTTATAAACTTCTGATAAACACCTTTACCAACACTTATCCATTCAAAAAGCAAAAATTCCCTCCTTCTCTCTCAAAAAGCTCTCAAACCCTGAACCTGCAAAAACACTGTTCGATCCACACACACACAAACCACATGGCTCTAACTCTGAAACATGGACATAATCAAAGAGGCTACTTCGAAAAACATGAAGACTGGTCCCAATACGACGAAATCATTAATTTAGTCGTTAAATCCCAATACTTTACTGCCCTCACCATTGATCCTCCAATCCACACTGAGACTCTTAATGAGTTCTGGGCAAATGCGGAGACGGTGACAGTAAATGATAAGGTGATCTCCCTCAATTCAACCATTCAAGGAAGGAGAATGGCAATCACACCAGAAACTTTGGGATTAGACTGGGTCTGGATGATGTGGGTGCCCCAGATCAATTTCCAAACTCTGAAATTCATTTAACCATGACAGAGTGTGGTTACCAAGGTACTCTCTCACATGCTACTATTTTTAAGAAATATTTTGAACCTAAGTACAAACTTTTGTTTCACTATATAATTATGTGTTTGAGTCCAAAAACTGGATCTTATGATCAGATGCCCTCTACTTTTCAACCAATTTTTCATTCCATTGTGAATGAAACAAAATTCAGGGCATCAGCACTTTTCTTTAATGAGTTGGTGTTACATCATCTCAATTCTAAAAAGAAGTTTTTGTTGTATCCAAGATTTATTATGCAATGCATAATAAAGGAACTTGGAGAAGAGGTGCTTGTGGGTCAAACAACTATTTTAAACCCTTTAACCTCACAAGCATACTCTAGGCACAATAAATCGGCCACCTGGCCAGAAGATGACCAAGGGGAACACACAACAGTCCCCAAGGAACCCTCATCTTCCAAACCTTCACCCAAAAAGGCCAAGAAACCAAAACAGCAAAAACAAAAACCCACCAGCCTGAAAAGAAAGGCAGTTCAGGAGGTTGAGATGCCTGAACTTGCTAATGTGCAATCTGCACTTGATAAAGATGTGACTGAAACATCCTCTCAGTCTCATCCATCTCAAACCCCCACAAGAGCACTAATAACCATTTTATTCAAAAGAAAGAAATTTAAGAAAACAATCCCCATAGACTCTTCTTTTGAAACTGTTGAACCCATAGACCAAACTACTGAACCAGCACCACAAATTTCTGAACCTGAAGCCCTTGAAATTGCCAAACTTCTCTCTGGGCTAAAAGAGACCATCCCATCAGAACATGTTAGTCCCCAACAACCACATCAAACAGGGGACATACCTTCAGCACTTGACATGGATGTGGATATCCCTAGCCCTAACCCAAGAGATGAGGATGAACCAGGGTCTCTAAGCCCAAACTTAGAAACTCTAGGTACATTTGAGGCTGCTACTACTCATATACCACCCAGTGGTGGATTTGAGGATAGAAGTAACATAGCTAAGACCTCACTTGTGGCAACTACTAATGAAGGCTTAATGCCTGAGGTAGGAAATCCTCTGAACCAAGAAAAAGAGGTACATGAGACAACTGAGTTGGGCTCAGCTCATGATGTAACTGATACTGTCCTCATTAAGGAAGTAAGCAGAGATTCAGATGATTCCATTGACTTGGATGATGATTCACATTCCACTAAAATTAAATTGACGGCTGCTAGTGAAGGTCCTACACCTGGTGTCTCTAAGCTCAAAGAGCTGGTCACACCAGATCAGGTTAAAGACCACTTGATCCCTGATTCCCCTAAAGTGGCATCTTCTATACAACATGAAGATCACCCCAAACCACACCCCTCACTAAATATGCCTACACAATTCCCTGGGTCAACAAGCATAGATCTGAACCAACTATGCAGCCCAGATGGTCCCCTATACCAGATGATGAACAACCTTATTGCCAATCACCTCAAAACTTTCACAGCTGCTTTGGAGCTATCAACCAAAAACCAACTTGAGGTGATCAAAACCAAGATGAATGATCTGTCCAACAAAATTGACCACAACTCAAGACAGATTTCCAAGCTCACTGGTACAACTTCTCAACCTTCTAAGCTTCCAGAAGTGGATGAAGCCAAAAAGGGGGAGAAGATTAAGGAACCAAGGGAGTCACTAGAAGCCAGAATAAAGGCAAGAGTGGCTCTACAAGAAAGAGAACTCTAAGAGAAAGCCAGAAAAGATCAACAAAGGCTTATCTTTGGAACTGAAGTTGAAACCGAAACTTCCCAAGGCCATATTGAAGAAACTTCTGATGAAACTTCTGATGATTCAGAAAATACTAAAGACAATCCTTCAGTAGTTGACACTTCTGTCAACACATCAGAAGTTAACACTTCTAACATACAAACAGCTGAAGAGCCTTCCAAGACAACTGAACAACAACAACCAACTCCTATTCCAAGGCCTACAACAACTACAACAATGACTGTGCTGAACCCTTCTCCACTATCAATGTCCAAAGAACTACCTGAGAAGAGTTTGATTGCAGCCCAAAGAAAGGCTAAGGAAGAAGAGATCTGGAATAACTTGGAAGCAAGGGATGATTTGAGCTTAAATGAAAAGCTTCAAGCTTATGAAGCTGAGTTAAATAGGCAAGCTAAAACAGAGAGAGTTGCTGAAGAAGACAAAAGACAACAACTGATGTCTTTTATAACAAAGAACAGCAAAACAAAAGCCTATTCACTCAAAGGGCTCTCAATGGATGAGCTGACTAAAAGAGCTCAACTTGTTGCTGACAAACTTGCAACAAATAAAGATGGAAAAGCCAAGAGAGCTGAGATGATTGAAGAACTGGTAGCAAATAACTATGGTTCAAAAGCCTCTGTGTCAAGATGGAAAGAAGAAAGACTGCTGGACACATAAAAGAAGTACAAGGCTGCCAAGGTTGCTAATCCAGAGAAGTTCAAAACTTCTGAAGTATCAACTTCAGTATTTAGAACTTCTGGTGTTAAAAGACCAGCTACCAAGAAGAAACCAGTGGACAATACAAAGACTGACTTCAAGATGGTGTTGCTAGAAGGCAACACAGTTGTTCAAGGAGACTTTGATATTGAAGAGAAGCCTCTAATAACTCAATTTAGGGATCCTTCAACATTTGCTTACCAAATCCAGAAGACTATCACAGACAGACTGCACACTAAGGTAGTTATTGAACATCATTTACCCACTTTCAAACTACCTGATGTGATGCAAAAGGAAGATAGAAGTGAATCCCACCTAAGAGTCACTGAAATAGAGAATATCCAACACTCAGGAACATCCCAGGGATCCAGCATGGTTCCCTATACTTCAGACTTTGACAAGTCTAAAGTGCTGATCATCAGATGGTCCTTTACTGATGACAACTCAATATTACTAACAAGGAGAGATCTTACAAGCAAGGCCTACAAGTCCATGAATGAACTGAAGAAACTATCAACTCAGGACTTGCTTACAATTCAACATCTGGAACCTCAAAGGGGATCTCTCACTGATGAACAGCTTAATCAACTGAAGAATTCCATGTTCAAGGAGATATGGAAGATTGTGAATGACAGAAGAAGACAATAAAGAATTAGAAAAGGTTTTGGCTTCATCAATCCAGGGGGAGATTGTTAGGACAAAAAGGATTGGTGAAACCACTTTTGTAAACCTTAGTCTAATTCACTTCTGCAAAATATCCTAAGTATAGAACTACAGAAGAAAGAAGGCTAAAGTACTGAAGAAGGATTCAACAAGTACTGAAGAAGAAGTATCAGAAGTTCTGAAGTCTAACCAGACAGTTCACTGAAGAACTACTGAAGACAAACTACTCATCAGTAGTTTGTCATTCATCAGCTCTTGTTCAAAGATCTTTCTAACCGACTTATGTTTCAGTAGTTTATTAGTTTAGTATTACTTTATCTTTTGTACAAGTTCCAAGAATGCAACTTGTTGCAACTTGTTACTGGCTAACTTTTAGCAAGGTTCATGTATATGTAAAGTCTATAAATAGATGGGTTCATCCCCTCTGTTTTAGACATTGATTTTGATTAATACAGAAATCCTTCAAAGCTTATTATTGTTCTTTCCATTTCATTTATTGAGAATCTGTTTGAGTATTTATTATCATTCACATTCATTACTTAGATTCTCATTAAACTTGTCTGTAGTTTTCAAACATCCAGGGGAGTAATAACTCTTGTTGATAGTGTAACTTTACTTATCATTCCGCTGTGCAAATCTGATTGAACTTGCTAAACACATAAGTGTTCACTAGCAAGCAATACATCAAGAGCATTACTGATCCAACAATTGGTATCAGAGCTCTGGTTTATCTGATCACATATCAATCTAACACATTGAGAATCAGACACAGACTCTTATTGATATTCAATAAAGGATTAAAAGTTCGCTTTTATCAACATCCATCACTTTAAGAGATATTTGACAAATCAATACTCTTTAAAATGGATCCTCATAATACTGGTTCTGCCAATAAACCTGCTATGCTAGTAAGAAATGAATACAATATCTGGCAAAGGAGAATGGCACATACATTATCACAGACCAACACTGGTTGCTGGAAATCTGTGATATATGGTCCTCACAAACCAGTAAATATCAATCTTGAAACTAAAGAAGAAATAACAAAAGACCCAAAAGACTATATAGATGATGATTTCCTAAAACTTGAGCTTGATGCTAAAGCTTTCTCTATGTTAGCAATGGCACTCCCAAATGAAATCTACTCTGGCCTATTACATTGTGATAGTGCCAAAGAGCTTTGGGTCTGCCTCAGATGTAGCCTCTTAATGACCATTCAGAGACTACCAAACAGCCCCTAAGCCCCCTTGTTAAATATCATAATATTCCCTAATATTAATCCAACTAGGTTTTTATCCAGCCGCGCGTTGCGGCGGCATCAATATGATCTAAAAATAATTAAGTGATTACATAGCGTTGCGACATTTCAAATTCCAAATCAAACCTAAATCAATTTTCATTGTGTTCGTGATATTAGTTTATCATACATAAACTTTCCACCTAAATTATTGCGTATGCTCGTGAAATTTATTTGGTAAGCATCCCTAATAATAGCATCATTTTACCAGGAATCTCCCGTGGTACGCGGCACATGGTGGAGATGGCGCACGGTAGATGTGGTCGGTGATACGCGCGTTGTGCGTTTTTCACATGACGTGTTAATGCGGATTTTGGTAACCGACAAAGGCATTGAGACTAACCTTGGACAATGAGAAAATACAAAAGTGCCAGTGGCTACGCGGAGAATACCAGGAATCTCCCACGGTCCGCGGCACATGGTGGAGATGACGCACGGTAGATGTGGTCGGTAGCCGGCTGCGTACGTTAGAGTGAAGCAGCTATTCATTTCGTGGTTGTTAAATATATAGACAATAAACGAACAAAAACCAAACCCGTGTGAAATCGGGTAAAAAACGCATTATGTCGGGGCCAAAATGAGAAAAAAAAAAACTTAATAAAAAAGTTGGTGGCCAAAACGGGAAAAAAAACTTAAACAAAAAGTAAAAAAACATTGTGTGGTCAAAATGAGGAAAAAAAACTTTAAAAAAATTTTGGTGGTCAAAATGAGAAAAAAAAAGTTAATAAGAAAAGCAAAAAAAATGTGGCCAAAATAGACCCCATATTATGGTTGCAAGAATCGAACCTGAATAATGATCATATAAACCAACAAACCCAACCACCACACCACTACCAAACATGTTGAAATTATTTGAAATTATTAGTATTTAACATAACATTAATAATGATAATAATGAAATCACTATTCATTAGCATGACATATTAATATAGTATAATTAATATTAAGTCCCTTGAGTTCAAAACTATTATTATTTCACAAATAATAATCCATCAACATGTGAACTTGTCTGCCCAATGTTTGGCCTGTCACAATAAATAGAAGTTAATATGTTGATCGGATATTTAGTAAATGCATTTCATTACACCAATATGGCTAAAAGATACTTTTCGTTTGAGCTTTGTTGCAACTCTAAATATTTAATTTGGACTCCAAGATTTATTTACAATAAATTACTTTAATTATAATTAGTTATTCAACGAATATGTAACCTATGGAAAATATTAATGAAGGGCTAAATATTAAATCATTTTTTTTTGGAAAAAAGAATATGGATCTTAATATATGTTTTGTAGCTTGCATGTGGTATAAGTTGGTTGAAACATATGCCACATGAAGGAAACGTCTACGCAAACTTTTCCAAGTTTAGTGAGACACGCCTTAAGAACCCATAAACATGAGAACGCCTAACGTGTATATACTTGGAAATACAAAAAAAACACAAAAGTTGAGATCGACTCATTAAATTATGAATTAAGCTTAACAATAAAGAAGATCATAAGTTATATTAACATCACCAATTACAAACTAATAAGATGGATTAAACCACAAGAATGTATCAAAAAGTTCTTAACCTTTGACGTCAGTCTTTTATTTGCTTCATCAAATTCTAAATTCTTTTTCTACAACTCTTGTAGCTGTGAAACCAATCCGCAAATATCACTCTGCAACAAATGAACCAAACAAGATTTTAAGCATATCTTAAATACTCATGCCTTGAACATTATTAATCAAGCATGTTTTTTTTTTCATTTTTTGGTTGCAAATCAAAATATCTGATAAGAAGCACAACAAACACCTTTATTATAAACCTACACCTAAACTAAGCTCTAATTAGAAGGAAAAACCCAACTAATTTCACAAAAATCCTCTGTCCAAAACGTGAAAATTTCATAAAACATACATGATCACTTCACAAACAATTAAACAAATGCACAAAGTACATCTAAAAAACATACTAAATGATTAAAAAACAACAGATTCATTGAGTTCACGAAATACCTCTAAAAAGGTTCAATTGAACAACATGGATTTGAGGCCTGCGATTTCTAGGATTGACAATCAGAATCATAAAATGCTTGTGGAATTTCAGAACCGATAGTATATGTTTGAGTTGGTGGATTAAAGGTGAATATTATGATTCAAAATGATGATTTTATAGTTGTCATCAAATTAAATTGAAACAATAACTTTTCATCAATGGATCATTGATTTCTTGGAAGGTGAAAGGTGGAAGGGTATTATGGGGATGAGATTTTAGTTTTTAACTAAAACAAAACACAAAATTACTATCATAACCTCCAAGTGTCTTAATTGTCACAACTATGCCTATTATACCCTTAAATTTATTGCTTAAATATGTTATACATGTTGCTTCTTAAGTTGTATGGAAATGAAAATGACCATGTTGGCCATCGCTCCTCCTTTATAATGTATTATAGATTATAGATTATAGATTAAATCAAATAAATATTCAATGTAACTGTTATAGTTCAAAATAAAACACCAATACTAACTACAGATCATGCCCACTGTCTAGCAACTCTAAGCCCTATGTTTCCAGCATACTCCTCATGTTTAGCTTGAGATAAAGGCTTAGTAAAGGGGTCAGCCAGATTCAGATCTGTATGAACTTTGTTTATTACGATGTCTCCACATCCTATTATCTCTCTAATATAGTGGAATTTCCTGAATATATGCCTTGTGGTCTGATGTGACCTTGGTTCCTTTGCAAGAGCAATGGTACCAGTGTTGTCACACAGTATCTTGATTGGTTTCTTTATGCTAGGCATAACATCGAGATCACCAATGAACTTCTTCATCCAGGCAGCCTCCTTTGCAGCATCCGATGCAACATTGTATTCTGATTCACATGTGGATTAAGCAACCACACTTTGCTTAGAGCTGTTCCAAGTTACAGGCCCACCAATCAGAATGAAAACATATCCCGTTTGTGACCTTGAATCATCATGGTCAATCTGGAAGCTTGCATCAATATAACACTTAACTGACAGCTCCTCATCCAGTCCTCCATATATTAAGAACATATCCTTTTCTTGGTGTTAGGTTTCTTAACTTGACCCTCCTTGATCATTAGCACTGGTGCATTCCTACTAGGTATGTTCACCTCAGCAGTTTTGAGCATCTGATGCAGTTCTGCACGTGTCTTCTCCATCCCGTTCATATTATAGTTCATAATGAACTAATCATATGACTTGGGTAAAGAGTTGAGGATAATATCCCCAGCTAACTCATCGCTCAAGAGGGATTCCAGACGAGCCAAGTGATCAACATATGCCTTCATCTTTAGCACATGGGTGCTAACTGATGTACCCTCTTGCATACGAATGGTTATAAGTGATCACATCACATCAAACCTCTCATGACGAGCATTTTGTTGGAACATTTCCACCAGATGCTGGTTCATCTCGTATGCTTCCATGTCCTCCATGGTCCTTTGAAGTTCAGGGATCATGGATGCCAACATCAGACATGAGACTTTCAAAGAGTCATCAAAGTGCTTAACATAGTTTCTATAAGCATTAGTGTTCTGACTGATGGGTTCATTAGGGACTGGTGTTTCTAGAACATACAACTTGTTCTCCGCCTTGAGAACAATTTTCAAGTTGCGGTGCCAGTTCATGAAGTTGGAGTGGTTCAATTTGTACTTCTCTAAGATGGACTTGAAAGAGAATTGGGAGGTGGAATTGTTTTCAGTTGACATCTACAAAGTTCAAAATTAACTTATTATTATTTTATGTTTTAAATATCCTAATTATTTTATGACCCAAAAAACAAAATTAATTAGGATGAGACCCCGATTCATCAATACACAGTGAACTGGCTTAGCACTGTCCACTTGTACGATTAGGTAGGTAAACAACGAATGTTAATTGTGTCCACTACACAACTCTCCATTTGGGGTTATCGCTAAAAGCGATGTATGTTTAACCCCAACTATGCCCACTTGATAAACAAGCGATGTATGGTCATTTACTATTAACTGTAACACCGGTCTATGTTACACAGGAAACGCGATGATTACCTTCACTAACGATCAACGCCCAGATGTAGGGTTCAGCACTAACATTTGGGTTCGATTTAGAATGAAGTGTTAACTCGTTAAGGGTGGCATAAAACATCAATTTAAAATTGTGATTTATTTTAATATTTACCATAAATATTTTGAATAACTCGTAGCATGATGCGAGTCACACAATAGTTTATAAAATCCAATTTTATATAATTCGTGATAATTGAAACTCTTTTCAACACTCGACACGATATAGTTTTAAATACCCTATTTAAACTATGTTGGTCGTTTTATCGCGAATGAACTATTATTATTTCACAAATAATAATCCCCCGGCACGTGAACTTGGGAGGCAAGAGAATTGTTTTTATTAAAAGTGTGCCTCTAGGGTTTACATCTTAACCCTCATTTTATAAAACAATAACTTACACTAAGCCCCTCGTTAAATATCATAATATTCCCTAATATTAATCCAATTAATATTAAGTCCCTCGAGTTTAAAACTATTATTATTTCACAAATAATAATCCCCCGACACGTGAACTTGTCTGATTCGTATACCAACGTGTAACTCTTCGGATCGTACCGGGTTACGTTGACCTTGACTTTTAATTACATCGGACATACTATATATCCAACACATTAAACCTTCACCCGTCAAAATTTTTAATTAATAAGGTTCTCACAACATTGTTATACACGTATATATATTAATTCATAACTTATCATTGGTAAATGACTCTCAGTACTAGTTTTGGCTATGCGATCAAATATAGAAGTTAAAGGCCTGGCAAAAGGAACGGACTGATCGGGTAACAGACCTAAAGGTTTCTTGTCAACATGGATTGCTTAAAAATATCAACTTGGTAAGCATGTTAGTATGTTAACAAAGGACTCCGACTAAATTGGGCTTAACCATTTTAGTAAAAAGAACCGAATCGCTAAAATAATAATAACTATAGCAAATATAACAAAAGTAGTTAAGTCCAAATTTACTAGGCATAAACATAAAGGTCATAGTTCCAATGTTTAGCCTACAAAAAGTTCTAAGCGGGCTTGACAAATGTACCAAAAATCGAGTAAACTAAGTTAGGGGTTGTTTGATTGATTAAGAGGTCTGAATGGTTAAGGCTGAATCATTAAGACTTGGGATGTAGCTGAACCATTAAGCACTGAACTATGCTGAACCTAAGTGTTGAATCATTAAAAGGTCTGAATGGTTAAGTGCTGAATGATTAAGTTGGACCTTTTAATGGTTAGTTTTCTTGTCCCATATTGGTACGAGAGCCCCATTAAGATCCAGGATAGTTCAGTGCTTAATGGTTCAGCTACATCCCAAGTCTTAATGATTCAGCCTTAACCATTTCATTCAGAAGTTAAAACAAACGTACTGAATGCTGAATTATTCAGCGCTAAATGGTTGAGAGTCTTATTATGAGCTACCAAACAGCCCTTAGTTTATCATCTCCGTTTGATTTCGAACTTTGCCCAATTTTAAGATGCTTAATTTATTTGTTTCCATTTATAATACAAGATGTGTGAACTTGATAATCTCATTTTAATCAGATTCTAATATTTAAGTATAGGAATTTAAACTCTTTTTGGAACCGAACCAACCAATTATAGTATTGTCCTTTATAAAGGACTCATTTGTCACCCTAGAAGGTACGAATTTTATAATATAACATATGTTTCGTTTATGATATTCATTTGTATTATGTATTTTATTCGTACACATGCATATATAGTTGGGTGAGTTGTCATTATTTGAATTTGGAATTATGGAAAGCAAAGTTTCCCATACAATACGAATGTACAGAAGTCCAAAAATAACAGTGAGATATTGATTTGTCTTCTGCAATGTGTATGTTAATGAAGATATGGAGGGGAGAAGAGTTCTGTGTACGTGTAGTGTGTGGACCTTTTCATTCAGATCTCTAAAAGACAAACAACTCTTCTACGTACCTTCAATTTCAACCAAATTTGGGAATCCAAATGTTTAACGATATCGTTACTTTGAAACCGTTTTCGTTCAATAATAATCGTATCGATATGCACGAATTCTTTAGATTCGTTATCCTTCGATCGACAGCAAGACCTACAATGCTAGGGTTGCTATCTCATGATCCTCTCCTCGATATTCATTTTAATTGATCTTTATATAAATGCTCTCGGGGTAAAAGTAAAGTTGCACTAGTTTTAACGTTATTTTACTAATTTCGTGAAAATAACGTTAAAAACGACGGACGGTTAATAATCATGCATCATGTGGTGGCGTGGATAGCCAAAAGACAAAGGGGTGCATGCATCGATATGGTTTGTCCCGATTGCTAAGTGTTCTGTGCTTTATGTCCAAGACTTAATATCAAACCACATCGAGCCGAGGGTCTCATTGGAAGCAACATCTCTATTCTTAGGGATAGAGGTAAGGGTGCCTATATCTTACCCTCCTCAGACCATATCTTAGTTTTGTTATAGGTGAGATTAACTGAGTATGATGATGATCATGATCTTTATATAAAGATAAGAAGCTTATGATATTAATCTATAATTACAACATTATACTATGTATTATTGGAAATGAAAGATAAATAGTGTGAACCCAATGAGAGGGGGTTGGCCTTTATTTTTTTATTAAATTTTGTTAATAGTTATTATATATTAATGGATTCAAATAAAAACATGAATATGTTGTTGGTGGAGTGGTTTGTATTGTGGTTTGTATGTCCAAGGTCTCAGGTTCGAGTCTTGGGGGAGACATTTTAAACTTTCTTAAACAATATATATTTATGATTTCAATTCAGAACATAAGTGTGTTGGAGGTGGAGTGGTTTGTGGTGTGGTTTAGTTGTTCAAGGTCCCAAGTTCAAATCTCGAGGAGGCACTTTATATTTATTTACTTTTTTTTAACCTTTGTTAAACAATATATACTTAGAGAAAATTACGCAATTAGTCCCTGTGGTTTGCCTTTAGTTTCACCTTTAGGTATTAAGGTTTAAAAGTTTCATGTTAAGGGTTTAAGTTTAGTTTTTTGTAACATAATAGGGTATTAGCATTAACGGAGGTTAATATTTAACTGAGTTTACCTCACGTGACAAATGGTAAACCACAAGGACCAAATGTAAAACTTAAGTAGGGCCCACTTAATACCCTATTACGTTACAATAACTAAACTTAAACTCTTAACATGAAACTTTTAAACCTTAATACCTAAAGGTGAAATTAAAGGCAAACCACATGGACTAATTGCGTAATTTTCTCTAATCTAAAATAAAAAAAATATTGATGTATGTAGTGGGGGTCGAACCCGGGTTAAACAATATATACTTAGAGAAAATTACGCAATTAGTCCCTGTGGTTTGTCTTTAGTTTCACCTTTAGGTATTAAGGTTTAAAAGTTTCATGTTAAGGGTTTAAGTTTAGTTTTTTGTAACATAATAGGGTATTAGCATTAACGGAGGTTAATATTTAACTGAGTTTACCTCACGTGACAAATGGTAAACCACAAGGACCAAATGTAAAACTTAAGTGGGGCCCACCTAATACCCTATTACGTTACAATAACTAAACTTAAACCCTTAACATGAAACTTTTAAACCTTAATACCTAAAGGTGAAATTAAAGGCAAACCACATGGACTAATTGCGTAATTTTCTCTAATCTAAAATAAAAAAATATTGGTGTATGTAGTGGGGGTCGAACCCGGGTTGATGGTCGGGTCGATCCTAAAACCAAATGGATCAACCAACTGAACCACTTGTGCATTTGGTTTATTATTGAATACGTAGTTTTATTATATAACAGTTATCATTTTGATCTGGTTCCTTTTAATAACCCACGAATATTAACCCTCAAACCCACCTGTCGAATTCATTGTATGTACCACGAATTAAGAACTGAAACACCTGTATATATGATAGTCGATCCATTATGTATACAAAATTTCCATTAAAACATTCAAATCAAGCTCCATTCGACGAATTAAAGGTTGACGTCACGCGTCTTTAATAAGCCAATTAACCATCGATTCGAACATGTTAGTTCGATTATTTTACATGGTTTTGATCAGAATTCAATGTAGATTAATAGCCCTATGATTTCATTCACAGCCGTGGTCTAATTCGATGTCAATCGAAATGGGTTTGAGGGTTAAAATTTGTGGGTTAGTATAAGGAACCAGGTTCGATCTGATAATTGCTTTATAAAAAAAACGTTTCAAAACCAAATACACAAGTGGCTCAGTTGGTTGATCCATTTGGTTTTAGGATCGACCCGGCCATCAACCCGGGTTCAACCCCCACCACAAACATCAATATTTTTTATTTTAGATTATTAGGTGGGGCCCACTTAAATTTCATATTTGGTTTGCCTTTAGTTTCACCTTTAGGTATTAAGGTTTAAAAGTTTCATGTTAAGGGTTTAAGTTTAGTTTTTGTAACATAATAGGGTATTAGGTGGGCCCCACTTAAATTTCATATTTGGTCCTTGTGGTTTACCATTTGTCACATGAGGGTAAACTCAATTAAATATTAACCTCCGTTAATGCTAATACCCTATTATGTTACAAAAACAGAACTTAAACCCTTAACATGAAACTTTTAAACCTTAATACCTAAAGGTGAAATTAAAGGCAAACCACATGGACTAATTGCGTAATTTTCTCATATACTTATGGTTACATTTCAAAAGATAAGATGTGTTGGTGGTGGAGTGGTTTGTGATGAGATTTTCTTGGCCAAGGTCCCAGGTTCAAACCTTGAATATCGTGACAAACTAATTTGTAGTCGCGCAACGCACGACCATCATAACTACTAGTTATATATAAAACCGTCTTTCATACTCTTTTATGTATTTTTAACATATAAATACACTTAAAAAGGGAATATATTAATTTTAAAAATCTGAAGTATATAATATCTTAATATAATTTGTCAGTTATTAAATAAAAATTGACCTTATAAAAAAGTATGATCTCTTGTTGGGGTAATATAACTAATGAAACATGTAACTTTTACTTTTGTTAACAATAATGATTTTATCCTTATCGGAATGTTATAAATATGTGTTTAAAATTATTATTTTTATTTTTTGCTTATAAACTTGATTACATTTGTGTGGCATTTCTCCTACGATTAAACAAAATAAGTGGCCAAAAATAAAAACAAGAAGCATTTTTGTGCAGAAACAAATTGTTAGGGTGCAGTGAATATATCTAAATTGCATGGAAAATGGCATGCATGGCATTCCACTGATTACTACAACTGCATGCCATGTCATGCCAATGTATACTTGCATTTAGATTCACATGCACATATGACATACCATCTGCATCACTCTTACTCATCTCAACTTATTCCCTACTCGCATCAGATATGTGTGAATTCACGCAATTAATAAAATCAAAATAAAATAAAATGCTTTGATTGTAAAAAAAAAAATTATACGGAGAGAAATGCTTTTGATTAAGCTTATATATATTTATTGTCTTTTTGTCATATGGACTAGTTTTTAACTTGTTAAGAGTTGTTTATATTTGAACAAAGTGCATGCATACAAACCATCAAGTTTACTTTCATTAAACATGGGGTTCTTATATATGTACAAGAGAGCACAACTGTACAAGTGATTTTGTTGTGGTTGAGGGTTGTCAAAATTTGGGAATGGTAAAATTGATGGTGCTTGGCTACTGGAGTGTGATGGTGGTTCGGATGTGTTAAAGGTGTTGAGTGATGGATGGTTTGGAGAAGGTGAGAATTGGTTCTGCGACATTGGTTCATTGGTTCGCATGGGAGAGTTGTTTAAGTTCTCCAGTTGCTTAAACAGTGATACTGGAGATTGCAAGATTTTCTTCTCTCTGTGAAATACTCGGTTATGTCGAGCTGTTTTCTCAATTTCTAGATCAAACACTAACGGTGATGACTTTCCTGAGTGTCTTGTATGATGCATGCAATTGAGAAATTACCTGCACAAAACAAACAAGAAGAATGAGCGTAACACCGAACATTAAAATAAAATAAACAAAAAGACAATATTTTTGGATATTTGTGATTTTTAGAAAAATAAGAAAACTAAACACTTTGAGCACGACTCCCCGGAAACGGCGCCAAAATTTGGTCGGCGTCAAAGGACCGATAAAAAATAAGAGTTTTAGAAAGAGTTCCAACTACCTTATTAGATAGGGTAAGGTGGGTGTCGAACCTCGAGGAGTAATGTGGAAAGTGTTATGTTAACCTAAATAATTAAACTAGACAATAAAGTAAAATCGATTGTTTGGATTGTTTGAGAAGAATGCAATTAAGTAAAATGGCGGAAACTAAAACAAACTGTAAACAATTTTGAGAAAATGTGATCTCTTCAGAATTCCGGTTTAGCCAAATTCACTCGGGTTTGCAAACGAGTCAATTGGAATCACATAGACATGATGTATGATGTGTGCTTAGTAATTAACGTAACTTGTAAATTGATTAATGACTACATTGAAAGCCGATAACTACACCGATACTATTGATTCAGTTAATTACCATTTAGCAAATTATCGGTTTCAATGAACTTAGTAATAAGTTGTTTATCAATCAATGACCACAAGCAACAAGACTGCTATGGTTGATGTAATCATGAACAAGCAATACGATTAACGAATTAATGGTAAACTGTTCCATAAACCAACCACAATTGAAAGTTTAGAACTCGAAATCAACAAACATTCAATCCAATATATGATAATGTAGCAAAACCCACACAAAAATAACTAACCATTCATCAGGAGAGAATCACAGGTGACTTAGCCGCTCATGGTGGTGTTCCGATCTTCAATAGCTTGATTCTTGGTGCAAAACATGTTCCTATGGATCAATGAATGATTAATCGGTGATATGAGGATGTTTCTCCAGCCAAAAAACTCCCACGGGATGATTATTTTCGACTAAAACGAATGGGGATGATTAGGTTTTCAAAAATTATCTCTTATAAGCCAAAACAACTTTCCAAAAATTTCTCCTTTATGCCGTAAGCTACGAGGCTCAGACCGTAGCCTACGGTCTAGCCTTCTTGCTCCTTTTTGCTGATCTAAGCTATGGTTGCCAGTTGTAGCTTACGCTAGGGGCTTTCGGAAAAATCTTGTTTCCTGCATAACTTTTCAATATAACTCCGTTTTCTTCACCGCTTGCGGCCACGTCTTCGTTTTTCAACCCTCTTTCATGTCATCCATTTTAATCTTTAGGTCCAGTCCATGAATTTTCTTCAAAACACGTCCAATCTTCGTATTTAATCTACGCATCCACGAATTGGCGTAATTATCTTATTCAAGCTATATAATTATCCAGAATACAATAAAACCAACCATTTTAATCACATTAACACTCGGGTTTTAGCTTCTCTATCAATGTTACAGTTTGCTTGTACTATCACTCACCCGCCTGACCTGCTTTAATTAAAAAAAAAATGGCTCAATCTGAAGAAAGTCTCCTACCACAAATATCCTCCAAACATTTATATCATCCATGGGGGGGGGGGGTAGCATTCAAGGGGTGGGCAGGGGCGGCCGTCCCTCCACCCCCTCCACCCCTCCCCCAAATTTTCGCTCAGAAGTTTTGAGTATATAGTCTCTGTATGAAATTTTGTTTGGTATATACGGTTTCGACCCCCCTTTATTTAAAAAAAAATAGTTATATAAACCAAAACTTTAACCTAAAACAATGTAAAATGTAAAGCCCAAATCCTAAAGTCCTAAGCCCAACAACTACATGAGCGGGATAGTAGATTCAATGAGCAAGCAATGTAGTTGTTATCTCTTAGCTACTTGAGCTAGGTTTGGTAAAAAGCTCGAAATGAGCCAAGCCAACCCTTATCGAGCCCGATCTCGAGCCTAAAACAAAGCTCGTTTACTAATCGAGTCCGAGCTCAGCCTAGCATGTGAAGCTCGTCGAGCCTTAGTGTAGTATTAGGTTTATTAATATTTAATAATATTTACCTCTCATTTAAGCTTGTTTTACTTAACGAGCCCGAGCCGAACTTCATTTATCGGTTCCGAGCCTATTATTTATATTATTTTTATTTAAAATATTAACTAATAGATAGCAAACGAGCTGAGCTCAAGCTCTCATAAGTTTTTTCGAGCTCGAGCTTCGTTTGCAACCCTATCCATAATGAAGAATTCAAAAATCTTAAAGATCGACGGGCTAAACTGTAATTCTTCATCCAGGTCAACGATTTGTCTCATTTTCAATGTTTTAGTGTCTTTGTTCAATTGTTTGTTAAACAATGCTTACAACTTTGATATTTATTTATTGTATTTAATATTTGACTCGACTCAAACCGAATCTCCGACCCGAACATACCACCGAACCATAGCTACAGGAAAAAAAAAATTTAGGTCCCGTCCCGTAACCGTTGACTTCCGAACCCCGATTTAAATTCTCAAGCTTCGCCCCCGGTCAACATGTATTATAGGCATTTTCTTTTTCTTTTTTGTATACAAAATTCGCCGTTAAAAAAGTGTGTGTAAAATAATGCATTAAACTTACAGTATCTTTTAGTAGCTAGGATAAACTCTAGTAACGTAGCGCGGACGAATCGGTGGACCACTTGTTCACTGGTTGCGTTTTCGCCACGGTCCTTTGGCAACATATTGCTAGATGGTGCAGAATAAATGATTTCTTTGCTTTCTCATTCAAGGACCTCATGGAGGTACACAATTTTGTGGGGTTGGCTGGGAAAGCGAAGGAAGTTTTCTATGCATTATCATTATTGGTGTTGGAGCATCTGGAGGGCGAGAAATCGATTCAAGTTTCAAAACAAGAAGGCGAGGATGGAAGACATCATCGGGGAGGTTAAAGCTTTGGGGTTTTTGTGGGTTAAAAACAGAGCGAAATTGCCCTCTTTGTCTTGGGCGGAATGGTGTAGCTTTGTAATTATGTAGTTTGTTTCGTTGTTGTGCTTGCCGCCCCATTTTGTGGGTGTTGACGTTGTTTTCATGACATATACCGTTCAAAAAAAAAACGTAGTAAAAAAAAACAAATAAAGTAAAAATGTCTGCATTCAAAAATTTAATAATCAAGCAAATCACAACTTTTTTTAATCTTTTTTTAAACTATAAAAAGATTTATTATATAATAATATGAGAGAGAGAGAGAGAGAGAGAGACTGAAAATGCTGTAAATAGGCCTGACAGTTGAAGAGTGGTAGAATAGGGGGCTGGCAAGAGAGTGACGTAAGGCTTTTTCACCGTATCCCATGCAAATTCCCAATTCTATCCCCCACCCCTCCTTTCCTTTGTCTTTGGCGGCAGGCGACTCCACTGCCCATACACGCTATACATTACGTGTATCCATAGTTTTTTTCAATCAATTCACTCTCACCTATATATATATTTTTTATATATATGTTTCTATAATTTTTTTCTTGAACCGCAAAAGTCTCTTATTACCATAATGTTAATTACATTGTAAAAGCAAGAAACTGACATAATGTAATATACTCGAAACACCCGTAGATACTACTATTGCAAAAAAAAAAATCTTTTTACCTCATGTCATAAAAAATGATCTGTTTCACCCGCTCCGTATTGCTTACCATCCCCCTACGCTTGTACCCAGATACACCCATGAAGAGCATTCCTTCGAAAGTATCACCAATTGAATACACCATATTCATCTTTTTACGTTGTCTCCCCGTTCTTATGGTCAGGGGCGAAGCTTGGTTCGCCAATCCGGGGGGCCGGACTCAATTTTTTCGGTCGGTAGTGGCAAATCGGCGGGGCCAGACTCAACCCGAACTAAATTTACCAACGAAAATTGCAAATTTCCACTACTGCGTCAAAAACAGGGGGCCAGGCCACCCCTGACCCTAAGAAAGCTTCATCCTTACTTATGGTTGTTGTACACCTCACCGTTCTATAATTATTTAGCAAGCTACACGTTTTCAAATTCAGAATACATCTTTTATATTTTTTAACAGAAAATGCAGAATACATCTATAGCTCTAAAATTAGTTTTACTGGTGTTTTCGTAATCGACATAAAAGTAAATAATATGAAAAAGAAAAGGAAAACTCTATCATTATTGTATACCAAACGGACGGATTGAATTCTCACCACTTCTAAATGCAAAGTTTTATCTGCTAGATCAAAGTGTTGGGAATCATGGTATCATATACGAAGCGGAAACGGTTTATATATTTAATAAAACCGGATTATATATAGAATATATATGTAGACCGATTTATATATAAATATATATATATATATATATATATATGTATGTAATTTTATTAATCCAATTAGCAAAATATTCTCAATCAGGATCTCAGTTAAACGCGTATAAACAAATAAATAAGAAATAGCCATAGAGGGTTTAGTAATCAACCTTTGATGACTACACCGGAATTGTAACACGCGGGTTACAACGAATCCTCGCTAGTAGGAAGTTCACAACCGAGCACGAACCAACCGGGAAGCAACACTTTGCAAGAAGGGATGGCGGCAGTGTGGTGGTTTGGCCGAAACAAAGCAACAAGGGCGGCGGCCCTTCTTCTTTGTGTGGCGGCCACAATATCTTTTCTTGGGGAGCAAGGGAGTTGTTTTTTGCTAGGAAAGGTTGCCCTTAGGGTTTACATCTTAACCTTCCTTTTATAAAACAACAACTTACACTAAGCCCTCTTGAATAATATCATAATATTCATTAATATTAATCCAATTAATATCAAGTCCCTCAAGTCTAAAATATTATTATTTCATAAATAATAATCCACTGACACATGAACTTATTTGATTCGTGTACCAACGTTTAACTTTTCGGATCGTACCGGGTCAGGTTACGTTGACCTCGACTTTTAATTACATCGGACATACTATATATCCAACAATCTCCCACTTGGACGATTTTAATTAAATGAATCAACGTGTGCAGAGTTGGACGCCTAGCTACATCGCATTGCACCCAAACCAGTATGACACTTTACAGCCGTCAACTAGTTCTTTGAGTTCAAGTAACGCTTTACTTAACCAAATACTATAGCCTTGATAATTCTATCAATAAGTCCCTTCTGTATAGACATCCGTTGACCATAATACATGGATCATTCATTCTTATACATTGATCAACTATTCTCTATTCTCGTCTCTAATTCAAAGTGGTCTAACGAACTACCTTAGTCTGAGCGTGGCCACGCGTTTATACCAGTTTGAGTTAACGAGGGCGCCAGAATGTCTAGACTTCTAATCCTATAGAAGTACAGAATTCCATCAGCGTCATACAACTCCCACTTAATCTTGGATTTCTCCCAACGCTACCCTTATTGCTACCCATGTTTCAGGATAGGATAGTGATAGATAACATCAAAGATAGTCCTTGATCAATGTAGTTTAATATGTGCCTTAGGAAAAAGGACATATTGAACATATCAATATCAAAACATCTCATGACACAGATCCATGGAGATCGTTTTGAAGCGAGTTACATCCAATATCATTCCCTAATGATATCCGTGAATTATGATTCTCAAACCCTTGAGTTATTCATTTCATGAATACAACCATCTCAATTCACAATAGTCTTACATTCAAATTCATTCCCATGTAATTTGATTGACTACGGATATTTAGAATACTCTTATTCAAGGATTTAAACATACAAATAATGAACACAGTTAATAAATATTTAAATTTGAATTTAACCCATTAAATCAAATAAATATTCAATGTAACTGTTATAGTTCAAAATAAAACACCAATACTAACTACAGATCATGCCCACTGTCTAGCAACTTTAAGCCCTATCTTTCTAGCATGCTCCTCATGTTTAACTTGAGGTAAAGGCTTAGTAAAGGGGTTAGCCAGATTCAGATCTGTATGAACTTTGTTTATTACAATGTCTCCACGTCCTATTATCTCTCTAATATAGTGGAATTTCTTGAGTATATGCCTTGTGGTCTGATGTGACCTTGGTTCCTTTGCAAGAGCAATGGCACCAGTGTTGTCACACAGTATCTCGATTGGTTTCTTTATGCTAGGCATAACATCGAGATCACCAATGAACTTCTTCATCCAGGCAGCCTCCTTTGCAGCATCCGATGCAGCATTGTATTCTGATTCACATGTGGATTAAGCAACCACACTTTGCTTAGAGTTGTTCCAAGTAATAGCCCCACCATTCAGAATGAAAACATATCCCGTTTGTGAACTTGAATCATCACGATCAGTTTGGAGGCTTGCATCGGTATAACACTTAACTGACAGCTCCTCATCCAATCCTCCAAATATTAAGAACATGTCCCGAGTCCTTCTCAAGTACTTGAGAATGTTCTTCACTGTAGCCCAGCGACTCTTTCCTGGATTCTGTTGGTATCTACTCATCATGCTAAGAGCATACGAGACATCAGGTCTAGTACATAACATGGCATACATGATAGAACCAAACGCAGAAGCATATGGAACTCTTTCCATTTTCTTCTTTTCTTCTTCAGTGTTTGCACACTGCTTGTTATTAAGAATGGTTCCATGTGCCATGGGCAAGAGCCCACATTTTGAGTCTTGCATTGAGAAGCGTCGTATGACCTTATCAATATATGTACTTTGACTCAAACCCAATAACCGCTTTGAACTATCTCTATAAATCTTTATTCCCAGAATACAAGCGGCTTCACCAAGATCTTTCATTGCGAAACATTTACTCAACCAGGTCTTAACATCTTTAAGCATATGGATATTGTTTCCAATTATTAGTATGTCATCTACATATAGTATGAGAAAAGTGATATAGCTCCCACTAGATTTCTTGTAAACACATGGTTCATCTTCGTTCTTGATAAAACCAAACTCTTTGATTTTCTGATCAAAACGGAGATTCCAGCTACGAGATGCTTGCTTTAATCCATAGATGGATTTATTCAGCTTACACACCTTATTAGGATTCTTTGGATCAACAAAACCTTTAGATTGAACCACATAGACATCTTCCAATAAGTGTCCATTAAGGAACGCGGGATTGACATCCATTTGCCATATCTCATAGTCATAATATGCGGCAATGACAAGTAGAATTCTAATAGACTTAAGCATGGCTATTGGCGAGAAAGTTTCCTCATAATCAATTCCTTGAGTCTGAGTAAAACCTTTCGCTACAAGCCTTGCTTTGTAGGTTTGCACATTCCCACCCATGTCAGTCTTCTTCTTGAAGATCCATTTGTTTCCTACAGTCTGACATTCGGCAGGAAGATCAACCAAATTCCAGACTTGGTCAACCAAATTCCAGACTTGGTTATCATTCATGGCTTCTTGCCATTTCTTGGATTCTGAATCCAAGATTGCAGCTTTGTAAGTAGTAGGATCAGCTTCATCAATCATGAAGATATCATCATACCTTTCAGGTGCACGACGATCCCTAATACTTCTTCGAACACTTAGTGTTTCTTTTGTTTCTTGAGTCCTCTCAGGCTCAACTTCAACAACCTGATCGATTACTTCTGGTTCTGTCTGAACAACTAGTTCAGTCACTTGTGATTCTCGAGTTTCTTCAAGATCCACATGGTTATCTCCAATTCCTTGCGCCAGAAGCTCTTCCTCCAAGAAAATGCCTCCGCGTTTAGTGAAAATCCTATTTTCAGTGGGGTGGTAGAGTAAGTAACCGATCTTTTTAGCGTATCCGACAAAAACCACTTTTCCGCCTCTGGGATCTAGTTTATCCGAAGATTCTAGAGTGACATAAGCATTACATCCCCAGACTTTAAGATAGGATACATTAGGTTTCTTTCCATGCCATATCTCATAAGGCGTTTTGACAACCTTCTTCGTTGGAGTTATATTCACAAGTCTTGCGGCAGTTTCCAAAGCATAAATCCAAAAGGATTTTGGAAGGTTTGTTGGACACATCATTGATCGAATCATATCTAATAGAGTTCGATTTCTCCACTCAAACACACCATTATGTTGCGGTGTTCCAGGTGGAGTGAGTTGTGAAACTATTCCACAATCCTTTAGATGGTCGATGAATTCCTGACTAAGATATTCACCGCCTCGATCTGATCGAAGCATCTTAATAGTTCTATTCGACTGATTTTCTACTTCGTTTTGGTACTCCTTGAACTTTTCAAGAGTCTCATGTTTATGCTTCATAAGATAAACATAACTATATCTACTGAAATCATCAGTAAATGTAACAAAGTATCTTTCTCCATGTCTTGACATTGTTCTAAATGGACCACATACATTTGTATGTATAAGTCCTAACAGATCATTACATCTTTCTCCAACATTTGAAAAAGGTGTTTTTTGTTAACTTTCCACTCAAGCATGATTCGCATTTTCCAAACGACTCTGAACCGTTGGAATCAAGGATTCCTGCGGTCTTGAGTTGTTTAACACGATTCTCGCTAATTTGACCAAGTCTACAATGCCACATATACGTATCATTAAAGTCCAACTTATTATGTATATGGGAGATATTGCATAATATGTTATCGTTTTGGACTTCTATCTCATAGATCCCATTGTTGGGTTTTGCATCAAAGTAAAATACATCGTTAAAATAAGCAGAAATAAATTCACCATTGAAACGATAATTTAAACCTTGTCCACGCAAAGCTGAAACTGAAACAATATTTCTAGTCACACTAGGAATGTAATAAACATTGTTCAAATCAAGTTCTAAAGGAAGTAAGAGAACACATTCTGTTATAGCCTTCACATCAACTCTTTGTCCATTGCCAACATGGACCTCCAAGTCTCCTTGTTTCAGCTTTCTAATCTTTCTTAGTCCTTGCAAAACATTACAAATGTGGAAACCACATCGTGTGTCAAACACCCATGTTTTGCTAGGAAAAGCAAAGATTTCAATAACATATATACTTGAGGACTCTCCTCCTAAAGCCTTAGCTTGCTTCAGCTCAGCTAAAATACTTAGAACAGTTCCTCTTCCAGTGCCTAGTTTCATCATAATGAAAACACTTGGCATCTTTCCGAGGTTTCTTATTGGCAACAGATTTGCCTTTGCCCTTCCCTCTGCCCTGATTGCTAATTTCTTGGTGTTAGGTTTCTTAACTTGACCCTCCTTGATCACTAGTACTGGTGCAGTCTTGCTAGGTATGTTCACCTCAACAGTTTTGAGCATCTGATGCAGTTCTGCAAGATTCTTTTCCATCCCGTTCATATTGTAGTTCATAATGAACTGGTCATATCACTTGGGCAATGAGTTTAGGATAATATCCCCAGCTAACTCATCGCTCAAGGGGGATTCCAGACGAGCCAAGTGATCAACATATGCCTTCATTTTTAGCACACGAGTGCTAACTGGCGTTTCTAGAACATACAACTTGTTCTCCGCCTTGAGAACAATTTTCAAGTTGCGGTGCCAGTCCATGAAGTTGGAGTGGTTAAGTTTGTCCTTCTCTAAGATGGACTTGAGAGATAATTGGGACGCGGAATTGTTTTCAGTTGACATCTACAAAGTTCAAAATCTAATTTATTAGTATTTTATGTTTTAAATATCCTAATTTATCTTATGACCCAAAAGCAAAATTAATTAGGATGAGACCCCAATTCATCAATACACTGTGAACTGGCTTAGCACTGTCCACTGGTACGATTAGGTAGGTAAACAACGATTGTTAATTGTGTTACTACACAACTCTCCATTTGGGGTTATCGCTAAGAGCGATGTATGTTTAACCCAACTATGCCCCTTTTCAAACAAGCGATGTTTGGTCCTTTACTGTTAACTGTAACACCAGCCTATGTTACACAGGAAACGTGATGATTACCTTCCCTCACGATCAACACCCAGATGCAGGGTCAGCACTAACATTTGGGTTCGATTTAGAATGAAGTGTTAACTCGTTAAGGGTGGCATAAAAACATCAATTTAAAATTGGGATTTATTTTAATATTTACCATAAATATTTTGAATAACTCGTAGCTAGAGGCGAGTTACATAATCAGTTTATAAAATCCAATTTTATATAATTCGTGATAATTGAAACTCTTTTCAACACTCGACACGGTATAGTTTTAAATACCCTATTTAAACTATGTTGGTCGTATTATCGCGAATGGACTTGTTTTAATATTAATAAAAATCCTTTTATTAAATATGCTTTTCGGTTTTTATAAAACTTGTTTTAATAAAACCGTTGCCATGATTGTGAAAATTTTATTTATTTTGGGTTATCTAAATTATTTACAATAAATAAAACACAACCACAAAACGTAATAATAAAATTAAACGAATCGAGCCCCTAATAGGTCGCCCGTTTCGTTTTTGCGAGAAACGAAACGAACTAGTCAAAAAGGGTTTCAAAATTATTTTGATATAGCTCCCACTTGACCCGAGATCTCTATCTTCATGGAACCTGTTCGCCTTTTTATCTTCGTCTTGATCTTGTACTTGTAGGATTTACAAATAAATTTGAAATACAAATAAAACAAATCTATCCTAATCCT
This sequence comes from Ambrosia x helenae, assembly GCA_030844895.1. Taxonomy (NCBI): domain Eukaryota; kingdom Viridiplantae; phylum Streptophyta; class Magnoliopsida; order Asterales; family Asteraceae; genus Ambrosia; species Ambrosia x helenae. The sequence goes on from CM061232.1 coordinate 40,044,858, forward strand.
ATCTATTACACCGAATCCAATATCCGTAATAAAAATACAAATCAATAAAAAAAATAAAACATTACAAACACAACCATGACAAGGGTCAAAATACCTAGGGCTCGATTCACATCACAATCCATGAACAATAAAACGCTTTTGATCTTTTGTCAAAAAAAAAATAATTTTTGACAAATAAAACATAGATCAAAATTATAACTTTACCATCTATACGCGCGTAACCGTGGCTCTGATACCACTGTTGGGAATCAAGGTATCGTATACGAAGTGGAAGCGATTTATAATATATATATATATATATATATATATATATATATATATATATGTAATTTTATTAATTTAATTAACAAAATATCCCAATCAGGATCTCATTTAAACGCGTATACACAAATAAATAAGAAACAACCATAGAGGGTTTAGTAATCAACCTTTGACGACTACACCGGAATGGTAACACGCGGGTTACAACGAATCCTCGCTAGTAGGAAGTCCATAACGGAGCACGAACCAACCGGGAAGCAACACTTTGCAAGAAGGGATGGCGGCGGTGTGGTGGTTTGGCCGAAACAAAGCAACAAGGGCGGCGGCCCTTCTTCTTTGTGTGGCGGCCACAATATCTTTTCTTGGGGAGCAAGGGAGTTGTTTTGCTAGGCAAGGTTGCCCTTTGGGTTTACAACTTAACTCTCCTTTTATAAAACAACAACTTACACTAAGCCCCCTTGAATAATATTATAATATTCCTTAATATTAATCCAATTAATATCAAGTCCTTCAACTCTAAAATATTATTATTTCATAAATAATAATCCACCGACACATGAACTTATCTGATTCGTGTACCAACGTGTAACTCTTCGGATCGTACCGGGTCGGGTTATGTTGACCTCGACTTTTAATTAAATCGGACATACTATATATCCAACACAAAAACCCTCTAGTAATCGGTCGTGTATGTGTTAGATGTTATTCGCTTTAAACTTATTTATGTGATCATGATGAAGCAAGTAAAACATGTTACCCACTTTTTAAAGTACATATAGTTTGAAAATCACCAATGTGAGGTTAGCTATAGGGCTGTGCAACGGTTCAGAACCGGATCGAATCGAACCCGAACCGTTTATTCCAAATATGAGAACCGGAACCGGAACCAATAATTACTAAACGGTTCGGTTCCAGAACCGGGTGAAACGGTTCTCATGAACGGTTCTAAACCGGAACCGCTTGTCAATAAAATCCTAAAATTAACATTAACAATTAAATAAAAAATAAACAAAAACAATGATTTTTCTTAAAAAAAATTATCAACAGTTTGTGTTAAACTTGATTACTAAAAGTATAGCAGTTTACGTATCAAAACATGTTTTGTTCGGATCAGATCATTCTTTTATACAGATTAAACGGGTCAGAACAAGCTGTGCTGACTGCTAACCATCACATAAGGCAATACTCTACATTCCTACCTAGTAAACAATTTAAAAGTGTTAAGAACTATAAAGAAGGAAACAACACATTCTATTTCAAACTAATAATAAAATATTTAAATATTTAATTTAATTCAAAACGGTTCTAACGGTTCTTAACCGGACCCGTCGGTTCTGACCGAAACTGAACCGGGAACGATTATGCCAAAATATGAGAACCGGAACCGGAACCTATAACATTAATTCGGTTCGGTTCTAGCGGTTCTGGGTCGGTTTCACAGTTTTCGCGATTCGGAACCGTTTATTGCTCACCCCTAGTTAGCTATAGTTGGGTTTAATACTAAGCAAGGAGGTCTTGGGTTAGCTTACCTTTTAGTAGATTATGATTAATTTTGTGTAATTTAGTATTGTGTACCCTTGCTATTCAAAGAAAAAATATATTTTGAAAATCACGAAAAAAAAAAATGCAATTGTAACTTTTATTATTTTCATCCTAATATATTTCAGAAAATGACTAAATTTGCAACTATTTATATTTCTTTGTTTTATTATTTTTAAAAAGTACAGTTATACAAACATATGAACATAAATTACTTGATTCAATATAAACTTTATTGGTTTATTTTGTATTTAATAAATAAATTGATGAAAGAGCGAAGGGAGAATGTAAAGGGTAGCCAATGTAAACCATGAGTACCAAAGTAAAAAAGGTAGGGTTTGAGGCAGTGCCCCATCATTGTCCCAATTATCAATAGGGAATGAAGAGAGTACTAAAAATAGGCAAATGGGCCTGGTTTTCTCTTCTCCAAGTGCATCATCATAAAAACACCACCTTTCTACCTAATTAACTTCCTCTCCTCTCCTCTTGTCAAGTCTGCACATCACCCCATACACAACCAATTTTTCACCATTTTCCCTATTTTTATTTTTACCATTATCATAGCAAATTGTTTTTTTTTTTTTTTCGGAACCGGTTTCAGTTCTAAACCAGTTTGCTACAGTTACCGGTTCCTAGCCGAACTGGTTTCGGTTCCAAACCAGTTCGGTTTTGGACCGGTTTTGTCGATTCGTAAGACCGGTTTAGGTTCGTTTTCGGTTCTTAATCGTTTTTTTCGCGCAATTTTTAAAATCATATAAAATTACATAAAATTTAACTTTTAATAACTTTTAGGGGTTTTTAAAGAAGGAAATTGAATATTAATAAGAAAAACAACATTTTATTTGTGTTTATGGCAAAAAAATATGTTTTTCTTAAGCCAGTTTTGGTTCGGTTTCGGTTTTTTACCGCTTTCGGCCGGTTTTTAGCGATACCGGTTTCGGTTTCTTTTGACCGGTTTTTTCATCGGTTTCACGCCGGTTTTCGGTTCGGTTTGGTTTGAGATTTTTTTTAGTACCGGTTTCACGTGAAACTGGTTTTGACGGTTTCAGTTCAGGTCGGGTCAGTTTTACCGGTTTTGGTTCCCAAACCGGTTTTTTTGAACACCTCTATTCTTGTGTACACTATTTAAGTATATATACTCACCACTTTTATTATGTGCCAAATAAGAAATAAACTTCAAAATCCAGTTAGTTGAACACAAAAAATAAGTAGAAACTCTATTCAAACATGAGACCTCCGATTGTGAACTAAGATTTATGCAATACACACTACACATAATGTATTTACAAATTAGTTTATTTTCTTTCTTTTCTTTTAATGATGGGGCAGGGTTAGAGGAATTGGTCCTGCCCCTCCTTGAACTCCCCGTGGCGTCGTTTTCGGGGAGGGTAGGGGACCAAGCTAAAGTAGATGGTGGGGGCAATATTAAGCAGTGCCTTCGGAAGGTAGCGGATGGCCATTATACTGCGGCCGTCAAGGTTCTGTGTTCATCTGGGGTTGCGCTTGTGGGGGGGACACATTGAGAGCCCTGATAGATAAACACCCTGTTGTGGACCCCCCGACCATGCCCTCCGCCTTGCCTTTGGAGCCAGCCTTGCAGGTGGACGCTGAGTGTGTGTTGGAATGTATTAAAACGTTCCCGAAAGGGACATCTTGTGGGAGGGATGGTTTGCGGGCGCAGCATATTTTAGACGCTTTCTGTGGCCAGGGGTCTCCAACTGCCTCCGGGCTCCTTAAAGCCATCACCGATGTTGTCAACTTGTGGCTTGGGGGGTTATGTCCTAAAGCTCTGGCGGAGTTCATTGCTTCGGCACCGTTGACCCCCCTATTAAAGCCTGACAACGGGATTAGGCCCATTGCGGTGGGGGCCATTTGGAGAAGATTGGTGTCAAAAGTCGCTATGCGTAAAGTGGGCAAAGAGATGGCAACCTATCTAGGGGATTTTCAGTTTGGGGTTGGGGTCCCTAATGGGCAGAAGCGGTGCTGCACAGTGCTAACAGGTTTCTGAGCGCGTTCCATTCTGACGGGTCCCTGGCCATGCTCACTGTTGATTTTTCTAACGCCTTCAACGAAGTGGACCGTACGGCACTTCTCAGGGAAGTTAGTTGCAGATGCCCGTCTATCTTCCCGTGGGTCTAATTTTTATATGCGCAACCCGCAAGATTATATGTGGGGGATACTCATATTGGGGCTACCACAGGGGTGCAGCAAGGGGACCCTCTCGGCCCCCTTCTCTTTGCGCTGGTTCTCCATCCGCTGATCCTCCGTGTGCAGGGCGCATGCTCCTTGCCCTTCCATGTCTGGTACTTGGACGATGGCACTATCATTGGTAAGGCAGAGGAAGTTTCTAGGGCGTTGGACATTATCCGTTCAGAGGGGGCATCTCTTGGGCTTAGGCTTAATATTCGGAAAACGGAGATTTTTTGGCCGTCATGCAATGGTTCGAAGAAAGTACGGGTTTATTCCTAGCGAGATTAGCAGGCCCGTAGGGAGGGTTAAACTCCTCGGGGGGGGCGGTTAGTCGGTGTCACACCACGACAAAGGCGGAAACACGTGGCGCGACGGTTCAAAAGCATAAAGTCAAGGTTATGGCTAAACACAAGTAATTTAAGAAAAATGGGTCATTTATTATGACGTCGAATCAGTTTTAAACATTACACAAAAAATAATTGTTTTTGAATTAAACTTAGAGGTTTCTCAAATATATCCCAAATGCCTTGGGAAATAAAGGTGAAACCCCACAAAAGCCTGACGTCGCATTGGAGATTCCCCGACCCTGCCTGCCTGATCTTTCATCTTCTAATTACCTGAAAGATATGTTTAAAAAGTTTCGTCAATATAAATATATTGGTGAGTTCACAGGTTTTCAGTTTCTAAAACTTGAATACTTGGGAATACCATGTTATGACAATATATAGGAGTTGCAAATTCCTATAAATCTACTTGAGACTATAATCAAACCAAGACATATAATAATTGTGCCCCGCTCCAAGTCGTTACTCGGTTTCCCACGACTTAAGTTCAGAATATTTGCACCCCAGGCATAACCTAATGCATAATCGACGCTATCGATTAGGGGTGGGCCTTGTCAGGCACCAATAGTACTATTCGAATATTCCTCCGGTTTCAATTCCCTGAACAAATGATTATAGAGGCGAGGACTCAACCCCGAGTGGCGGTCACACCTCAAGTATTAAATCCGTCAAACACTATCCCTAACATATCTTTCCCCCGGAAAACGTAAAAATAGTTTAAAATGGGGCCGTGAAACTCACCTGTAACTGCGTCTGGCTCAATAAGGTGAATAGCAAAGGGTGGTCTTGCACCTATAAACGTCCTAAACGTATAAGTCACTATTCCTATAGTGTATGTGCCTTGGCAAGTTGTACACCCAACTCCCGACCACAAGTCGTTCCAAATCCCGTTTAATTATGCGTGTATCCTAGGTTTCGTTGGCGTTACATTACCCTTTGTGTTACAAGTTATATATTACTCTTGTTAATATCTCCATAACTTGTATCTTATTATCATCGACTCGACTTCACTTAACATATAATTATTTTCCCATTTAAATAATTATACTTAAGATCGCGTCGCTCGATATAATATATATTTCAATCCTCGACCCGACTCACTTTGCCACACATTTGTTTTCCCATTTAAACAAATATGCTAAGATCTTGTCGTTCGATCGTATATTCTTAACGTCCGATTCAACTCACCACACCGTATATTTATTTTCCCATTCAAATAAATATACTAGGATTTCGTTGGTACGACATACACATATATCTATCATTGTCTTCTCGTCGCGACTTTCCTTCCCGCATATCTACTTTCCCATTAAGTAGATATACTAGAATTTTGCCGAGACGAGCGTACAAATATATAAATGTGTAATTTTTCTTGTTAAGTATATACGTTTGTTTTAACGTCTTATTCGTTTACGTCAAGTGTTTCTCCCACGAATTAATCCTCCAACACTTAGGAAAGTGTTTATTTATTTTCACCCAAGGTATATATATATATTTTACCTCTTAAAATATATATTTTTCTTGTCTTGCCGCAATGGCATTTTTCTCATATTTTTGTCCGGTTATGGTTCGTTAACGCGTTTTAGTTCGATATCTTAACTTGATTAGTTAATTTTTCCAAGTTTTTTCCCAACATGTATTTTATAGAAATATTTTCCATATTCCTTCCTTTTTTTCACATGTTACTTGGATGGTTAAAATACTTATGTATTTTTAACCCAACTTGTCAACTTAACTACAAAAATGTTTCCAATACTTTTATATTCCCATTTATATAAAAGTATTCATTTTTGTATAAGTTTCCCAAGTGTGTTTAATATTTTTATAAAATCTCTATTTTATAAAAATCCTTATGTTAAAACCCTTTATATTTTTATAACTTTCAAAAATACACTTTTATACAAAATACCCAAGTATTTTTACTAGTATTTACAAAAATCATCCTTAGACTTTAATACTTACATTTTTGACACCAAACTTTCCATACTTGTATTTTTGGACTAATAGTTTCTAAAATGTCCATTTTAGTCCCTTAACTTTCAAAGTTACAACTTTAGTCCCTTAACTTACAAAAGTTGCATTTTTCTATTCTAACTTTCAAAGTTAGCATTTTTCACTCAAAATAGTTAACTTTGAAGATTCAACTTTTTATTGGTAAGTTATTTTTGTATCAAAACACTTATGTTAGTCTTATATTCCATATGAAAGACTAATTATGTGTGTGTTTTATGTATTTGTCCATTTCTTCAAAATATCATTCATCCAAGTGAGTTAACTTTAATTTTCCATCTTATTCATTTATGAACTTCTAACATGTTTTACCACATATTATAACTTAAATGATCATAATAAGATGAATTAAAGTTAGTTTTAACATATTCAAGTTCATCTCAAAATATTAACCAAAACATCATCCTACTTAGTCTTATATGTAAACTTCATATTTTTAAAGACTAATATATCATCATCATCAAATCCATGGTTTATTTCTATATCTTTAACCTTTCATTTTACACATGAAAACCTATTAAAGATTATGTTCAAAACCATTTTTAAACCCTTCATGTACAACTTGCTACTAGGAACACATACATGAAAAATAACAATCAAAAACAAGATTAAGAAGCTTACTACTAGCACAAGGCTAGGGAAGACAAAAACCTTGGATTTGAGAGGGGTTTAGTGTGTTCTTCCTAGTGGTTTAGCTCCAAGCTCTTGAAACACACAAAAGGGGTTTGGATGATGGATGATTTTAAGTGATTTGGAGATGTAAAAACTTGAAAGAACAATGTGTATGTGTGCATGTAAACCCACGGCTCTAAGAAGGAAAAAGAAGAGAGTTTTGCTTTGTTCTTCTAATGGTTAACACATGTATATATAACCTTATCACTTGTAATCTTCCTTGGATTTTATGATCATTACTAAGATATGAGAGATATGTATTGTACTTAAAGTTGATCTTGGATGGGTGTGGGAGAGGGGTGATGGCCGTGAGTTTTTGAGAGGACAAGAGGGGTGGAGTATAAATCTTGGTTAATTGATTGTAATCTTTCCAAATCTTACACTTGATTTTATACAAGACTCCTCCTTGCATGCACACACTTAGGGCATGATTAGCTAGCTTTGTCTTGGCCTTTTCTTGGCCTCTTGGCCGAAATATTTCAAGGGGGGACAAGAATAGGTTGCTTTTGTACTAGATGTTTACTCATGCTTTTCCTTACACATTTTGTCTCATGTTAAGCATGCTTTACACTAGATCTTAGGTTATTATTATTACTAACACAAGGCATGGATGTTATATGGCCATTAGGCCGGCCCTTTGATGGGTGTAAGTGGGGTCCACAACTTCAATTATTTACCCATTAATTGTTATGTTTAATCCCCCGTCGTTCGGGTGTCGTTCGGGTATTTTTCGGTTTTAATCACGCGTTATCCGGACATTAAATATACCTTAAATAACCCTTAAATATAGTCTATTTTAAGCGTTGATTGGTTATTTAGGCCTTTGCGGGTGAAATTATGAGTTATACGCGTATCGGGTGCGATACGCGCACTTTATTCGTTACCGGGAGATTTGTACAAGACGTTTTCATTTATGGTTTTGGAGTTCCAAAACCATTATATCTTATGAAAATACCCTTTATTTTATATCCTGGGTGTCCGGGATCCGTTTCGTTTATTTAATTATTACCGGGTAATTGCCAACATCCGTACCGGATAGCTTATTCGCACATGATCCAATCATGCTTTACCATTAAACGTATGCATTCCTATGCATTATTTGGAAATTGCTATTCCCTAAGGCCTTGATAATTAAATCACACATAATTGCATTTAATTACGTTAATCATATATTAATTAATTGTACGGAATTACCTTATTTTTGCCGGTTGTTACATTCTCCCCCCGTTAAGAGAATTCCGTCCCGGAATTCACTTCGAGTTCTCCGGTACAGGTGTCTTCTCGAATAGGGCGGGGTATTTTTGCTTCATCCGGTCCAGCCTTTCCCACGTGAACTCCGGTCCACGCTTGGCATTCCAGCGCACTTTGACCAATCTGATCTTGCTGCGCCTTAATTTTTGGACCTTCCAATCAGTTACCTCGATTGGTTCTTCCACAAAATGTAACTTGTCGTCAATCTGGATTTCGTCAGCAGGAATAATGAGAGTTTCGTCGGATAGGCACTTTTTCAAGTTCGACACATGAAACGTGTCGTGTATTCCACTAAGCTCTTGAGGCAACTCGAGCTTGTATGCCACTGTGCCTACCCTTGACAAGACTTTGAATGGTCCAATATATCGCGGGTTCAGCTTCCCGCGCTTCCCAAAGCGCGCGACACCTTTCCAAGGTGACACTTTCAATAGGACCCTGTCTCCAACTTGAAACTCTAAAGGCTTTCGCCTCATATCAGCATAGCTTTTCTGGCGGTCCCGGGCCGCTTTGAGGCGTTCTCTTATCAAAAAGACCTTATCCGTGGTCTCTTGAACAATTTCGGGCCCGGTGAGTTGCTTTTCCCCAACTTCCGCCCAACACAATGGCGATCGGCACTTGCGTCCATATAAAGCTTCAAACGGCGCGGCTTGAATGCTCGTATGATAACTGTTGTTATAAGAAAATTCTACCAATGGCAAGTGCGTATCCCAATTACCTCCGAAATCAATCGCGCATGCCCGTAGCATATCTTCCAAGGTCTGGATGGTTCGTTCACTTTGACCATCCGTTTGGGGGTGATATGCGGTGCTCATGTCGAGGCGAGTACCGAGGGCTTCGTTCAAACTTTCCCAAAACCTTGACGTGAAACGACTATCCCGATCGGAGATGATAGATACAGGTACACCGTGTTTAGATACCACTTCCTTAATGTACAAACGGGTCAGTTTCTCCAATCTGTCCGTTTCGCGAATCGGGAGGAAGTGTGCAGATTTCGTCAATCGATCTACGATTACCCAGATCATGTCATGGCCGCTTGTCGTCTTAGGTAACTTGGTAATGAAATCCATGGTGATTCGTTCCCATTTCCATTCCGGTATTTCCGGTTGCTGGAGCAAACCGGAAGGTCTCTGGTGCTCAGCCTTGACCTTTGCGCAAGTCAAACATCGCGCAACATAGGCTGCTATATCCCTTTTGAAATTTGGCCACCAATAAAGTTCCTTCAAATCGTGGAACATCTTGTCTGCACCCGGGTGAACCGAATATCTAGAACTGTGAGCTTCGGCCAATACTAGCTCACGCAATCCACCATATACTGGAACCCAAATTCTATTCATGAAATACAATGTCTGGTCCGCTTTTGGTTCCAGTGAATCAACCATCTTTCGTAACCTTTCACCTTTGACATTCTCGGGTTTGAGGGCGTTAACTTGAGCTTCACGAATTCGTTCAGTCATATTCGTGTGGATAGTCAGTCCCAAAGCTCGAACACGCAATGGTTTAACCCGTTCCTTGCGACTCAAGGCGTCGGCTACGACGTTCGCCTTACCGGGATGGTACTTTATCTCACAATCGTAATCGTTTAATAATTCAACCCATCGCCGTTGTCGCATATTCAAATCTTTCTGATCAAAGATGTGCTGCAAACTCTTGTGATCAGTGAAAATCGTGCACTTGGTTCCGTACAAATAGTGCCTCCATATCTTGAGAGCGAATACCACTGCACCCAATTCCAAATCGTGTGTAGTGTAGTTCTTCTCATGGATTTTCAGTTGCCTGGAAGCATAAGCTATTACTTTTTCTCGCTGCATCAATACACAACCCAAACCTTGATGCGAGGCATCACAGTAAACCACAAAATCTTCCGTACCGTCTGGAAGTGACAGTATCGGAGCGCCACATAACTTGTCTTTTAGTAACTGGAATGCTGCCTCTTGCTTTTCCGTCCACTCAAATTTCTTGTCTTTTTGGGTTAACATGGTTAAAGCTTGCGCTATCTTTGAAAAGTTCTCGATGAACCTTCTGTAATAACCCGCGAGGCCTAGAAATTGTCGTACTTCGGTAGGAGTTCGAGGTGCTTCCCAATTTTTAATCGCCTCGATCTTGGCTGGATCAACGTGTATGCCCTTCTCGTTTACCACGTGACCTAAAAAGTGAACTTCCCGAATCCAAAAGTCACATTTCGAGAATTTAGCATAGAGCTTCTCTTTGCGTAATACTTCAAGAATTAACCGAAGGTGATTCTCGTGGTCTTCTTTCGTACGTGAATAGATCAAAATATCGTCAATGAAGACAATGACGAATTTGTCCAGGTATGGCTTACACACGCGGTTCATTAGGTCCATGAAAACCGCTGGTGCGTTGGTCAAACCGAACGGCATTACCAAAAATTCATAGTGTCCATACCGGGTTCTGAAGGCCGTTTTTGGTACATCTTCTTCTTGTATACGCAACTGGTGATAGCCTGACCTCAAATCGATCTTGGAGTAATAGCTGGAACCTTGGAGCTGATCAAATAAATCGTCGATCCTGGGGAGGGGATAGCGATTCTTGATGGTTAGCTTGTTCAGCTCTCGATAGTCGATGCACATGCGAAATGTGCCATCCTTCTTCTTCACAAACAAGACGGGAGCTCCCCAAGGTGAGAAACTCGGTCTTATAAAACCTTTGTCCAATAATTCTTGTAGCTGGCTGGACAGTTCCTGCATCTCTGATGGAGCTAGGCGGTATGGCGATCGTGCCACAGGAGCTGCTCCGGGAACGAGGTCGATGCGGAACTCGACTTGTCGAGGTGGTGGCAACCCCGGCAAATCTTCTGGAAATACATCCGGAAAATCTCTGGCGACTGGAATGTCTTCCAACTTTCGCTCGTCGGCCTTCTTGTCCACTACGTGTGCCAAGAATGCGACAAGCCCTTTTCTCAGACACTTACGAGCCTTCATGCTCGAAATAATTCTTAGTGGCGTCCCGTGTCTTTCCCCTTGAATTGAGAGAGTTTCACCGCTTGCGAGGGGAACCTGAATAACCTTATCGTTGCAAACCACAATGGCACGGTGTGCGGACAACCAATCCATGCCAACAACGATGTCAAAACTTCCCAACACGACCGGCAATAGATCAATCCCAAACTCGTGCCCACAGAGTTCTAACTACAATCTTTAGCTACCTCTCTCGTTTCAATAGTTTTACCATTAGCCAGTTCTATAGAGTAGGGTGTATCTAGTTTGCTAGTTTTTAAACCAAGTAGTCTTTTAAACTCAATGGATACGAAGCTAAAGTCAGCACCGGTATCAAATAATACAGAGGCATAATGACCATTTAGAGGAAACGTACCAGTGACCACATTGGGGTCTTGCCGTGCGTCACCGGCTCCAATTACAAATGCCCGGCCACGGGCCTGATTGTTGACTTTGGGGCAATCTTTCTTCCAATGGTCCAATGACCCACATGCAAAACAGGGTCTGGCCCCTCCGTTCTTTGGTGCTCCAGATCGGCACTCTTCAGTCTTGTGCCCGGTGCGGTGGCACTTCCCGCAAGTCAATCCATTGTTTCTCCCTTGGTTTCCCTGTTTGTTGTTGTTATTGTTACCACGTCCTGTGGCGGCATAACCCTTTCCTTTCTTGTTCGAGCTCCCCGATGCTCGATCCCTTTTCCCTTCATCTCTCTTTCTTTTCCCAAACCTCTGTCCGTTACCCTGATCATTAGTCGCAACCGCTGAACTTGATCCCTGCTTCTTGGCCTCAACGCTGCTTGCTTCAGAAATTTTTAACCCAGAAACTTGGCGGATAAGGGTACCCATGCGGATAGCATCCTCAGTCAGACTCAGTGCCAGATCAATTGCCTCGCGCATGGTCGTGGGTTTGGAAGAGGTGACCATGCTGCGAATCTGTGGTGCTAGCCCGAATAGGTAACGTTCCACTTTGTTCTTCTCTGGTGTAACCAGGCGAGGTACCAGTCGTGCGAGATCATGAAATCTTGACGTATACCCAGTGACGTCTGCTCCTACCATGGTGAGGTTCCAGAATTCGGTTTCCAACTTTTGAACTTCACTAGCCGGGCGGTATTCGGCAGTCATTAGTTCTTTCAGTGCCGCCCATGATAGAGAGTATGCCACATCATCTCCTAAAGATTGTACTTGGCCGTTCCACCAAGTTAGGGCTTGATCTAGGAACAGATTGGTGGCGTACATGACAGACTGTCGAGGGGTACATCCGCTGATGCGGATAACTGCCTCGGTCTTTTCGAACCATTTGACCAGGCCGATGGAACCCTCAGTGCCGCTGAAGTTTAGTGGCTTACAGTCCAAGAAAGCCTTGAAAGTGCAGCCGCGCTCTCCCGAGGCTGTCCCTGTAATAGTAACATAGTATGTTATTATGGGATAGGAGTTTGTGAAATATTCTCCCATCGCTTTTCATTTATTTATAAACCTCTTACCACTGGGGGAGGTCTCTCGTCGCTCACTCCCTGTCCTGTCGTGGGAGTGTTCCGAGCGTGCGGCTTCGTGTTCAGCGATGGCACGAGCTATTCGTTCGGAAATCATAGTTTCGAGCTCAGCCGGTGTTGTGGGCAGTCCGTCTGCTCCACTGTTGCTTCGGGTGGCAGGTGCCATTTTTCTTCAATAATAATTATCAAAGGTTAATTTGGCAACATTTACACAATACAAAGCATAAATAACAAACCAAAGCATGAACACAATAATCAACACCATATCATCACACAACATACCAATACATCATACAGAAATATAAATAGAAATCAACACAACATCACCACACAAATATACAAACCACAACACATGGAGTAAGCAATAATAATCATAGACAACAACATATTTCACCATAATAATAAGATTTTTCATTAATTTCAATAATGTCAGTACAATGCTTGTTCATAATACAAAATGGAGAATACACTTCTCATACAATACATTGCTTTTGAAATAATAAAACATCATATCATACGCCGTAATACCCGTACGGCTGGGCAAAATGCAGACGAGTGTCATAACCCGTGCTGTACTACCATAATGCTGCTAGTATGTACATAATCTGGTGTGTCTTCAGTGCATCCCCGATACAACCTACTGTGGCGGTGGCGGTGGATACTGGTACTGCGGCGCGTGCGTACTGATCGTCATACTGATCTTCATGATACGCTCGTACAAGAAATGTCGATGCGCAAAGTGCGCATCCCCTGTGATACCGCACTGAGCGTCCAGGCTCAGCAACTCCTCCGCGTAATGCGCCAAAGCATCCCGCGCATCTATCATCCTCGTCCACATCAGACGTGTCTGATGCTCCACCTGTGTTACGGTGCGCTGCACCGTATCAGCGAGAGTCTGAAAATCCCGCTCTAGTGTGATGGCAGTGGACCATGCTGGTCCAGACAAGGGTGTCGTCCTGGGTGGCTGGGATGGTCCGGGTATATCTGGGTGTGTGGATGGGAAGGGCCCGAAGGGGAATGGTACTGGTATGTGGGGCAGTAAGAAACTGGGTGGCCTGATGGAAAAGTGGTGTGGCATCAGATAAGGGTCCCCTGCACCTAGAGGGTATGGTGCAGGTGTCATGCTGGGTATGGTGGGGATGGGTATAGTCATGGCAATGGTAGGTGGTGGCATGGGCTCAGCTAGTGGGGCTACCAATGGCTCAGAGACAGTGGCCCACTCTGGAGTGGACACCACTACAGGGGGTGTGGGAGGGCTCGCAGTGGCGAAGGCCTCCAAGCCTGCCCTATGTAGCTCAGAGCTACGGGCGGGACTACCCTCATGTATAAGTGCTGCTGGTGCTGGCTCCTCCTGGGGTATGGGCTCGGGTGCTGGTGGGGCTATGGGGTCGGCTGGGGCGTCCTCTAGCATGGGAGCCACCGGCTCCTCCTGGTCAGCCTGGATCTCGGGCACCAGCATGTGCCCTACCGATCCCACAGACTCGTCATCTGCGTCGTCGGATATCCATCCGTTCCTTCCACGGGGAATGGGTAGGAGTCTCATACCTGCCGGTACGTGAATGTGGGGTACCGGTGCCGGCTCGTGCTCGGCGTGAGCCTGTCGGCGGAAAGGAGACTCTGCCGCGTCTGACTGGGCGGGAACTGGTCGCGAAGGACCGGCACAGCCGTCAGGGAAATCCCTGATGGCTCGAACGGGGCGTACGGCCAAAGGTGCGGCCGGTACGATGGGCTGTGGCGCGTCGATCACGGCCGGTGTCCAGTCAGGATCCTCGCTAGGATCTGTCTCGTCTGAATCGTCGTCTGACCCTCCTGCGACGTCCATCTCTACGTCGTCTTCCTCCGCATCGAGTACAACCAACTCGACTGGCTCCGGTGGAGGTGCGGGTATAATCTGGATACTGCTGTCAACACTAGGCGCTATACTTCCCGCGTCCGACATCCTGGCAAAAGAACCGTACATGTATATATGATTTATTTAATTTAGACAGTTATGGCGTACTCTATAGTAACCTTCCTAACTTCTAATTTCTACCTTACAGTATAACAATACTCATGGCTGGCTTGGTCGGAATCTCCTCATGCCCAATGCTTCTTGAAAATTACTTTTATTTAAAACCATGTACATTTTCTTTTGAAAACTTTATCTTTAGAACCAAATCCGGTTATAGTCTAGTTTTTAAAGAAAATACTCTAGTTCGCTATAACCTTGGCTCTGATACCACGTTCTGTCACACCACGACAAAGGCGGAAACACGTGGCGCGACGGTTCAAAAGCATAAAGTCAAGGTTATGGCTAAACACAAGTAATTTAAGAAAAATGGGTCATTTATTATGACGTCGAATCAGTTTTAAACATTACACAAAAGATAATTGTTTTTGAATTAAACTTAGAGGTTTCTCAAATATATCCCAAATGCCTTGGGAAATAAAGGTGAAACCCCACAAAAGCCTGACGTCGCATTGGAGATTCCCCGACCCTGCCTGCCTGATCTTTCATCTTCTAATTACCTGAAAGATATGTTTAAAAAGTTTCGTCAATATAAATATATTGGTGAGTTCACAGGTTTTCAGTTTCTAAAACTTGAATACTTGGGAATACCATGTTATGACAATATATAGGAGTTGCAAATTCCTATAAATCTACTTGAGACTATAATCAAACCAAGACATATAATAATTGTGCCCCGCTCCAAGTCGTTACTCGGTTTCCCACGACTTAAGTTCAGAATATTTGCACCCCAGGCATAACCTAATGCATAATCGACGCTATCGATTAGGGGTGGGCCTTGTCAGGCACCAATAGTACTATTCGAATATTCCTCCGGTTTCAATTCCCTGAACAAATGATTATAGAGGCGAGGACTCAACCCCGAGTGGCGGTCACACCTCAAGTATTAAATCCGTCAAACACTATCCCTAACATATCTTTCCCCCGGAAAACGTAAAAATAGTTTAAAATGGGGCCGTGAAACTCACCTGTAACTGCGTCTGGCTCAATAAGGTGAATAGCAAAGGGTGGTCTTGCACCTATAAACGTCCTAAACGTATAAGTCACTATTCCTATAGTGTATGTGCCTTGGCAAGTTGTACACCCAACTCCCGACCACAAGTCGTTCCAAATCCCGTTTAATTATGCGTGTATCCTAGGTTTCGTTGGCGTTACATTACCCTTTGTGTTACAAGTTATATATTACTCTTGTTAATATCTCCATAACTTGTATCTTATTATCATCGACTCGACTTCACTTAACATATAATTATTTTCCCATTTAAATAATTATACTTAAGATCGCGTCGCTCGATATAATATATATTTCAATCCTCGACCCGACTCACTTTGCCACACATTTGTTTTCCCATTTAAACAAATATGCTAAGATCTTGTCGTTCGATCGTATATTCTTAACGTCCGATTCAACTCACCACACCGTATATTTATTTTCCCATTCAAATAAATATACTAGGATTTCGTTGGTACGACATACACATATATCTATCATTGTCTTCTCGTCGCGACTTCCCTTCCCGCATATCTACTTTCCCATTAAGTAGATATACTAGAATTTTGCCGAGACGAGCGTACAAATATATAAATGTGTAATTTTTCTTGTTAAGTATATACGTTTGTTTTAACGTCTTATTCGTTTACGTCAAGTGTTTCTCCCACGAATTAATCCTCCAACACTTAGGAAAGTGTTTATTTATTTTCACCCAAGGTATATATATATATTTTACCTCTTAAAATATATATTTTTCTTGTCTTGCCGCAATGGCATTTTTCTCATATTTTTGTCCGGTTATGGTTCGTTAACGCGTTTTAGTTCGATATCTTAACTTGATTAGTTAATTTTTCCAAGTTTTTTCCCAACATGTATTTTATAGAAATATTTTCCATATTCCTTCCTTTTTTCACATGTTACTTGGATGGTTAAAATACTTATGTATTGTTAACCCAACTTGTCAACTTAACTACAAAAATGTTTCCAATACTTTTATATTCCCATTTATATAAAAGTATTCATTTTTGTATAAGTTTCCCAAGTGTGTTTAATATTTTTATAAAATCTCTATTTTATAAAAATCCTTATGTTAAAACCCTTTATATTTATATAACTTTCAAAAATACACTTTTATACAAAATACCCAAGTATTTTTACTAGTATTTACAAAAATCATCCTTAGACTTTAATACTTACATTTTTGACACCAAACTTTCCATACTTGTATTTTTGGACTAATAGTTTCTAAAATGTCCATTTTAGTCCCTTAACTTTCAAAGTTACAACTTTAGTCCCTTAACTTACAAAAGTTGCATTTTTCTATTCTAACTTTCAAAGTTAGCATTTTTCACTTAAAATAGTTAACTTTGAAGATTCAACTTTTTATTGGTAAGTTATTTTTGTATCAAAACACTTATGTTAGTCTTATATTCCATATGAAAGACTAATTATGTGTGTGTTTTATGTATTTGTCCATTTCTTCAAAATATCATTCATCCAAGTGAGTTAACTTTAATTTTCCATCTTATTCATTTATGAACTTCTAACATGTTTTACCACATATTATAACTTAAATGATCATAATAAGATGAATTAAAGTTAGTTTTAACATATTCAAGTTCATCTCAAAATATTAACCAAAACATCATCCTACTTAGTCTTATATGTAAACTTCATATATTTTTAAGACTAATATATCATCATCACCAAATCCATGGTTTATTTCTATATCTTTAACCTTTCATTTTACACATGAAAACCTATTAAAGATTATGTTCAAAACCATTTTTAAACCCTTCATGTACAACTTGCTACTAGGAACACATACATGAAAAATAACAATCAAAAACAAGATTAAGAAGCTTACTACTAGCACAAGGCTAGGGAAGACAAAAACCTTGGATTTGAGAGGGGTTTAGTGTGTTCTTCCTAGTGGTTTAGCTCCAAGCTCTTGAAACACACAAAAGGGGTTTGGATGATGGATGATTTTAAGTGATTTGGAGTTGTAAAAACTTGAAAGAACAATGTGTATGTGTGCATGTAACCCCACGGCTCTAAGAAGGAAAAAGAAGAAGAGTTTTGCTTTGTTCCTTCTAATGGTTAACACATGTATATATAACCTTATCACTTGTAATCTTCCTTGGATTTTATGATCATTACTAAGATATGAGAGATATGTATTGTACTTAAAGTTGATCTTGGATGGGTGTGGGAGAGGGGTGATGGCCGTGAGTTTTTGAGAGGACAAGAGGGGTGGAGTATAAATCTTGGTTAATTGATTGTAATCTTTCCAAATCTTACACTTGATTTTATACAAGACTCCTCCTTGCATGCACACACTTAGGGCATGATTAGCTAGCTTTGTCTTGGCCTTTTCTTGGCCTCTTGGCCGAAATATCTTCAAGGGGGGACAAGAATAGGTTGCTTTTGTACTAGATGTTTACTCATGCTTTTCCTTACACATTTTGTCTCATGTTAAGCATGCTTTACACTAGATCTTAGGTTATTATTATTACTAACACAAGGCATGGATGTTATATGGCCATTAGGCCGGCCCTTTGATGGGTGTAAGTGGGGTCCACAACTTCAATTATTTACCCATTAATTGTTATGTTTAATCCCCCGTCGTTCGGGTGTCGTTCGGGTATTTTCGAGTTTTAATCACGCGTCATCCGGACATTAAATATACCTTAAATAACCCTTAAATATAGTCTATTTTAAGCGTTAATTGGTTATTTAGGCCTTTGCCGGGTGAAATTATGAGTTATACGCGTATCGGGTGCGATACGCGCACTTTATTCGTTACCGGGAGATTTGTACAAGACGTTTTCATTTATGGTTTTGGAGTTCCAAAACCCATTATATCTTATGAAAATACCCTTTATTTTATATCCTGGGTGTCCGGGATCCGTTTCGTTTATTTAATTATTACCGGGTAATTGCCAACATCCGTACCGGATAGCTTATTCGCACATGATCCAATCATGCTTTACCATTAAACGTATGCATTCCTATGCATTATTTGGAAATTGCTATTCCCTAAGGCCTTGATAATTAAATCACACATAATTGCATTTAATTACGTTAATCATATATTAATTAATTGTACGGAATTACCTTATTTTTGCCGGTTGTTACAGTCGGGATGCAAGGTTTATTCAGTCTTTGGCATCTAGACGAGCTCTTCGGGCGGTTGATCTTATGAAACGACTGTCGGACTTAAGGGACCCCCAAAGTGAGCTCCTCCTGTTGCGCTCGTGCATGGGGGTTGCTAAATTAGTGTTTGGGCTCCGGACTTGTCAACCCAAACATGTCAAAGAGGCTGTGTCTATCTTTGATGCAGGTCTGCGAGGGGCTGTTGAAGACATTGTTGTCAGCGGAGGACCGCATTTTGGGGACCTCCAGTGGAGGTTGGCTTCTTTCCCTATGCGTTGCGGGGGCTTAGGGCTTATATCGGCGGAGGACGTCTCCGCATATGCTTTTGTAGCGTCCAGGGCCCAATCGTGGAAATTGCAGGACCACATCTTGCGAAGCGCTGGTGTGTTGGGGGTGGATCCTGACTACTCCCTTGCGCTTGGTAATATTGGAACAACTCTCCCAGACCTTGATCTAGGCGGTTTTACTGATAAGGAGACCGCCCCCAAGAAACCTCAACAAACTTTGGCGAGTGCTCTTTATGGTAAACACGCACAGGATATGGAGGAGCGGTTCGATATGACCCCGCGTCAAAAGGCAGTTTTGGCTTGTCTCAGGGGGGCTCATGCCCAAGATTTTTTGACTGTTGCGCCCATTGAAGGTCTTGGGCAACGGATGTCAGCAGTTGAATACAGAGCCATCCTTAAATACCGGCTCATGATTCCCCTTTTTCCGCCAGACAACTCTTGCCCCATTTGTAAAAAAGCCTGTTTGGATAGATTTGGCGAGCATGCCCTTCACTGTAAGGAATTGCCGGGGTTCAAGTATCGTCATGACTGGGTTAGAGATGTTTTATGGGATGTGCTTAGGCGCGCCGGGATCTCAGCCAAGAAAGAAGCCCCTGTTAATTTTCTGACTGACCCACGAGAGGGAAGATCTACCTTGCGTCCTGCGGACGTCCTTGTGTTTGGCTGGGCGGGGGGTAAGCACGCGTGTGTTGACCTCACAGGGGTGTCCCCACTGGTGGGGCTGAGAGATAGTGGATTCGTTCAGGGACAGGCGGTTTTGAAGGCGGAAGCCAGGAAGGCTGCTAAGCACGAGGCAGCATGTCTAGAGAATCAACATGTGTTCATTCCGTTTGCCTTCGATACTTTTGGATCCTTAGCCCCTGAGGCAGTTCGCTTTTTGGAGCGGGTGCAGAAGGTGGTCCACAGTGATTCGCAAAGCCCGAGGAACCAAGGGTTTGTATTCAGTAGAATAGGCTTTGCGATTCAAAAGGGGATAGCGGCGCAGCTTGTTGCTCGCTTACCCATTATCCAGATGTAACTTGGTTTATTTTGTAATTTTATTTATAAATCCAAAAAAAAAAATTTTAATGATAGTGAAAACATAATAAAAGTCTCAATATCACCATTGGAGTTGTGGTCTAGTGGTAAGGCAAAGCTTTTTAATACACTAAAAGTGTGGAGTCTTGAGTTCAAGTCTCACAAGAAGCAAGAAATTCGCCTTTAAAAAAGGTAATTAGGATTTATACACCACCTATTTAGGATTCATACACCCTGGCCCACATCACATACCAATAGAATGCTGCCATATACCCCAGAATGTGATGTTACACCCCCAGAATATGACGTCACAGGGTGTATGAAATAAAAGTCTATACACACTACCCAATATAAAGTATTCAAATTGTACTTGAATATAGCATTTACTTTTGCAGGGAGATTAGAGAAGGTTGAATATCTAACATTTAAGGATACATGAAATAATTTTCTTAGGCAATTAAAACTGATGGGACACAAGTCAAACCTAAATTAAATGAATTTCTTTTGGTTTTGGGTACACACAATATCATCATCAACTTGATTTTCTGAGAAAGAAATGAAAACATCAAAGCTTTTCACCTATTCCCATCAAAGTTTTTCCAATCTCCATCTTCCTTTTCAAAACAAGAAAATTCACATATAAAATCTAAAATAGGGTGTTTTGATCTTGTGTAGGTCAAGAACTAAACCATATTGGACCGGTAAAAATAGTCGATTTTGTTCGCATTGTTCGTGTTGTAACATTTGAGCATGTATAGTGAAATTCACATTTTATCGTCAAACGCTCGCTAATTTAACAAACTTGACATGTTATATTTGCCCGACGAATAAAACATGGGTTAAATATTGTAATTCACTCATTAAGTGAAAACAGTCTTATTAGAGTTATACTTATTTTCTAAAAAAGTAAATACTTAATTTACACATAATATAGAGATGATTCGTTCATACTCCTTTTACATCTTACATAACAAACATGACAGTTTGGACATTATGTACAAGGTATTTAGGAACCATACATCATATAATTAGGATTCATACACCCTGACCCACATCACAGACCAACAGAAAGCTGCCACATACTCAAAATGTGATGTCATACCCTCCCAAATGTGATGTCACATGGTGTATGAATCCTATAACCCTATGTACAAAGGTAAATATAGGGGGGGTGGGGGTTATGGGTTTAATACACCCCGTGACATCACATTTTAGGGGTGTGACATCACATTCTGGGGTATGTGTCAGCTTCCTATTGGTGCTTGATATGAGCTAGGGTGTATCATTCATAATTAAGGGGTGTATGGTTTCAAAATTCCATATAGGGGTGCCCATACTTACACCATCATATGAAAATGATAATATTTTCTTGATGAGAACAAAACGCATAAATACTTTTAACACCACCCGTATCCAGAAAGAAGTGACGACATAGCTTATTGCCCGCTAATTATTGTAGTTATATGAAATGATAAATTTCCAAGGTATAGATATTCGAAACAGTTTTTGTTTGTTAACCTATTTATATTTAAAAATTTTGAACTATACAAATTATTTGGGAACAAATAAAAATATTAAATATATACATGTGGATATGATATAAAGGGGGGTTACTAGGCTATCTCTTCATTCAGTCTGAGGTGATAAGTTGTGACGGAAGCAAAGAGGGGTAAAGAAGAAGGCTTACTATCATTGGCTTTATTATTACAGTGGACACGCTTCCAGAGTTCCCTCTTTTGGTTATTCACACGCGTGGCACCAATGTACGGACTACACTTTTCGTCACTAACAAAAAACCACCAGATATATTACCACTTCACTTTTCTCACCCTTTTCTGTTTTTTTTTCTTTAGAATATAAAATCTTTTTTAACTTTCAAGTGTTATTTTATTTAGAGTTGGTAGCTCTATGAGTTTATAAATATGGATTAGAGTCTTACATGGGTTAAAATTTTGTTTCGGGTTAATTCAGTGGTTTTCAAGTTGTGAGTTTTCTCATGAATAAAAAGGTAATTCATTTGTCAGCGTGATCTCTAATGTTCGGGCCCTTGTTATTAAAAAAGTAGACATTTTCATAGAATATAAATTTGTTTATTTTAATAGAACAATTAGCATAGAATACATGAATAATACTTAAAAAAAATATATATGTGGGCTAGATGGTATAGTTTCAAAGAATATAGTTTAAAAAAAATAAAATAACAAAGGGGTGAGCTAAACGTACTTCCCGTTTGTCATACCCCTCCCATGAAAACTTATTTTAAAAGCTATCAAATTACCCCCTATAACAATCGTTACTTAAAAAAAAACGTTTATTTTTTTCTCCAGATTTCATATCATATAAAAATTGTTAGTTTTTAAAAGATTTTTTTTTTCTTTTTCATTTCATATGCATAAAAATCGTTGCTTTTTAAAGAGGATTTTTTTAACAAATTATCATATAAATAAACACTAGTTTATACCCCGGGAGCGTTCCGGGTTGAGAAATCTAAGTAAAGTGAATAAAATTAGAAGTATCTAAACTATAAAAATGATATCTGCCAATATATGATTAATGAATATTATTATTATTATTATTATTATTATTATTATTATTTTAAACAAATCTCTGCCATAAGTTATCATATTCTAATATAAAAAAAGGGTAATTGGGTCGGGTATCACCTAATCCCAGGCCCGACCCAAACCCACAAATTTTTTTAAACTAATTCCAAACTTGACACAATACCTGTCGGGTTACAAAAAATAGTCGTTTTTTTCTCCGTTTTTTATATAGCACTATGGTACACGTTGGAAAGATAATAAAACGCTCGTTAATTTGGTGTAATTTTTTTTAAATCTCGTATATAAAAGATATTAACATTTAAAAGTTATGAGAGCAAATATGAGAGAGAAAATAATAAAGTTTTAATATTTACATTTAGTAGATTAAATATTTAATAGATTATGTTAAATCATATTTAAACTATATTTATTTCTTTTTTTTAATTGGTCTAGAGTTGCCACATCACATCCTATGTGGCATCTCTCAAAAGAGAGATTGCATAATATTATGACATGTCATTAAAAATGCTTTGGTTTATTATGTACTAGTTTATACCCCGGGAGCGTCCCGGGTTGAGAAATCTAAGTAAAGTGAATAAAATTAGAAGGAGAAAATTACAATTTTCGTCCCAGTGGTTTGCCTAAACTAACAGGTTCAGCCCACGCTTAACACCCTGAGTACCTGAGGTTTGTTTTTCTAACACTTTATGTCCCTGAGACTAACAGCCGTTAGGCTTGTCTGTAAGTTTGTAGTGAAATGACTATTATACCCTTCAGTTTGTGGGTGAAATGACTTTTATACCCTTCCATCATCTTCTCCAACCACCCCACCCACCCACCACCACCTGCAACACCACCTCCATCGCCACCATCTCCACCGCCATCCTCCCTCATCTTCTTCAACCAACCCACCCACCACCACCTGCAACACCACCACCACCACCACCATCTCCACCGTCACCCTCACCCATCTTCTTCTCCAACCAACCCACCCACCCACCACCACCACCACCCAACCGACTCTAATCTCCGGTCTTCTTCTCCGGCCAGTCCCCTCTGCAACTAACTGATGTAAACCCTCCTTCTATCAATACCCTCCTCCTCCTCCTTCAATAATAATAATCATAACCTCCTTTCCCTTGTCATAAACACACTAACCGATCTGCAATAAACAACAACAATGGCACCTAAAATCCTGAGATTCCAATTAGAAGAAGCCGCCACCGCCATTGCTTTAGCTAAATACATCTCCGATCTGTCTGCCAAATCCATCGCCAACCACGGTTCCCTCTCCGTCATCCTCTCCGGCGGTACTTTATTTGATACCACCAGGTAACCCAACAACCCACTGTTCTAATTGATTACTGATTAGTTAGAAGATGTAAGAAGTTAGATATTGTAGTTGAAAGATAAATTTGCGTGTTAATGTGTTATGCTATGTTTGGTTTCATGAATTTAAGCTCAATTATTATTATTATTATTATTATTATTATTATTATTATTATTATTATTATTATTATTATTATTATTATAAATTTCTAGGGTTTGTTAGAGTGAAGGTGGTGTTGCAGGTGGTGGTGGTGGTGATTGGTGTTGCAGGTGGTGTTTTAGGTGGTGGATCGAGAAGATGGGGGCATATTAGTCAATTTACCCAAAAACTAAAAGAACAACTAACAGCGTTAGTCTCAGGGACGTAAAGTGTTAGAAAAACAAACCTCAGGTACTCAGGGTGCTAAGCGTGGGCTAAAGCTGCTAGTTTAGGCAAACCACAGGGACGAAAATTGCAATTTTCTCAAATTAGAAGTATATAAACTATAAAAATGGCATCTGCGAATATATGATTAATGAATATTATTATTATTATTATTATTATTATTATTATTATTATTATTATTTTAAACAAATCTTTGCCATAAGTTATCATATTCTAATATAAAAAAAAGGGTAATTGGGTCGGGTATCAACTAATCCCAGGCCCGACCCAAAACCACAATTTTTTTAAACTACTTGTTTTTGTAAAGTCCATTAGAAACACTCCTTTTTTTTTTCAACAGCGGTCGTTTTATATGTAAATTTAATTATTAATGAAAAAAAAAAACATATGTATGAGAATGAATCTAGCCAATGATGTTCAGCCCAGTTGGTCGGAGATGGGAGGGTTTACTCTTTAGGGAGGTTCCCGCCCGTGCTTGGTCTCAGGTTCGAGTCCCCCACTCGCACTAAGGGGTGAGAAATTCAACACCCGCGTTTGGCCTGGATTCGAACTGGGGTTGAGGGGTTGTGTGTCGTTTGGATTCTCCGCTGAAACACACCTTCCAAAAAAATGAGAATGAACCTTTTTTGAATGGCCAACAAACTTGTATTAAACACCCAAGCTAGCGGGGAACTAGCAAAAAACACCCGGCATACAAAACAAAAACGTACAACATTAATCACCCATATACAAAAAACACATAATAAAAAACGGACTAAACAAGGTGGGATATGTTGAAACCCCGCCATTTTTCCCAATCCAAATCGTTCAGTTTTGCGCGCGCCTTAACCCAAAGGAAACTTAGTGTCTTTATGTCCCCTACCGTCTTGTGCAGAGAAGGTTGAACCTGTTTGAACACGAGCTCGTTTCTACAGCCCCATAAGCACCACATAGTCGTCAACCAAATCGCGTACAAGATCTTTTTCTTCTTCTTAGATCCAGCCATGAAGTTGTGTAGTGATAGAATGTCTCGAACATCAAAAGCAAAAACACCACCCACCTTGCACCATATAGATATTTGCTGCCACATCGAGTTCGCAAAAGCACATGACGTAAACAGATGATCCCCCGATTCTGTCGCGTCACCACATATCGGACAAAGGCCCAGTCCCACATTGATGTTTCTCCTACCTAACGCCTCTTTAGTCAGGAGTCTGTTAAGGCCCGCTCGCCAAGCCATGATTTCGACTTTCCTCGGCACCCAATTGTTACGCTTAAACACCCATGCAGCCGCGTCTGATCTGTGTACCTGCAACAGCGATTTGATTTCTTTAACCGTAAAAGTCCCCAGCCCATCATTAACCTACAGCCACCTGTCCGCAACATCTGCGAGAATAGGAGGCTGCAGTGCAGCCTCAAACTGATCCAACTCCAACACTGCAGCCCCATTTAGTTCATCGCTACGCCAATCCCAGATCCATCCCACCCCACCCAACGAGACCCGAGCAGAAACTGCAGCATGCTTATCCTCAGCAGCTGCGAACAGAGCTGGGAAAGTCACTGCAAGGCGACCGTTACCAGACCAATTATCGAGCCAGAACTTTATATTGTTACCATTTCCCACTACACCTTTCATACACGACCCTACATCGACACCCAACAGTTTCAGCCTATCCATAGCCCTAGCGATAGCCTTCCACGGACCCGGAACCGATAACCTACATGGAATGGGGTTCCACGCCCTTGATGAGTGGTGAATTGACCAGATCACTTTTCGCCACAATCCTTCCGTCTCCGTTCGGAACCTCCACCACCACTTTGCTAGTAGTGATAAATTAGTATCTCTAAGTGACTCAAACCCAAGACCACCCCCATCACAAGGCGCAATTACACCATCCCAAGCAACCCAATTCATTTTGGCTTTCTCCTCCGACCCACCCCAAAAGAAAACTCTATGCGTACGATCTAATTTATCCAACACGCCCACCGGGGCTTTGTATAAGGAGAAAAAATAAGTGAGCAAGGAATTCAATACCGATTTTATCAGAACAACCCGGCCTCCAAACGACAATATTCTCGCCTTCCAATTAGACAATCTCTTCCGGAACGTCTTTAAAACTGGCTCCCAATGTTTAACCAAGTTCATGTTCGCCCCTACCAATAATCCCAAATAAACGAATGGCAAACAACCCCTTCTACAGTTTAGTGAAGTGGCCATATCTTGTATTTCGCCACTTTCCACTCCTACACCAAAAACGCTGCACTTACCAAGGTTTACTCTCAATCCGGATACTAGATAGAAACACCTAAGTATCCGCTTCAAATTAGCCGCATTAGCCCAACTCCATTCCCCAAGAAAAACCACATCATCCGCGTAGATGAAGTGTGACAAAACAAGGTCACCATAGCCACACCTTAAACCTCGGAATAGGTCCACATCACCCGCTCTCTTTAAAACACCGGTAAGCGCTTCCATAGCCAATACGAACAAAAACGGTGAGAGTGGGTCACCTTGTCTAAGTCCACGTTTACAGTCAAACTCTTGTGTCGGTGAACCGTTTACTAGAACCGACGTCCTAGCCATTGTTACAACGGCCATTACCCACTTACGCCAAATATTAGGAAAGTTCATTTGGCTCATAATCGACTCTAAGAAGTCCCAATTCAATGAGTCATACGCCTTTTCCAGGTCAACTTTAAAAATCATACCTTGACGTTTCAACTTCTTTAAACACCCGATAATCTCATTGAGCATTAGTGGTCCATCCATAATGCTCCTACCCGAGAGAAAACTGGATTGCTCCGGCGACACCAGTTTTCCTATCACCTTTTTAAGTCTAGCAACCAACACTTTGGATATAACTTTGTTAATGCAGCCCACCAAACTTATTGGCCTAAAATCCTGGAAATCCATGGGGTCATCGGACTTCGGAATTAGAGTGATAAACGAAGAAAAACACCCATTAGATAGTTTTGGATTTTGATGAAAATCATGAAACATTTTCACAAAATCGATTTCAAGACCGGTCCAACATCGCCTAAGGAACTTGAAATTAAACCAGCTGTGTAACACCCCAACCGATGGTGGAAACATCGAGGTGCCACGTAGTGACGATTGTTCAATAGCTCATGGACTAAAGTGTAAATTTGATTACATTGATTAAATAATTTATTACATTGAAATGATATACAACGATTCTAACTGCCAACTAAATTGTAATACAATGAATCAAAATCTAAATATATATATCCGAAAGCTTAAAGGATGCATCTCAAAACAACCTGAAACATGTACGAAAACGTTTTGGTCAATACAAAATGTATTGGTGAGCATACCCTGTTTAAATAAATATAGTAGAAAAATGTTTAGCAATTCATGTGTCGTATACTGTTTGCAATTATGTAATAAGTGGTATCCGGGTCAAATCAACCCTAAGAGAAGAAAGCAGATATATATAGTATGCGCTAGTAGTAATGTAATACATAGCAATGACGAGGACTCTCAACAGAGTCACAAGGGTATAAACCATAGTACTATTCATTGAAATGCCAGGCCGCAACGGTTAATGATTTGACAGGTCATAGATACACAAAATGACACAAGCAAACACACATAAGAATTGCATTTAGTAAAAGAAATAGAAAATTTATAGTAAGTACATGAGTCACCCCAGAATAGTAAAACAGTAAAAAGGGGAAAAGATATACTCACAGTTTGCGAAAGCGAGCAAAATCCAACTTAAGCGGTCGTGAGCTAAGTAATGGGAATTCCGAGGAATTCAACCTACAATGTGTAAGCATACTAATAAGGAAAATGTCTAAAAAGTCTAAGGTAACTAGGGTCTAAGGCATTAGGGTTTGCTAAGTCGATTTGGGGAATTAGAGTTTTTATGATAAGTCGCGTTAATGTAAAAGTTGTATATCCCAAATAATATATGAAAGGTTGTAAATGTGGTTTAAATAATATAATTATTACCTATTGATTATTTAGATAAAAATATACTTGAATAATTAAGACAAAATAATTTAGTTAATTACTTTTAACTAATTATTGTCAATAAATACAATAGTCATAAATATTTAAATAAATAATTATGAGTTACACCATGATCCAACCAATAGTAGTTAAGATTTTCAAACATAGGAATATTTCTATTTTATAAGAAAAATATTTATAAAATAGACGTTTAAATTGTATAAATAAATAAATGTTTTGTTATGTCCAACTAACCGTAAATAAGACTAATAATACCATACATAATCCAAAAATATTAGTTTTATAGAAAATGGATACTTACTGATGTAAAGTAATGAAAATAATTTTCCCATAATTTCTATAAACTTATTTATATTTAAAACTGATTTAATGAGATTAAATCATGTTTAAATGATTAAAAATAGGAAAATAAATAAAAATAAATATTTTCTGAACCAATAATTTTTATTTTAGTTCAAGATCATTAGAAATAATTTATCAAAAATTTTGAGACTAAAATCATTAAAAATGAATTTTTAATCAATTAAATATGATTAAAACAAATTAAATCAATAAAAATAAGAAATTAAAATATTTTTCAGAAACTAAAAATATAACAATTTTCTATGAGGTATCAAGAAGCTACATCTAAAGTTTCATGATTTTTGGAGTAAAAATGAATTTTCTATAAATATTTTAAGATTTATGTGTTTATATATTATTATAATATATCAAAAATCTGGAAATAAAGGGAAAGAAAAAGAAGGAGGAAAAGTGATGGGCATGAGGTTCGGACCCGGCCCTCCTCATTCCATAACACACACACACACCACTAGGCCAGATCATGATTTGTTGATTTCTTTGGAAACAAATAATATTTAACATAATATTCATACTCATCTTCTTCCCCAATTCATACCTATGAACCCTAACCCTAACCTTGATTTCAATAACACGATTCAGAGATGTTTAACCTCAGATTCTAAGGGGCTTTCGAAGAACAATGATCTACTAATAAAACGGCATCAAAATATAACACTTACAATAACGATTTGAGTTGGAAAGAAAGGATTTGAAATCGAAATTTTGAGCCCAAGATGCTACGATTCTGGACATGTTTTGAGTGGTTTGTTTGTGGGTTTATGATGTGTGTGAGTGCAGGATGCGAATAACATCATTAGTTTATACATTGGTTTGGCTGAAAGGAGTCATTCACTTGGCTTTAAAGTCCGGCGGTTACAAGGGATAAAACTCGACAAAACTTGATTACACCTCATTATTAACTTGATTAAATGATTGTAACGCGTTGGACAAAGATGGAGAAACGCCTAGCAATAATAATAATGATTAAATACGCGTTAAAACATTTTTTTTCTCGCCGGACTAGTTGCCGGAGCTGGCCGGATCCGGCAGGAGCTGTGGCCGGAATTTCGTGAGTAACAGGGACAAGAGGAATGTTTTTTTTAAAACTTATGTCAATTGGCAAAAATAGTCCCTGTAGTTAGATTTGTTAATTTTATTAATGTTTTGGTTATATTTCTCTTATAAAAGTTAACTAAGTTACAAAACTTAACTTAAAAACTTTATAAACTTTTTAAACTTGGATTTTTTTTTATAGAAGCTTTTTTTTTTACGAACACGTCCACATACGCATTCGATTAAAACTCATACCCGAACCGTAATAAATATAAACGATAAATTTTAGTTCGTTCTAAATATAAATTTGAAAACGTCGAAATTTACAGGGACTAAAATGGAAATATTTGAAGGGCTATTATTGTCAAGTAAGCGAAAGTCGAAGGTGGCGGATGTCACAAGCTGTACCCACCATATCGACAAAACCCGGTAGTTCGAGCCACGAGTTAAAGAACCTGAAAGGAATATGACCGAAATCCGCTGCGACCACCGATAATAATACTGGGCAATGGTCTGATACAAACCTAGACAGAACAGTAACAACAACGGTAGGCCATTTATCAAAAAACCATCGCACACTAAAAACCGGTCCAACTTGCTCATCTTCGAACCATTGTCAGAAACATAAGTAAATCTACGACCACCTTGATTATACTCCTGCAGCCCCGTTTCTGATATGAAATCGTTAAAGAAAGCAGCATTCGTATGGATAAATTTTGAATTCATTCGTTCTTCCTCGCACCTAACATCATTAAAATCGCCTAAGAACACCCACAACCCCGGATTCGACTCTTTAATGGCTTTCAGTTCTAACCACACCCCTCTTCTAGTGACCGGATCATTTGGCGCGTATACATTCACGATGTTTAATGGTTCGCCTGAATTAAGAACAACCCCCGATAAAAATAAATAATACCTGTTTTTAACGACCCCCAATCTTTGATAAACAGCTGGATTCCAAATACTAACAATACCTCCCGATCTACCTTCAGAGAAAACCATTTCAAAACATAATTTTGAGCAGCCCCAAAACGCCGATAACTGAAACGATGAATCAGGCCCTAAATTAGACTCTTGTATACCGATAAAGTGTACGCCGTTACTCGTCTTTAAACCACGCACCCAGGACGTCTTCCTATCGTCCTTCACCCCCCGTAAATTCACAGTTAAGAAATTCATTGAGGAACAACGACATCGCCTTCTCCCAATACCATTTCTTGCACCTCCTCTCTAAATCCACCAACTTCAATCCCAACTAACGAACCAGCAACCAGAGTCGCATCCACTTCATTGGTAACCCTCTGACCCGAATTGTCAGTATCCTGACTATTCTGAGTTGTTGAGCGATCTCCATGTTGCAAATCAGCTCTGTTCCCTTCATTAGCCTCAGTATTACCAGCACCCAACCCCCGTTGTTCTGTGTTTCCTTAATCAAGACCAAACATGAAGACCCCATCATTTACCTGTGAGTTATTCACCTCTACTATAACCTCTGGGCTTGGACTTCTAGTAACTCTGGGCCTCTTCCTAGATTTCTGGCCCACCTTATCACCATTTACTAAACCTGGCCCAGAGATAAAGGTTTGTACGGGCCTATTAAGGTCAAAAGACATATCAGAGTCCCCATTAACCCTCCCACTTGGCCCACCCCTTTTGTTATTATCATTATGAGAATTGCGTATAATATTATTATCATTAATAGGATTTCCGGAATTAATATTATCATTATTACCTGTCCCCCCATATTCCCCATGCAACAAGTTGTCTTCCCCATGCACAACGTTTCCCCTCCCATACAATCCAACAGTCTCCCCACCTTCTACCGGATCATTAACGTTCACCGGCTTTTGGACAGCCGGTTCCTCCGTCGACACCCTATACTCACCCTCTTCCAGGTCATCTCCAGGTACCACCACGGATTCATTAGACTCAACCGGAGACCCTAAAGTAGTCGACATTAGGATCTCTGCGAGCACTGAGTTCTGGTTAGTCTCTTCCTCAACCACCCATCCTGTGTATTCCATCCCCTTCCAGACTATTTGAACCTCTTCCTGAATACGTATCATAGAATCCGTAACCACATACACCCTCCCTTCCACATTATCCGTTCCAAGCCAGGAGAAATCACTCTCCTTCACCACTCTGCCGAATAACCCAGCCACCTTATAAAAAACATTCACTTCCCTCAACTGCAGTGGCAACCCTCTTACTTTTAACACAGCTACCCTTTCATTAGGTAATTGTTGTCCTTCCCATAATGATGCAGAAAGCAAATGCTGGTCCCAAAGATCTTCCTTCTTGTGGATAAACTGCAGCGCTGTACGTTTATCTCTTAACGCCAATAGGACCTGTAAGCCCCCAATATGGCTCACTAGTGTTTCCGTGTATCCCCCGACTTGTAACATATTACGTGCACCTTTAAAAGCTGCCATATCCTTGACCACCCCTACAACCGATCTCATAGTGTAGTGGCCAGGGAACAGAGCAGCATTAACATCCAACTCAAGTCTTTTGGACATCGCATTAGAGGTTCCTGGTTCACCTGTGACTATGTTCCTATACGCCATGCATGCAGCCCCGTTTTGTTGGACATTCACAGTAGGCTGGTAAACCGGTACCCTCCTCGGCTGGTATGTTTGTCGAGGAGGTGGCTGCTGAACACCATCCACCCGCCTATTATCCTTCGAGAATCTAGCCACCATCGCCCCCACCTTGGCTTCGTATATCTTCACAGTATTCATCGCTCTCAACCTTTCATTCATGTTCTTCACCCCTAGGTACCTGATAAATCCAAACATATTCCCCCTCGAATCTCTCTTCCTGGCCACGTAAATGTCTTTGACGATTCCGTGAGGTTGGAAAGCTTTCCATAGTAGAGAGTCGGTCACCCCATGTGGTAGGTTAGAGATGTAGAAAGTTGTTACTGGTCTTGGATCTTGAACGCTGATGTTATTCCGATATCGGAAGTCACCTCGCCGGAAATCGCCTTTTTGTCTCCCCATTTTTTTTTATTAAATGAGAATGAACCTAAATGATGAAAATAAAAAATGAGATTGTCAAATACTCCGTAGCAAATATATATATCTTTACGAAAACAAATGGAATGTTGGATTTGGACGAACATATATTTGAAACAAGAAAAAAGAAGATTCGCCAACGACTTCTGTGTGAGTAAGGAGAACGAGGAAAGAGTGGTATGGAGGCTCAGTGATACAAGATCTATGGCTGAAGTGTTATGGGTTCGATTTTTGAGAGCGTCAGGTTTTACTGATTATTCAATTGTCGTGCCTTCGGGCGGGTGGATGGTCGAATTTTTTCCCGGAACTGGTGGCTGGTGGGTCAGGGACTCCGTCTGTCTGGGTAAGGGCCGGCTAGAGCTCCTTTGGTCATTGGGAGCCGCGTACGGAGTACCCGGCTTCTACTTAGTTGTACGTTAAAAAAAGAATGAGGAAGGAGAGTAGTTTATTTATTAGGTGTTTAAATTTATATAAAAACAAACACCATTTCTCTGTCTAACTCTCCAGCGACCACCTAACCCCGGCAACCACCACCATTCAATCTTCGACAACCACCACCACCTAATCATTGACAAAGTAAACCCAAACCATCCTTTCCACTATCACCAAATCATCGACCACCACTCACGGCCCGCAACCACTATCACCAAACCATCGACCACCACTCGTGACCTGCAACCACCATCTTCGCTCATGAAACCCCCAATCCAGAAACTCTAACCACCATCTTCGATCAAGAAACACCAAAATCCAGAAACCCTTATTTTGAAGCTTCTTTATTAGATGCAGCCAACTTCTTTGAATGATTAAGGTACGATTTGGGCCTATCTGCATTCGCTAAACCACAGGGAGTGGGAGTGGTTACAGGTGGACGGATATGTATAGGGAAGTGGTCGTGGGAGTGGTTATAGGGTTTTGATGGCGTGAATTTGGGCGTTTTGTTGTTGACCTTCTTTTTAGGGATTGTTTTATTGGTTTTGGGCATTATTATTGCAGGGCTGATGAAATTTGGGAGCTTTAGGTTGTGGTGGTGGTGGTGGCATGTTGGTGGTAGAGGTGGTGGCAGGTTGTTGTGGTGGTGGGAGAGGTGGTGGTGTGGTGGCAAGTTGGTGGTAGAGGTGCTTTAAATTTGTTCGTGCAGGTTGTGGTGGTGGTGGCAGGTTGGTGGTAGAGGTGGTGGTGTGGCCTGGTGGTGGATGTGGTGGGGGTGGCGGTGGTTGTTGAAGAATGTAAGTGGTGGTGGTGATAAAGATGATAGAGATGAGGGCATAACTTTCATTTTGCCCTCATGTGGGTCCACATGACCAAACTTAACCAAAAAACTAACTAGGTTAGGCCTAAAGGACGAGACCTGCAAGATTTTACAACATAAAGGACGATTTTCATCAATTTTGTAGTTAAAGAATAACCACTGAAAACGATGTATACATAAAGAACGATTTCTGTAATTTTCCCTATAAAAAAAAACTATATGATGGATCGAGTAATTTAACTATCAATTTTGTTTTAACAAAGCTATCGACTTAGTTTGAAAAGGATTAATTTTAATATGATAACAGTATGCATCATTATCCATTGGCATCGATTCTAACTAATTAAGATATTATTTAAAAAAAAAAGAAGTCCATCTTTGGTTTGTTGAGTGTTTGGTATACTTTTGGAATCCAACGTTTGTTCTTTTTCACAAAAGTAGTATCCATCATTTGTTAAAGTTATATTCTACTAGATCTTAAAGGTTATTTTTGGACTTATTTGGATACTTTTATATACTTATGATGACTATCAAATTGTTTCTTCTCTTTTTCTATTGGTCGTTTGTTTAAATAAGTGAATGAATCTTCATTTTTTTTACTCACAAAAACTTCAAAATTTCTTAAAAAAAAAAAAAAAAAAACTTCGAAGCTAGTCCACTACTTTAATTATCTATGTACTTTACTAAAATAATATACAATCCAAATTTAGTATATAAATTTGGGTGTTGCTAAATGCACTCCTTTTTTTTTATTTTTACTGGTTACACTCCCCCCCTAAAGTTTTTAAATAAATACAATTAAACTTTATATTTTAATGTGTTTTTAGTAAACTTAATTTATTTTGGTTAAACTTTATTTATCTTTGCCACTAGAGATTGTAACCCCATTTACTAACTAAACATGAGCAAACACTAATACCAGACTTGTGACCACAACGCCACTGGTCCAAATACCCATATCAAAAGGAAACATAAAGCCATGGTTACATTTCCTGTATTAACTCGTTTGTGTCATACTCAATGTTGGATTACTTAGAAGTATTAAAAAAATTTAATCAGACATAAAAAGAAAATTGAAAAAAAAGGATGTTAGAGAATATCAGCAACTTGGGTTAGTTCATTTAGCTTCTTGTTTTACTTATAAAAATTCAAAGAAAAAGTTAAAAGACATTGATCTTATAGCAGTGATCAAAGAAAAAGTTAAAAGGCATTGATCTTATAGTAGTGATATGATGTGAAAAAAAAAAAAAAAAAAAACTAATAGATACGAGAGCAGGGAAAAACATATGAGATTTCCTTCTACTAGTGGATGACGGATTGTATTAGAAGTCGGCAATGGTAGGAGCCTAGGAGGGCAAGTATAAAAGTTTCTTTTATTAAAAGGTTGAGTTTGAAAAATTGCAAACTAGGTTTTTTTTGGAAAGGGGGTGCGAAAAGTAAAAAGAGGGAGTGCATTTAGCCAACCCCTATAAATTTTCCACCACCGATAAGTATGGATATGTGTTCTACTTTGTACCAATCGTATGATATGTTGTCGAGTCAACACTATGGCTTTGAGAGTTGGTCATCAACGGTAATATTCCTAGTCTAAGGGTAGAAATGGTTAATATTGACTCATCTGTCCACACAAAAGTAAATTTAACTTTTTAGGTGGTTTGAAAATTTAACGGTTTGGTCTAGGATTTCGGTCATATGAAAACCGCTAAAATTTTATAAAAAAGGATATCAAAGTATTCATGTTTTGTGGGCTAAGCGGGCGAAATATTGATGTCTTATGGATTTCAAGCCGGTGTGCTATGGCTCGATACACATAGGTTCTAACTTTTGCCTTTCTAGTTATATATTGACTGTGTTCGGTTCATGTTGTTTGCTTCCACAGTTTAATTTAGAAAGTACTTACATGAAATGCATCAACAACAATGTAAATAGCTAATATGGATCTGAATCATATGAGAACTCACCTAAGTTGTGAAAACTAGAGAACTCCTTTGGACCATTCACCAAGTGACACATCATCACCTTTATAATTTTTTATATTTTTTTAATTAGGGGTAGTAAAGTCTTTTACACACAATATGTATGGGTATTTTAGTAATAACACCCCACACCACCCACCCCAACTAACCTCTTTTAAATAATAATAATAATAATAATAATAATAATAATAATAATCATAATACAACTCACATCTCTCTCTCTCTCTCACACACACACCACACACACACACACACACACACACACACACACACACTCTCTCATTCTCTCTAAAAAAAGAACGATTTGTGGTGGGTTTGATGATGAACGAAGGGGGGTGGATTTGTGGTGGGTTTGATGATGAACGAACGGGGCGGATGGTGCAGAGGGGTTTTGGAGATGATAGGTGGGTGGTGGTTCGATGGTGGTGATGATGAAGATGATGGTGGGGGAGAGGGTTTTTTGCAGAGGGGTTTCGATGGTTCGATGGTGGTGATGATGAAGAGGACGAGGGTTCGATGGTTTTGGTGGAGGGGTTTTGTAGAGGGTTTGATGATGATGACGGTGGGTTCGACTGGGGTGCAGGGTGGTTCGATGGGGTTGCAGGTGGTTCGACCGTGATGGTGGTCCCAGTGATGGTGATGGTGGTGGTTCGACGATGGGGTGGATCTGATGATGACGACGACGGACGATATGGTTATTATTATTATTATTGTTATTATTATTATTACATTTATTATTATTATTATTATTATTATTAATGATATTATTGTGAAAAGATAGGTTTTTTATGTTGAAAATTTTGGGGTTTTTTGTCAGGAGATGATGCTGTGAAGAAGATGATGTTTTTTGGTTTATGTAGATGATGCTGTGAAGATGACGATGATGGTGTAGTATGTTGTAAGAAAACACTGGTGTAAACATCAGTTTACATTAGTGTAAATATGAATGTATAGACGTTTTGATGTAAGAAAACACTAGCGTAAACACCAGTTACACGAGTGTAAATATGAATGTGAAGCACACCAGTGTAAATATGAATGTAAATCATCCTCATCATATATGTTTGTTTGGTTTTTTTACACTAGTGTATTTTTTGTAAAACTTTGTGTATGGCATATTTACACTGGTGTAAATAATTACACCAATGTAAATCATACAAATTTATGGATGGTTGGTTTATATATACGTAAATAAACACTGGTGTAAATAATTACACGAGTGTAAAAACGAGAGTGAGATGACAGAATGTACAATTTTGATTTTTTGTTTTAAAAAGGTAAATTAATTAAAAAAATAAAATAAAGTTTAAAAAAAATCAATATTTTTAATAATGGAATAAAAAATTAAATGATGTTATATTAATTTTTTCTCTCACGTGGTTTTTTTACTTAAATACCCTTTAAAGTACTTTAATACTTAAAAAAAATACTTATTAATCAAGTCAAGACAAAAAGTCTCATCCTTTGATCTCAACCATTTGATCAACAAGATCAATGGTCCACATAGGTTATCTAGTTCTCACAACTCAAATGAGTTCTCATATTATCCCTTCCTTAGCTAACATATATTTGAGTTATACCACAACTATTCAAGCTCTATGAAGTATTATGTAGTATTATGTTATACAATACAAATTCACAACATAAGTTAGCAACCTTACAAATGTATGATTTGTCATTGAAGAGAATAGAATGAAAACAAGAACAAAATTGATTAAAGACATGAAATTCAAGAGTAAATTACAAAAACTTGTTAATGTACAATTTCAACCCCACCACTAAAGAACATCAGAAATTTTGAACAACCTAAAAGACAATGTTGTTTGGTAAACATTTAACCAAGAAAATAACCCCCCTTGTAAAGTACCACAATGCCCCTACAACATCTAAATAAAAATAAAAACACTATTTATCTCTTTTCTTTCCATTTTATTTCAATATCACCACACTACTTTGCCCTAAACTCGGGCCTAGAATCACACTTCACGGACCGCCATTGATGGGTAACTTCGCTAGCAATTTTACGCGCGTCACACGTCGTGCCAAGAAGACCTCTTCGAGTAAATCCGACTGTAAATAACCCATTCTCCCCTTTCCATCCATTTGGAAAGGGAGTTTTCGGCATTCCATCGTCTGTGAAAAAATCACTACCCTGTATTTTGATTAAAAGAAGTTATTAGACTTTAAAAAATATATATAAATGTATTTTTACTACTAAATAGGTGAGGTGTGTTTGAAATATGTGGGGTCCTACTCAAGACAGAACTCATAATGAAGGACAAAATAATGAGATCA
The DNA here is from genome assembly GCA_030844895.1 of Ambrosia x helenae. Lineage (NCBI taxonomy): Eukaryota > Viridiplantae > Streptophyta > Magnoliopsida > Asterales > Asteraceae > Ambrosia > Ambrosia x helenae. Next base: position 40,083,192 of record CM061232.1, read on the forward strand.
TTATAAGCTCAACACATTTCAATTCTGATTCTTTCTCCAGAAAACATCAGAAAAAGAATATTTTTTTATGCTAATCTATATTCCAGAGGTAAAATTACTATAACCAGAATAGTAGTCTTATTATGATTCGTACAATAAGCATCACAAGATGTAAATTATTACTCTGATTTAGAAACTCAGTTTATATTACTATGTAAATTCTTAAAAACATTTTTATGAAGAAAAAAAGGACACCATATAAGAAAATATAATCATAAGAGTAGTTGGTGATAGTAACTCATCATAAAATGACAACAAAAATGTTAATAACTTATGAATTATCCAAACAAGTGCCATCGGTTTTTCACTTTTTTGCTCACTAGAAACCATTTTGTGGGCTTCCTATTAAATAATGTGTAAGGCTAGGAAAGTGATGTAAGATTGAGAATAAGATAAATATAATCAAAATTAGTTTATATTTTGAAAATCATAAAAATAATAATCTTACTTAAATGACAATCAAATATAAGAGACCTTTTAAGAAAATATATTAAGTAAGAAAATAGATAGTCCACAAATACTCCTAAGTATAAAATAAAAGTAGAAATGAATTAGATTTGCATTAAAGGTATTTTTATGAAACACGAATATATAACAAATACGCCACATATTTTAACGTATTTCATGACTATTACCATAATATAGTGTACAACAACCATACTTAGTAAATCTAACAAATAGCGCCATCATAATATAGTGTCTAAGCTAAAAATTATTAATCACTTTAAGTTCTTTTTTTTTTTGTCAAAAAAATTCATAACTAAAAATGTTTGTTTCATTATTGGTGTCATGAAATCTACCTTAAGCCAAAATGGCACATTGCTCTTGTATCCTGTTGCCAATACAATGGAGTCAAATGCAATTTGTTGACCATCCATAAATTTGGCTCCATTTCTAGTGATTTCTCTCACTCCTTGCTCCACCACCTACAAACATTCCAATAAATCACAACAAAAGTTAAAAACATATGCATTGTACAACTCAATAACCTATGTGTCAGGGAATCTTTTGATAGTTACCTTGATGTTACCGGATTTTATTAGAGATAAAGCTCCGGTGTCTAACACGGGCGTCTTTCCGGTGGCGTTTTTGAGCTCAAGAGGCCCGGTTTTTGGCCTGCGTAGGCCGAGTTTTTCGGTGTTTCCAAGAGTTAGATTGGCCATAAACAAGATCAATCTGTCCACCATCCTTAGAGGTAACCATTTGAGAAGTGCCATAGCTATTCCAAATGTTGTCAACCCAAACATCTCTCTTGGTAGAACATGAACCTACAACACAAATGATCCCAAAAGTTAATATACATCATAAAAATTCATTGTACAAGTTTTTAATATTATTAAGCATGTACAAGTTATATCTTGGGATCTTGATTTCAAACACTATTTGACTAACACTTTTTAAACTAAAAAATTCCCATTTTGAAAAGGTGAGCTAAAAGGCAAATGTGATTGACTTAGACATATTAAATTAAAGTAATGATACAACTACTTACATAAAAATCTCATTCACAACTTTATAAGCATGTGATTAAACTACTTCTTGATTCCAAAAACTATTTGACTAACATTTTCTTAAACTAAAAAAATACCCATTTTAAAAAAGTGAACCAAAAGGCAAATGGGATTGACTTTCACATATATAAAACATATAAAACTATAGCAATCATACCCTAATCATAAACACACACAACACACAACACCTTCAAACACACTAAAAACAAAAGTGTTACAATAATAATAATAATAATAATAATAATAATAATAATAATAATAATTAATAACAACAATAATCATAATGGTGATGATGATGAACTTACAGAATTTCTAACCACCATAAAAGGACTTGCATTGTACCGGCAAAGGTCCAAACTAACCTCCATACCTGAATTCCCACAACCAATAACCAAAACCCTTTTCCCTCTAAACTCACAACCACTTTTATACTCACTAGTATGCCTAACCACTCCTTCAAACCTCTCTATCCCTTGTATTTCAGGCACTACAGCCTCAGCATTCTCTCCTGTAGCCACAACCAACCACCTTGATTCATAAACACAATCTTGTGTACACACTCTCCACACATTATTATCACACTCAAACTCAGCACTAGTCACTGACTGGTTAAACATTGGCTTAATATTAAAGTGGTTTGCATATGCTTCCATGTAGGAAACAAACTGTTTCTTTGTTGGATATTTTGGAAAGTTCTTTGGGTACCCAAACAATGGGAGCTCACAAAACTGTTTGGGAAGATGAAGCTTTAACCTATCATATGTTTTGTATTGCCATAAGGATGCAATGCAATCACTTCTTTCAAGAACAAGAGAAGGTATCCCCTGTTCTTTAAGACAAGCTGCTACTGCTATACCTGAAGGACCAGCTCCTACTATGATTGGCCCATCAGATTTTATCAAAATGTTATCTTTTTTACTACCCATTAAAGATTTATCAACAAAGATCAAAACCCACAAAGGAAATGGTGCAAATTTTTAAAATGTTGAATGTTTTTGTAAAATCTTGAAAAAGCTCTGTTTTTCAAGAAAGCTCTGTTTTTGTTCTGTTTTAGTGTGAAGACTGGGAGTTAAAGAGGGTGTTTGAGTTGAATGATCTTCTACTGACGGTATTTAAATGTGGAGAGAAGGGGGGGTTGTGGAAATAAGGAGGCGTGTAAAGTAAAGGAAAGGATTTGGTTCACTTTCTCAAGGCTCTTTCTTCAAAGGCTTTTCTGTGCAGAGAAAAAGGGGATTTGAAGTGAAGTGAAGTGAAGAAGGGAGGGAAAGATATAAATACATTTATGTGGATTGACTGTGTGTAGTTGAGTTGAATTTATAAGCCAAAGTTTACCAATCTCATGCCTATCAACCTATAGGTGGGGTAGCAAGGTATTTTAGTTTTTATTTTGTTTTACCATAAATATAAAATAAAAACTCACATAAACTTACCAAGGTAGTGAGAAAATGGCAATGGTTTAATTAATAGGTAAACCTAGGTTTATACCCGTGCACGTTGCGGCGCGTTAAATGAATCATTGCTTGTTTACTTTGCTTGGATTAATTGTACATTTTTACAAACGAAGCGCGTTGCGACAGATCGACCTTAGTTAACAACACAGATGAAACTACACCACAATTGCAAAACATTACGGTTACATGTATAATTACAAAACCCAGTCCACGAAAACCAAGTTGGTTTTATTAACAACATAAATCAAACAATTAATAATTGAAGATTACTCTCCTCTCATTTACCTAGTCATGTCAAGATTATTGACTAAGTCAAGTCAAGTCAAGTCAAGATCATTGACCCCATGATACTTGCCCATGACACATGCCCATGATTCATGCCTTTGTATTTACTTTGTAGCTTTTTATTCAACTTGTATTCCCTATATATTGTAATGTAAATCATTGTACACAACACACAATTTCAATACAACCAAAACCCAACTCAAAGTATTACAACCCCAACTTTGTCAACTCTACCACCATTCACCCTCTACCCGTTTCTCTTGAACCATCCACTTATACTCAAGCCTTGAAAGATCCGGATTGGCGCCATGCCATGGACCTTGAGTATAATGCTCTCCTTCATAACAACACTTGGGAACTTGTCACTCACACAACCCAAACTCCCATTGGTTGCAAATGGGTATTCCGAATCAAACGCAAACCCGACGGCACGATTGACAAGTACAAAGCCCGTCTAGTTGCCAAAGGGTTTCACCAACAATATGGAAAAGACTATCATGAAACATTTAGTCCCGTTACTAAACCCGTTACCATTCGCACCGTTCTCTCTATTGCTCTTTCAAAAGGATGGTCTTTACGTCAACTAGACGTTAATAATGTGTTTCTTCATGGGACTCTTCACGAAGATGTCTTTATGGTGCAACCTCCCGGGTTCACCGATACGGAATTCCCACGTCACATTTGCAAACTCAAAAAATCCCTCTATGGGCTTAAGCAAGCACCACGTGCTTGGTACATCGAACTAACCAACTTTCTCACTCGTTTTGGCTTTAAAAAATGCATTTCTGACCCCTCTCTCTTTGTATACAATCTCAACAACATCACTTGCTACCTCCTTGTGTACGTTGACGACATTGTCCTCACCAGCAATCACAATCCATTTATGGATTCCTTTGTTCGAGCCCTAAGCAACCAATTCTCTATCAAATACTTAGGCCCTCTCCATCATTTTCTAGGAATCGAAGTCATTCCTACGCCTCATGGTCTATTTCTTTCCCAACATCGCCACATTCAAGATATTCTTACCACCTTTAAAATGGATGGTGCAAAAGAGGTTCTCACCCCTTTAAGCACTTCCGACTCTCTTTCTTCCTTTGACTCCACTCCCCCAGTCGATCCCACTCCCTACCGCCAACTTGTAGGCACTTTGCAGTATCTTGCCTTCACACGTCCCGACATCTCCTTTGCCGTCAATAAATTATCTCAATTCATGCACTCACCTAAACAATCACACTGGCAAGCTCTCAAACGGGTACTCCGCTATTTGAAAGGAACGGTCCATCATGGGTTGTTCTTGAAACGCAATACTAACCTAAACTTGCAGGCTTTTTCGGACTCAGACTGGGGCGGTATTAATGATGGGGGACGGTTAACTACAGCATATCTCATATATCTTGTGTCCAATATCATCTCTTGGAAATCTGCTAGACAAAAAACTGTCTCTAGATCATCTACCGAAGCTGAGTACAAAGCACTCGCTAATGCTGCGGCTGAACTCTCATGGGTTAAAAATTTACTTGATGAGCTCGGGCTCCCAATTAAGAGCACCCCATCGCTTTACTGTGACAACACCGGAGCTACTTATGTATGGGCAAATCCTGTTTACCATTCCCGCATGAAACACATCGCTCTGGACTATCACTTTGTGCGGAACAAGTCAATTCCGGGCAACTCAAAGTTCTTCATGTCAGCTCCAAGGATCAACTCGCAGATGTGCTCACCAAACCGCTTGCACGTGCACCCTTCCTATATTTTCGGTCCAAGATTGGAGTCTCCAACGGATCCTCCATCTTGCGGGGCGTATTAACAACATAAATCATTGTACACAACACACAATTTCAATACAAAAACCACTTTGTGTATAGGTTTCATAATCGCAAATAATTAACAATAGTTGGTCTAGGTAATGTTTTACCAAAAGACACTAGTAGTTACTTAAGACTAAAGTATAATTCACTTCAGGTAATTTTTACTGAAAGACGATAGTAGTTGGTTAGAGTCAAGTCTTCTATAATTCACTTCATCTAGTTTTGGCTTCTAATATAGTCTTCCGTGTCTATCGAAAAAAACAATTATGACATACTAATTGAATATAAGACTAATTACACCATGTTATTTTGATACACCTTGATGAGAAGGGGGCACATGGTTATGCAAAAAGTGGCATGATTAGTGCCTACTTGTTGATCATCTACTCAAAATGGTCAAATAAAAGAATAGGCAAAAAAGGGATCCATGTCAAATAGATCGCACATCAAACAAACTCATATCACAGTTTAGGATAATTGTAACAAGTTGCCATTATATTTGTTTAGCAAAATAAGCTTTTAATATTAACCCATCTTCCCAAGATATGAAACGGTACTTATTGATTTCTAGTGTTGCCTTTTTGTAGGGACTATTTCTTGCTCATGTTACATAGTTTTTTTTTTTTTTTTTTTTTTTTTTTGTCAATTTTTAAACATAATTTCCTTATGCAATTAACAAATTATTAGTAAATTTTAGCACAAACTATGAGTTCTTAATTTTATTGTGTCGGATATTACTAAGCACACCCTAAATACAATATATTACTCTATTAAATCTTTAACTACAACAATAACAACCATACCCAGTAAAAATCTCACAGATAGTGAACAATTTATAGGGTCTGGGGAGGGCGGGATGTAGACAGACCTTACCTCTATCTCTGAGAATAGAGAGACTGCTTTCAAAGAGAACTCTTTATTCACCCTTTTATCTATTACCCAATGCTTAGTTTATTATCACATTCTTTATTACTACATATTACAAAAGCTCTCCCATGTTTAATGTAGTTCTCCCCTTTTGAATATTTCATTCCATGCTAAATGTATGCTTTGAGAGTTGGTGTTTTCTCAAACAACTGTCACATTTAAGAATGCACTAAACAGAAGACTTTTAGCTATATGTCTTTATAACATTGTTTGATGCTAAAATTATACAAAAGGCTACAGAAATGATCATTATCCTATAACCCCAACTATAACCACCAATAGAGTTCCATGGTAGTGAAATGCACGATAATCACTTGCTAAACAGACGTGGATATAAGAATCCTAATAAGATAACGAAATCAAAAAAATTGATACCTGGGATGACCATCGCTACATATAGCTGATTGAAGCATTCCTCTGTGGTGACCCCCTTGACTTAGTCTAAGGAACTCACTAAGCAGATGAAAGCCTAAGACGAAAAGTACATGTGATGTTAAAAGCAAACACGAAGAGGAAAAATATAACACGTATACCTTAAATGTGGCAAAACCAGCCAAATATAAACATTTAACTTTTGAGCATAAAAACATTCAACTTTTGAATAGCAAGAAATTTGTTCATTGATGTCAAAGATAAAATAAGTTTTTTTTTTTGTTTTTTTTTTCAATTCAAAACCAAAATAATGAGAAGTGTGCAAACTTGCTACTAATTAGGTTCTAAAGCTAATTTGGGCATGCTGTAAAAAGACAAATATACGCACCCCATCTCTAATTACTTATTACTTAATAATAATAAAAAATTAACTGTGCTATCGGGTTGTTGTTTGTACCTCTCGGACACTCGGGTTTGCAATCTGAGTAAGTTGACCAACATTGACCATAGTTTAACTAAGTTGACCCGTATAGTCCAACTACCTTTTAAACCCGCTCCACATATGAGCACATCAAAATAACATGAGAGCCTTGATGGACCCATTGGTCAAACATGGGATATTTGGTATAAATTGTCTAACTACGTAAGTTCCTTAAAACCATGAAGAAATTCAAACATGGGATATTTAGTTATCAATAAATACATTATGGGTTTTTTTACAACAAAAAATAAATGACTAAATGTCGCTAAAATTAGGGAGAAATGTTATGTTTGGGGCTCTAGATCCTAGTCTAAAGTTGGCCAAATTGTTTATGGTCGTTTCCAAATCTTTATGGTCGTTTGACACATGATACGGCTCGTCAAGACCTTTCATCTACTACTTATACTCTTATAGGGGCCATAAATCCAACGTAGCCAAGATTTATTCTCTTTAAGTAGATCTGTTTTCAGCTTGATTAATGTCCAGCTGGTAAAAGTACAAATCTGTTAACTCTTAGATCGTCTTAGTATATGAAAAATAACTTGAGTTAGAGCACTAGTTTCTAAAACATCCATTGCCTTTGGATACTTTCCATCTAACTCAAGTATCATCATGTAACTACATATTCAAGAATGTATACCTCTATTTAGCTTTCTAGAACCCTTTTATCGTGGGAAAACCCCAACATTATAATAGGAGTGACCCTACCTATGTATAAAGTGTTGCAACAATTTTGTTAGTATGTAATGAAAAACACATAAACATATACCTAAGAGATTCGTGAGACTTGCTACTGATGCTGGGAGCGTTGAGGTCGACATAATTGTCAGTGTGTTCGAGTTCCCTTTAGGGTATGCAGTTATGATAGCTAATAATCTCTAGGAGGAATCGGTTATGGGAGAGAGGGATAGGGGCGAATTACTAATGGTGCTATGTTGATAATAATGTGTTAACCCTAAACCCTAGTAATCTCTTCCTATTTATGCATACAAGGGGACACTCTAGTTAGGCCCAACTAAGGATAAGTCCGTCCATCAAAGACAAATCAGTTATGGGCTTAGAGTATTTAGCAATTGATCAAACATAATATAAATGATTATAATGACTACCGATAAATATACAAGACATAACGTATATTTATTCCAACATTCTCCCACTTAGCCGAGTAATAATTTATTATGAGTATTCCATAAGTCTCCGGAGATCAATACTCATTTTAGTTCTAAACCCAAATTGTAGCAGAAAAATACAGCCATTAAGTCTTTATTCGACTTAGGACCCCCATTAATCATACTACAATCGAAATCTAAAACTTAACATTAGGATCAATTATCGTTATGCCCTTAGATGTTTATTTGTTGTATTATTGTCTTTATGTCATTATGCTAGCTTAACATACTAATAGACAAACAAATCATAATGAGGAAATTTCATAAAACATAAGTCATTATTCATAAATCATAAGTCATAAGTAAACATAAGTGGTCAAATAAGTATATATGCTTCTAAGTAAGGTCATTAGTAAGTCCCATCTTCGAAACGTGATCTTCGAATACCTTAGGTGGGAGACCTTTAGTCATCGGATCCGCAAACATATCATTAGTACTTATATGTTCGATACAAAGATTATTTTCCTCGACTCGTTCATGTATACGAACAAATACTTCGTGTCTAAGAAATGACCAACGCCAGTCGAACTGTTATTGTTCGAGAAACTAACGGCGGCTGAATTATCACAGTAAAGCTTCAATGGTCTAGAGATGGAATTAACAATTTTGAGTCTAGTAATGAGATTCCTAATCAACATTCCATGACAAGTAGCGTTATACACAGGTGTGTATTCTGCCATCATTGTGGATGTTGCTGTAAGTCTCTGTTTATGACTCTTCCATGAAATGGGTCCACCTGCTAACATAAAGATATACCCTGAAGTGGATTTGTTATCATCTTTGTATTTAGCAAAGTCAGAGTCTGAGTATCCTACCACTTCTAAATTATCACTTCTTCTGTAAGTCAGTTTATAGTCTTTAGTCCCTTGCGGATGTCTTAACACCTTCTTAGCTACTTTCCAATGATCATGGCCAGGATTATTCAAGTAACGACCTAGCATTCCAGTGACATAAGCGATATCTGGATGTGTACAGACTTGAGCATAAGCAAGTTTACCGACTACTGGGGCATACGGTATCATTCTCATCTGTTCTTTCTCCATATCTGTTTTCGGACATTTGAATAAACCGAAGACATCTCCTTTAGCTACCGGAGCTGGAGTAGGTTTACAATGTTGCATGTTATAACGTGTGAGAACACGACCAATGTAGGCCCTTTGGGACAAACCTAAAATCCCACTGCGTATGTCTTGGTGTATTTCGATGCTAATGACATAAGAGGCGTCTCCGAGATCCTTCATGTCGAAATTAGACGAAAGTAATCGCTTCGACTCATGCAACATATCTAAGCTATTACTTGCCAGTAAGATATCATCAACGTAAGGGACAAGAATAGTAAAATTACTCCTACTCATCTTAAGGTAGGTGCATTGATCAACTTGATTCTTCATGAAACTATTACTCTTAATGACTTCATCAAACTTTAAGTACCATTGACGCGAGGCTTGTTTTCAACCATATACGGATTTCTTCAATTTGTAGACTAGATGTTCTTGACCTTCGGGTTTAAAGCCCTTAGGTTGCTTCATGAACATTTCTTCGTCCAAGTCACCATTAAGGAAAGCAGTCTTAACGTCCATCTGATGTAACTCTAAATCAAAATGAGCTACGAGGGCCATAACGATCCTTAAGGAATCTTTTCGAGAGACAGGTGAAAACGTCTTTTGATAATCAATTCACTCTTTCTAAGTGTAGCCTTTCGCAACCAATCTAGCTTTATAGCGTTCAACGTTCCCATTCGGATCTAGTTTTGTTTTGAACACCCATTTACATCCTACGGCTTTTGCACCGCTAGGTAATTCAACCAAATCCTAAACGTCGTTTTTCTTCATGGATTCAAGCTCGTTAGTCATGGCTTTAGTCCATTCAGAACACTGATCACTGCTAATGGCTTCTTTATAAGAGTTAGGATCGGTAAGCTTTCCAGTATCCATATATGCTTCAGTAAGGAAGGTAACATAATCATCAAAATTAGTAGGCCGTCTAGACCTTCGAAGCGGGTTTTCAAGTTCAGTATTGTCATGGTGATGAGTGTTTGATGGGTCTTCATTAGCTGGTTCGTGAAGATCTGGCTGAGGAGGGGTTGGTGCAGTGACGTTAGGGGTAGAATTGGCATTGGGTACAAGAGGAATCATCAGAGTTGTTGTAAGCGACAAATTTGTCTCCCCCGCATATTGTATTTCTTGCAATTCTTCATATGGATTTACATTACTCCCACTGACCTTGAAATCCTCTAGAAATGTTGCACGCTTGGTTTCCACAATACGAGTGATATGGAAAGGACAATAGAATCTATAACCCTTAGAGTTCTTGGGATACCCGATAAAGAAACAACTGACGGTCTTCATGTCAAGTTTACGTAAGAAAGGGTTATATAACTGTAACACCCCAACCGATGGCGGAATCATCGAGGTGCCACGTAGTGACGATTGTTCAAAAGCTCATGGTACTAAAATGTAAATATATGATTATTGAATATTGTTTTACAACATGTGAAATTAAATACAAGACAACAAAAGTAAAGATAATTGATTGATTTAATCTAAATCCAAAGTCCTATGTGAAGCGTCAAGCAGCTTATCCTGAAACATGCACGAAAATAATTTTGTCAACATATGATGTTGGTGAGTACTACTTAGTTTTGTACGTATAGTATAAGTTTTGAAAAGTACACTACAACAAAAATGGGTTTTTAATATGCACAAAAACGTCCTAAAATGTTATTTTATAGGACCTTTTATTTAATAGGACCAACGGTAAAAGCGTTTCATGTAAAGGGGTTGTAATAAGTCCTGAAACTTAAAAGCGTCCTTATATCTCAAATAAGATTATGAAACCAATTTTATGGTCGCATAATATGTCTATGAACAACCCAAAAAAACTCCTAATAAAAGCATATTAGGACACTTTTACAATGTTCTAACATGTACTTACTTACACATACAAGCGTCCTTAAAAACCAATTTATAGGACCCTTATGATGTAACATTATAGGTACTTTATTACCAAGAAAAGGGTCCTAATATCTCAAATAAGATTATGAAACCAAATTTATGGTCACATAATATGTATATGAACAACCCATTTAGCGTCCTAAAAAAGCACATTCGGACACTTTTACAATGTTCTAACAAGTTTAATAAGACAAAATTTTGAAGTCCTAACAAGTCATATGATACAACGCTTTTTAAACATCCATGCACACAATTTTACAATATTGTTATGGATATCCAAATAATGGTTTTTATCATACAATAAAAAGGCCTTCAACATATAAAATCTTAACAGTTATTGTGTATATAACATCAACCAATGAAAGAAATAAAACTTTATTATATTTCAAATAAGCATATTCATAACAAAAACACTAAACATAAATAAGTAATAGCATTATCCAACATACAGTCTTGTAACATTTAACAAATAAAAGAAACAAACAGCAAGGAACCCTGAGTCATCATGCGTCCTCAATCCTCACGGACTACCTACAAATAAACCATCCATGTATAAGCATTAAGTTCCAGATTATTAAAATTATTCTTATCACAAGTTAACAAATAAACCATCCATACTACCTACAGATAAACTATCCATGTATAAGCATTAAGTTTCAAATTATTAAAATTATTCGTATCACAAGTTTAAAACATACATACCGATATGAAAGGACAAGGCCATGCAATGGATGCACCAATAGAGTCTTGAATAGCTTCTAACTAGGCTTTTTGCTTTTGTTGATCTTGCATAGCTTGTAACCAACTTTTATCTCTTCATGGTCCTCTTCATTTGCCTTTTGCATTTCAATTAACTTGTACTTTTAACTGGTTCAATAAGGCCACCAGCATCAAGATTTGGAAACACCTTTAACATAAAGTCTACGATACTCAGTTCTCTTTTTGTTCATAATAGCCGTAAAAGGATCTAACATAAAAAAAATAACTTACATTTTTTGGGTGCCATCATGTTTAAAAATCCCAAGCCATGAAGCTAAAGTATGTTGCTAATTATACACTATAAACAAGTAAAAAAGGTTTGGCTGCATACCAGTAGACTATAGAATAACTTAAACCAATAGGATGCTTAACCATTATCATGTAAGCATGAAACATCAATGTCATCAAATAAATCCAAAGATAAAAATGATTAGCCAATAAACATAATTATATAAATTAAAATGCTGGAAGAAGCCAACTTGAAGTTAAGTAAGTACCATACCTTGATGCAAAGAACTAGTGTGGCTTTCAGCAGGGATAGTGATCAACATGTTGATAAAGTGTTTGACATTTTGTGAGCTCATGTAAACCTGTTCCATGAAAAAATAAAAGATAATCACATAGAATTATATATGAAAAGTGATTCTAAATTGTGTCATTTTATCATACAAAGGCATGTAAAAAAAGCAATGAGCTTCGCAATTGCAATTTGCGGATTGTGTTTGCCTAACAAGCGCAACAACAAAGTCTCTTGTATGTTGTACTATTGAGAGGACTGCTATAAAATAAGCTACATTAAGTTAACATCTAACTGTAATAACAAGAATCACCACACCAGGTGAGTAACTATTGCTTTCCACAAAATGAACTTGAAGACTAAATGAACTTAAAATTTTCATGCTAAAATAATATTGCTGTTTGACTTATAATAATAAAAAAGTTTTGTTGACCTTCTAATACTTGTGCATACCTCCAATGTACTTGAAGACTAAATCAAGTTCTAACTCACTAACTGCTCATTTGCTACATTTTTCAAAAAAAAAAAAAAAAAAAAAATATCATATCTAATATTTTGATCATGCTTCATAAAATTTTAGCAGACCCAAACCCCCTAATACTTATCCAAGCAGTAATTATATCACACACAATTAACTTCCTTAAACAATGGAATAAACTAACAGATGATTAAATTTGACATTGAAGAACTTCAATGTTTTCTTAAATAATAAAAGATACAACAATAGCTAATCTAGAAGTTTAGGCATGGATAATTTACCTTGAACCAAGCTAGATCATTAGACAATAATTAACAGGTTCATCATAAAAACGACTAAACAATCTTTCAATTTGACGAGTCTCGCAAAATAAGCTAGATTTAAATTAAATTAATTAAAAAAATAACAACCAAACACAAAGATAAATATTTTTTTTATAAAAAAATAAATTTGCATTCCATAAAAGTGAAAATTGCATCAAAATAGCAGGCAAACGCGCAACAAGCTGTGCCGCTACCCCTTCCTGTATGGCGAACCTTAGTCTCCTGAATACAAACCCTTGCCCCCGGAGTGGAGACATTACTATGAATAACCCGTTGGACCCTGGTCAAAAAACGGATAGCTTCCGGTGCCAGAGACCCAAAGGTATCAAATGCCAGGGAGACGAAGACGTGTTGATTCTCTTCACAGGCTTTAGCATGCTTTTCCAGTTTTTTATTAAATGGTCAATAAAAAAATCAATGGTAATCATATAAAAGCATAGAGTTGTCTATCCTACCATCCAGTCACCCATTAATGTAAACTTTATAACACAATAAAATGATATTGTATAAAAAAATATATGCATTCTTTTACAACATCCAAACTATCTAAAATAGTCTTTAGAGCTGTTACATAATTATTTGGATTATATGAGAATATAAATACCTCCAAAATAAGGAATGCTAGATAACATGTAAGCTGCCTATAATCTGCATCTTGAAACTTTGGTTCAAGCATTCTATTGAGTATTTGGTGTGCGTCTTCAAACCCTAAAGTATGAGACAACACAATAAAAAAATTATCCACTTATTGTAAACTATGTGAAAAACTTACCATAATCCAATATCAACTCTAGAGTATAAAATAAATATACTAGCTTGGATCACCAACATATTTAACGTAACCATTGCATAAATTGTAGCCTTGGGATAGTTTTTGGATACAAATACAATAAATATAGAATTGCATAAATCGTCTCATACTGTTCAGTTAGTACCTTAATCATGTAAATGGGTAGGATGGAAAATGCATACGCAGTCATGTTTCGAAATGGCTGTAACAACAGCTTCAAACATCCGTACAGGGGCAAAGGGCTTGGGCAATCAGGCTAGGTTTCTAAGCGGGAGATTGAAAGTAGGGAAAGAAGAGTTTTGGATTAGGGATTTTGAAAAGGTTAGGGTGGCTTAGCGGGAGATTGAAAATAGTTTTGAAGAGTCTAGAATAGCTGGTTAAATTGGGGATTGATTTTTGGAGGTCTTTTTCTTCTTGAAACAAATCGAAATAACTAATGATGAGTTGTAAACACAAGTTAACAAAAAAAATATATAAAAAATCAAGTTAAAACTTATATTAAAACTAGCTTTTATCTCGTGAACGTCACGAGATTTAAATATCTAATATGACAATATAATTAATGACTTGTCAATACATAATTAATGACTATTATTATTATTATTATTATTATTATTATTATTATTATTTATTTTGAACAAATCTCTGCCATAAGTTATCATATTCAAATATAAAAAAAACGAATCTCTGCCTATGAAGTTATGTTTATCGTTTCTTATTCAAATATAAAAAAATCCTAAGTAGTGATTTATTAGTGGAATAAAATATATTTGAAAACAAAACCCCACAAAAAATAATCGTTTTTTTCTCCGTTTTTTATATAGCACTATGGTACTCGTTGGAAAGATAATAAAACGCTCGTTAATTTGGTGTAATTTTTTTCTTTAAAAAAAACTCATATATAAAGGATATTAACGTTTAAAAGTGATGGGAAAAAACATGAGAGAGAAAATTTAATTTTGTTTTTAAATTCTTTTCTTTTTCTAAAATAACTCAATGAATTTTGTTTTTTAATTGGTCCACATAGGTGGCGCATGAGATCCTACATGACACTCTTAATGGAGAGAATGACCTCTTTGAATGTCATGTAGGATATAAGCCTTTGGAATATTAATATATATAGATCATATTAAATGTTATATATAAAACAATATGATATTTTTTAAAAGAATAATAAATTTATAGAAATTTTTGAATAATCAAATTTAACTTTTAACAACGCAGCATTTAAAATAAGAGTTTCATTATTCTCAATGCAACATTTCTAATAAAAGTTGTAAATTTTAATAAAAATTGCAACCTTTCATGAAAAAAGTTGCAAATTCAGCCTAAATTTTCAACTTTTTACGAAAAAGTTGCATTAAATCTTGTGATGCAATCTTTATATACATTGAAGTTGTATTAGGCTTTATATAGTCAAATACAACTCAACTAAAAAAGTTTATACAAAAAACTTTCATTAGGCTTAGTTTCTAGTAGTGCACCATCTACCATCACCCACCGCCTACCACCACCACCTTCCACCATCACCACCAACTGTCCAACATCACCACCACCCACCATCCACCATCACCATCGTCCACCACTAACCACCGTCTACCACCACTACCCCCCACCACCACCACCGTCCACCACCACCACTATAAAGGTTAAAGTTATAAAACCCAAGTATCAAGTGTCCTGTTAAATTATGTTATGATATAACTCTAACGGATAAGCATCTTATAAAACTGATTTTTTATAACTCAAATATCAGGTGTCCTATTACGGTGTATTATAATAACACCATTATGATTAAGCGTCCTATAAAGGTTAAAGTTGTCACACCCTCAAATTTCCACCTGCGGAGTTCTACCGCGAGGCGTGTGACACACTAGGATCCAAGTCAACGGTCACAATAAACGACGTCTAAATGTAAAAACATACGTAAACAAGAATCATGCATAAGTTTAAAACCAACATTCAAACAGTGCGGAAGCATTTAAAGTTTACAAAAGTCATGCATAAGTAAACATAAGTTCAAAAGTTCATGATTTCAAAACGTGCGAATGAGACCCTAGACGCGAGACGACTCCAGTGCGACCTCGTGCGCCTATCCGACAGCTGCTACCTTAGCGACCTGAGAAAACATGCTAAAAGAGTCAACATATAATGCTGGTGAGTTCACAGGTTTTAAATTAAACGTTTACAGTGTTCCTTCGAAAACCGTTACCATCACAGTTACTACTATGCTTATGAGAACGCCAGCCAGGCGCAGAATGAGATACTCATACGGGTGAAACCATTACTGACTGAGCCGTGTGTTACCCTTAGTTTCCTATGGGCTACCGTCATCGCCGGTAGACCTTGTTTTGTTAGAGACAATATGCACCCGCCCGGTCCAACCGTCGAGTGGGGTTTGTCAGTTCCCAATAGCGCTATCCATATTTCCCCGCCATATACCCATGTTAGTGGTTTCAAGGGATTTTCGATGAACCGTATAGTACGATAAGTGAGCCATAGTATAATGTGATAAAGAGTCATGAGCCATAAGAGTTTAGCAAGTCATAAGTCATAAAAGAGTTTTAAGCATGTTTCTCCCCCGAAAACATAAACAGTAAAATGTGGGGCCGTGAACTCACCTTAGGTTGCGTATTCCGTTTAAGAGTAACCCGTATGCGTGATATGAGTAAACCGTCTGTAAGATATGATAGCCCCAACTATTGGCGACCTATCATAAGATATGTGTCAAGTTAGACTAATAACCCATCGGGTTCATTAGTCCCTAAGTCCAGTCCATGACCATTATGTGTCCAAAAAGCATGTTTAACCGACAACCAGACTACGCAAGACAAGACTCGACATCCCATTGGTGACCCGACATTCCACGTGTTAGATAAATACAAGACATCATGCCACATATGCAATTAAACACTTAATATGCGCAACAGTTCACCTAGTCTAGCATAATGTCCGATTAACGCATAAACAGGTCCGAATACGTGTTACTAAGTCTTTGGGTGAATCCCGGGGTTCCTATCATGTTCCTAGGCGTCAAATCATGTTCCGGGATGTTAAAATATACATACAGCAGCATTACACGCGATTAGGAATCAAACTAGCATTTAGGAAAAGTCAACATGTGATTAGGGTTGGTCAACAGGCAATTACAAGGGCTAATCGCCTATATATACACGATTAGGCTTCTTATTCAGGCGATTATGCCCCTAATCGCCTATAGCATAGGCGATTAGGATGCCCAATCGCCTATAGTGCAGCTGATATGGTTTTTCGCGCGTTTAACCCTCCAAATCAGATCCGAAACGTGTAAAAACACCCAATAATCATCCTAACACATTAACAAACATATTTCAAGCAAAACCCCTAAGTTTTCATCATTCTAACAGTTCCGAATGCGAGCGTTTTCCTAAAATGGCAACTTAGCATGTAAACATCACATCAACATGCAAGAACTTGCCCTAAATAGCAAATATCCAGATTAAATCACATAACCACGTTGTCCGATAGCATCCTACTGTTCTAGCATCATCCTATAACAAACCCTAACATCATACAATCAACAACATACCTCATATCATCCTTAATCATCCAAAATCCTTCAAATGGGTCAAAACATCAAGTATCAACAATACACCACCAAAACCATTCAAACTCCTAGGATATCATCATTCTAACTTGTAACAGCAATAAACATCATAATAACACAAGAACAACCATGATTCAATCCTAAAAATCCTATCTTTAAACACATATAACACATATAACACATGTAAAGGTGTGGGTTTGTTTAAAAACGGTTTTAAATGGATTTCCAAAGATAAAAACATTTATAAGTCAGGTCTGGACGTTTAGGGAGTAAAACATAATCATTTAAAGGTTTGGGTTTGAAGAACACACCTTGAAATCAAGAGGCGATGATGAAATAAGCTTGAAAATGGTGGTTTTGATGCAAAAACGAGTTCCAGAGGGTGTTTGTGTGTTGGGTTATGTTATGGGACGGCTAGGGTTGCACAAATGATGTTTTGGAGGTCAAGGGTGGTATTTATAGGCGTTTTTAGTCGTTCAGCACGTATCACGCGAGTATGCAGTATTACACGCGATTAGGGAGCCTAATCGCATGACAGTTCATGCGATTGGGGCCTAATCGCATGAATAGTCATGTGATTAGCCCCTACTCGCCTATAATCACCCTCCAATCGCCCCTGTATTGGCGATTAGGCTATTCCCCAAAAGCCTAATCGCCTGTAACCTCTGTGTTCGTGTGTTTTGCGCGTTAAACCCCGTTTTAACACATGTTAGCACATATTCACATACCGACAAGTCACATAATGATTGTCAACATATAATGCATGATAAATAACACGTTCCCGCCCAATCACCAATTCCCGGGACCCGAGACTTGCGTATGTTAAAACCCTAATGATGTGCGACTCAACTCGACCGACCTTGTTATGTGTAACGTATGCGCGACTCGCTAAGGTAGACTTACTAAGTTTTCAAAAGTTAGTTACCGAAAGTTGCCGGGTGTCACAAAAGTTATAAGACACAAGTGTTAAATGTCCTATTAAGTTATGTTATAATAAAACTCTAGCGAATAAGCGTCCTATAAAACAGATGTTTTATTATTCAAATATCATGTCTCCTATTACGGTGTATTATAATAACACTACAATGATTAAGCGACCTATAAATATTAAAGGTATAAGACCTATGTGTCAAGTGTCCTATTAAGTTATGTTCTAATATGACTTCAACTAGAAAGGGTACTATTACATCGAACATTATGACTTAACTACAAAGTGTCGTATTAAGTTATGATATAATCGGACCCCCGATGATCAAGTGTCCTATTACATTACCACATAATGGGACACCAACAACTAAATGTCTTATAAATTACTTTAATAGGATCTACAGTTTAAGTGTCTTATTAAGTTATACGATAATAGGACCCCAAAAAATCATCCATCCTATTAAATAGCTTTTTAGGACACCAGTTTAGTAGCGTGTATTATAAAAGGACCCCAAAAATTCTTTCGTCCTATTAAATAGTTTTTAGTACCCTATTTTACAAGCGTCCCACACAAAAGGTCCTTAAAAGCCATTTTTGTTGTAGTGGTAGTACAATTCATGTGTCTAGCATCACCAAGGCATTATGTAAACACGCAAGTAACCAAACAAGACAAAGATCACATGTAAAGTTGTACAATGAAATTGATAATGAGCACCTCAGCACGTGTGAGTCTAAAAGAGCACCATAACACAAAGTTATGTCTAAATGAGCACCGTAACATAAGTTACGTTGATGTGTCGTAAAACACATCTAATTTCCTATGTATTTTGTATTTTATTTGGTCAAGTTTGTATTCGTTTCGTGTCATTTTTATTAGGTTTTTATTTATTTTATTATTTTATAGGTGTTCGTGGGAAATTGGCTCAAAACGAAAGAATTTTAATCGAGAGACGAACACTTGAGGGCATATGTTCATAGACGTGGGAGCTAAACGAGAAACTTTGGTCGAGCCAACAACCGAGCCAGGAACAAAGAGTTATAATAATAATAATAATATAATATAATATAAAAAAAAAAAAGAATCGGACAGACTTGGGCTCGGCCCAAAGTCAAAAGTCGGTCAACAAAATAAAGATATGGATTGATCTAGAATTTTGACGGCAACAATTAATTGGGGCAGAAAACAACAATTGACAATATTCATTCTTACAATCGCACAACAGGAGAAGCAAAAGTCAACCGGCGACCTACGGTGACGAACGAAAGGACACGGAAGGAGAAAAGGCCACGGGCTCGTTAAAGATCAAGAGCCAACGAGCCTTGGGTTAGGTTTAGTTTTTATTTTTTTTTTCTATAGACATGGTTAAAGCTATTTTTATTTATTTTGTGATGTTTATAAAGATTATGAACTAGACTTTTATGGTTGCTTAGGTTTATGAACTAGACACGTTATTTGCAGTATTTAATGATTTTTGGTTTTTAGTTTTGATGTGTAGAATTACATGACTTAAATTTTATTGTTGGATTTGATATATGTGTATTGGCGTTAATTTTATTTGAAGTTTGTTTATTGATTTTGTGGAACTAGGCATGTAGAGATACTCCCTAGGTCTTGAAATCAATCTAGTTCGTCAACTTAGGTTAGCGTGCTAGTATTTGGAGTTGGAGTACGACACAAGTATAACAAACTAATATAATAAATTAACTAAGACGTGCAGTCCATTCTTGAGGGTGAGAAATCTAACTCGAGTTTGCTACGTAACTAACTAGGCATTGTTCGGTAGTTGGCAAGCGCTAGGGCGGGAGTCACTACTTGTCCGTGTTTAGAGTTTTCCTAGGTTTTCTTCAGTAGAGTTTAAGTCTGCTTCATAGTTTAAGGGTTTTAATCAAGGAGAGGTTTTAATCTGATTTCTGTGGGATTTCGGTACGCTAGGGCGATCCGGATCCATCTTAGCATTTCTGCACTTGTCCCGCCTTAAGTCTAGTGAGCTATCTTTGACAGGAGGTTCATTAGATAAGAATAGGGTCTCAAGTTAATCACCAGATTCAGGATTTATTGCTAGTGTCTAGGGATTTTACCTAAGTAACCAGCCTTCTTCCTATCCGATTTCTCCAAGCTCCTA
The DNA here is from genome assembly GCA_030844895.1 of Ambrosia x helenae. Taxonomy (NCBI): domain Eukaryota; kingdom Viridiplantae; phylum Streptophyta; class Magnoliopsida; order Asterales; family Asteraceae; genus Ambrosia; species Ambrosia x helenae. Next base: position 40,103,692 of record CM061232.1, read on the forward strand.
TTTCCTATAAGCAGCTAAGGTTGTTTTATTTTAATTTAGTTTCTTCTAAGTTTGTAATTAGTAGTTTAAAATACCCCCCATTTAAGTATATATTTATTTAGGCTAGTATTCGGTATAGGTTGTGATCTAGAGTTGCATTCGCGTCTTTGGGTTCGATACTCGGTCTTATCTGTTTACTGCTTTGCGACCGGTACACTTGCCGTGCGTGTGTAGTTTTTAGGTGAGTCGTTTTAATTAAAACTTGTGTTATTTTTATATATACATTTACACACATCAAGTTTTTGGCGCCGTTGCCGGGGACTTTTAATTGGCACTTTTTGATTTTACTTGCTTTGTTTTGCTTGTTTACTGCTTGCTGGATTTACCTTCGATTATCTGTGCTACTTGTGCTTTTAGTCTTAGGTTATTTGCTATCCATTAGTAACTCCAGTGTGGTTTGCACTTTCAGTGTATGCCACATACTTGTTCACAGTGATCACCACAACTCACTAATTCTAAACCACCCACTCACTTTCCACTCACCCCCATTCCACTTCCTACCTTCCATATGGCTGATGCGAACGTCAGACGTACTGTGCACTCTCGTGCTACTGAGGGCTATACTGGGATTCGTTCTCCCATCACTCGTCCTACCATTACTGAGGCCAACAATTGGCAAATCCCATCCCATGTCTTGACCACTATCATTAATGTCACTCAATTCCATGGTCTTGATGAAGAGGATGCTCATGGACATCTTTCCCGATTTGTGCGTATCTGTGACACTTTCAATCTTTCCCACATCACTAAGGAAGCCATTTATCTGCGTCTTTTCCCATTTACTTTGTCTGGTCGTGCCGCCACTTGGTATGACACTCTGCCTAATAGTTCCATTGCTACTTGGGAGGACATGCTTGGAAAATTCTTAAAAAAATATCACCCACCTTCCAAGGATTCCCGCATTAGGGAGCAGATTCACTCATTCCGTATGGATCCTGATGAGCCATACTACATGGCTTGGGAGCCTTTCCAGACCCTACTGAGTCGATGCCCTCATCATGGTCTTTCTGACTGGGCCCTTGTGGAGAAATTCTACAATGGCCTCACTTTTGAGACTCGAGTTCGTTTTAATACAGCTGCACAGGGTAATTTCATGGAAAAAATGGATATTGATGCAGCTAATGAGTTGTTTGAGAGTTTTGCCTATTCTGAGAGACCACCAAAGCATACTATTGGGAATTCCATTCCCATGACTAGTAACACCTCTCCTACTACCCGAGGTGTTCATCAGATTGCACCTGATACTGGTCTGGCTGCGGTGATTGAGAATTTAACTAGGCAAGTGAGAGATCTTCAGATGAAGTTGGATAGGTGTGAAATATGTAGAGGGGGTCATAACACATCTGAGTGTCCAGTTCAAAGTCGGGAACAGGTAGATTCTCTTAATTCTGGGTGGCTTGAACCACCCTATCAAAACTATAGCCCTGATTCAAACTCCAATTGGAGATATCAAAACTCCAACTGGCAAGGTGGTAACTCTTCTAGATACCTACCTCGTCAGAATCTGTTCCAAGCTCCCAACTCTGGGGGGCCCACTAGTCGTACTGAGTCTGACCTTACCACCATTCTACAGATGCAGTCCCAGATGCTTAGTAACATTCAGTCACAACTTGATGAGTAGGACATTTTCAGGAAAGGTCAACAAGCTGCTTTCCAGAACCTAGAGGCCAAAGTAGGAGAACTAGCTAACCAGGTTAGTCAAGGACCTCAGGGAGCCCTTCCTAGTAACACTATTCCTAATCCTAACTCAAGTACTTCTACATTTAGGCATGCTCAAGTTAAGGCAGTAACTACTAGGAGTGGGTGGAATGTAGTTGATCCATCACCGGGAGAAAATGAAGAACCAGTTGAAGGGGAAATTGAGTTAGAGCCACCATCTGCTAAAGTGCAACCTAGGCTAGTCTCAAAGAGTACAACACAACCGAGTGAGTCGAGTGAGAAGAAGAGAGAAGAGAGTCCAGTTCGTGTCTATAAGCCTAAACCACCATTCCCTGGTCGTCTAGTGCGTGCTGATGATTCTGAGTTGTATGCTAAGTTCGTGGAGATGCTGAAGAAACTCCACGTTAACCTTCCATTCATAGAGGCTCTTTCCAAAATACCAAAATATGCCAAGTTTCTTAAAGATCTGCTGATTAATAAAAAGAAACTTGAGGAGCTCTCCACTGTTACTCTTTCTGAGGAGTGCTCTGCTGTCGTGCAGAATACACTTCCTCAGAAAATGACCGATCCAGGAAGTTTCACCATTCCCTGTTTGATTGGCCACCTCACTCCTAGAAATGCGCTAGCCGACCTAGGTGCTAGCATAAACCTGATGCCCTACTCTCTATTCTTAAAGCTTAATCTTGGGGAGCTAAAGCCAACTAGGATGTGTATTCAGCTAGCTGACAAATCTGTGAAAATTCCTAGGGGCATATTGGAGAACTTGTTAGTGAAGGTGGACAAATTTGTGTTCCCAGTCGACTTTGTGGTTCTAGACATGAAAGAGGATGACACTGTGCCGCTCATTTTAGGTCGACCATTCTTGGCAACATCGAGAGCACTAGTCGACATGGGTGAAGGAAAACTGAGGCTACGGGTAGGTGATGAGGAGATTGTGTTTGGAGTTCGGCAGAATTCTTATGAGGAGCCGAAGGAGGAGGTTAAAGCTATTAATGTGCACCTAGACTATGAACGAGACAAAATTAGAACAAAAGAGGTGCGAGATCCGCGAAAACGACCACAGTACGGTGTTGGTTTGGAGGCGGATTTTGTTTGGTGGACTAGATGGGGAGGCGGTCAAAGTATAGGAGAGGTGATGGATCACACTGCTAGGAATTTAGCTTATCAGGTTGCCAAGGATTGCAAACGGGAGCCACCAGATATATTTTGAAAAGAATAGAGCGTACTTGGGATTTGCCCAAGTTGTACAGTTTGTAGATTTTTATTTATTTTGTTTTTCTTTTATTTTTTGGTTTGTGTCTAGTGTGGGGATTGTCCGTATTATTAATTGCAGTTTTGGAAGGGTCCTGCCTGTACTCAATCTCCATTCAGGCGGGGTTAATCCAATAATATTTTATTTGTAAAAGGACATCCCTAGCCGTCGTCTATTTTTATTTCATTTTACGTTTTGGCTTTTTAGTTTTTGTGTGCTAGATTTATTGATGCAGCCGCGAATGAAATGCTATACGGTTGTTTTGCACTTGGACGGGGCAGCTCAGGACACGCTTTGCGAGGATGTTACTGCAATATTACCAGGGGAGTCTGTTCCACTTTACTTGTTATATTTATTTTTATCTTCTTTATTTTTAGCTCCTTGTCGCTACACATTGAGGACAATGTGCAATTTTAAGTGTGGGGATGGGAACTGCGTTTTAGTATAGGTTGAGTCTTTATTTCAAAAAAAAAAAAAAAAAAAAAAAAAAATTGTCCCTGATTTTTTGTGCATTTTATATGGAAAATGATAGTAAAATTGGGATTTTTGGTTTTCAAAATATTATATATATGAGAATATAAATAGATTGAAAGCGTGTTTGCTTAAGATGTGTCGTTAGGCCCAGCTAGCTTTGAAAGGTCCTAGGATTGTTCTTAATATACCTTAATAAATAATGAAATCTTGTGGGTTCTCATCTTAGGAGAAACGGTAGAACTGAAACCGCTGATAGTAATTAGAGGTACAACTGTAGGTTGAAAGCCCATATGTATTATTAATTAAATGGCACACTTGATCCTTTTTATGAGAATAAATCCGGTGAAAAGTGGCGCCCAAAAAAAAAAAAAAATCCACATGTCCATCAATTGAGCTAGACCAAAAAAAAAAAAAAAAAAAAAAAAAAAAAAAACTGAAGCCTCTGATCGAAACTCACTCGAGGTCAAGTTGAAAAAAAAAATACCAAAGCTCATGCTGTCGCTCTTGGGGATGGTGACTCTGATTGAGACAACCTCTGGGTTAGGTATGAAAAAAAAAAGTGTCTAAGCTCATAAACTTCATCCATCATTCATCATAAATTTAATTTCTAATACATTAGGGAGTTTAGTTTGCAGTGGTTGGTATATCTATATGGTTTAACCTTTGCTTCGAAAGCTTGAGGTGGGATTAGGTGAAGCTGGATATCATGAGTGTGAGACCCATAGATTGATTGTAATAATATGAACTTAATTGCTTTACATGATTGGGGCCTGATTAGCTAGTGGTTGGGTTTAGGTGGACAACAATACCGACAGTTTTGGTTGATGCGTAATTAGATCATAATTAATGAACCTAAAAGTTTTTGAAACCAAGAATTCTAATTATGATTCCATTGCAGTCTTTTTCAGGGACGAAAAAGAGTCAAGTGTGGGGATGTTTGATGTGTCGTAAAACACATCTAATTTCCTATGTATTTTGTATTTTATTTGGTCAAGTTTGTATTCGTTTCGTGTCATTTTTATTAGGTTTTTATTTATTTTATTATTTTATAGGTGTTCGTGGGAAATTGGCTCAAAACGAAAGAATTTTAATCGAGAGACGAACACTTGAGGGCATATGTTCATAGACGTGGGAGCTAAACGAGAAACTTTGGTCGAGCCAACAACCGAGCCAGGAACAAAGAGTTATAATAATAATAATAATATAATATAATAATAAAAAAAAAGAATCGGACAGACTTGGGCTCGGCCCAAAGTCAAAAGTCGGTCAACAAAATAAAGATATGGATTGATCTAGAATTTTGACGGCAACAATTAATTGGGGCAGAAAACAACAATTGACAATATTCATTCTTACAATCGCACAACAGGAGAAGCAAAAGTCAACCGGCGACCTACGGTGACGAACGAAAGGACACGGAAGGAGAAAAGGCCACGGGCACGTTAAAGATCAAGAGCCAACGAGCCTTGGGTTAGGTTTAGTTTTTTTTTTTTTTTCTATAGACATGGTTAAAGCTATTTTTATTTATTTTGTGATGTTTATAAAGATTATGAACTAGACTTTTATGGTTGCTTAGGTTTATGAACTAGACACGTTATTTGCAGTATTTAATGATTTTTGGTTTTTAGTTTTGATGTGTAGAATTACATGACTTAAATTTTATTGTTGGATTTGATATATGTGTATTGGCGTTAATTTTATTTGAAGTTTGTTTATTGATTTTGTGGAACTAGGCATGTAGAGATACCCCCTAGGTCTTGAAATCAATCTAGTTCGTCAACTTAGGTTAGCGTGCTAGTATTTGGAGTTGGAGTACGACACAAGTATAACAAACTAATATAATAAATTAACTAAGACGTGCAGTCCATTCTTGAGGGTGAGAAATCTAACTCGAGTTTGCTAGGTAACTAACTAGGCATTGTTCGGTAGTTGGCAAGCGCTAGGGCGGGAGTCACTACTTGTCCGTGTTTAGAGTTTTCCTAGGTTTTCTTCAGTAGAGTTTAAGTCTGCTTCATAGTTTAAGGGTTTTAATCCAAGAGAGGTTTTAATCTGATTTCTGTGGGATTTCGGTACGCTAGGGCGATCCGGATCCATCTTAGCATTTCTGCACTTGTCCCGCCTTAAGTCTAGTGAGCTATCTTTGACAGGAGGTTCATTAGATAAGAATAGGGTCTCAAGTTAATCACCAGATTCAGGATTTATTGCTAGTGTCTAAGGATTTTACCTAAGTAACCAACCTTCTTCCTATCCGATTTCTCCAAGCTCCTATTTCCTATAAGCAGCTAAGGTTGTTTTATTTTAATTTAGTTTCTTCTAAGTTTGTAATTAGTAGTTTAAAATACCCCCCATTTAAGTATATATTTATTTAGGCTAGTATTCGGTATAGGTTGTGATCTAGAGTTGCATTCGCGTCTTTGGGTTCGATACTCGGTCTTATCTGTTTACTGCTTTGCGACCGGTACACTTGCCGTGCGTGTGTAGTTTTTAGGTGAGTCGTTTTAATTAAAACTTGTGTTATTTTTATATATACATTTACACACATCATACGTCTAAGTGTAAAGAGCACCATAACATAAGTTATGTCTGTATGTATGATTTTGTATGTAAGCTACGTTCATGTTCAAGCATAAGCACAAAGTAAATCAAGACACGTATATGAATTGTAAATGAATAAAAATGTATGTGTAAATGAATATGAAAGTTTTGTATAGTTGTGCATGAATCACCCCAGAAATTGTAAAAGCGAAAAAGGGGATAAGTAATACTCACCTTAGCAAGGTGGTAAGTCTTGTGTAATTGAATATGTATAATCCAACGTTGCCAAGTATCACCCTATGTATAATGTAACAAATAAGTCTAAGTCTATTTGGTCTATAAGTATTTTCTAGGGCTTCGAATTGGGGATAATCGTTTATTTGATTAATAAACAAATTGTTTATTAAATATAAGAAATTTAATAAATAAATGAATAAAAGTCTTTTTGTAAATTTTAAGTTAAAGATGGTCACAAAATAAAGTCTTTAGTATGAAAATAATTTTTATAAAATTATTTTCTTGAAAAATAGAATATTTAATCTATTTATTTCAAATTGTCAAAATGTAACCTTAATATCTAAAAATATTAAAATTGAAGAATTTTTAAATTAAAAATTGTATTTCTGTTCCAAATGAATAGAAATAATTTATGTAAAATTTTGGTACAAAAATATTGTAAAATGAATTTATTATGAATTATTTATGATTAAAACTAACAAAAATTAATTAAAAATATAAAATGAGCGGTTTTTCAGAAATAAAAATTATTTCTGAAATGTGTATTGTTATACAAGTTTAGGATAATTTTTGTGGAATTTTATAAAATCGTTTAGATATTTTTATTGAATTTTATAATTTTACATGAATAAACTTGCAATATTTATAATATATATTAAATAAATTATTTTTGAAAAACAAAAAATTGGGTAATGAACTTTATCATTTGAAGATCATATAATAATTTTTATAGAATTTATAAACCACGTTTAGTATTTAAAAAAACTATTTTAAAAGGTTTATATGTTAAATATATATATATAAAGAAGGAAAAAAAAATGTTGTTGGTTATGGGAGTCGAACCCGGGCCTCTGGCCGGTTCGAGTTTTATCACAAGCGTGGCAACCAACTGAGCCACACCCTGAGAACGATTTATTTCAGATTATATTAATTATATACTATAAGAAATATTGGTTTATAATTGTTTAAAAAGAAGGTTAAAAAAACGGGTTTAGTGGGACTCGAACCCGCGCTGTAACACTGGTTCGGGTTGTGTGAAAAGTGGCCAACCAACTGATCTGTTGGTCCATTGATGTTGATTTTAGTTTTGAAATAATTATATACACAAGATGCAATGGTGTTCTTCCCCAATTCAAAGGTTGCGAGCCCTAGCTTCTGCAATCGCTCAAATCACGATGTTATAATGAAATTAATCATAGGGGTTTTGATGCTAGAGGGCCGATGAGTGAACCCCAACAAAAAAAAAACGAACTTACAAATTGTTTATGCGTGATCTTGAGTGGTCAACGAAAAGTCAAACTTGCGACAATTATGACCAGAAACGAGTTTGTAAACAGAGATTGAAGGTGAGGTTCTCTTAATCGCATATATGTGTATGTGTGTGCAGGTTTGATTGAGTTAACGACGGGTATTTATAGGGTTTCATATGAGTTGTTTTAGGAAGGTTTATTAATGGTCCTTTAATCAAATTTTTTGGTCAATGAACGCGTTTAATCACGCGGTTGTTATTTTAGAAAGAGATTGATGATAATGTGCATAATAATCGGGATTGAATCAGTGATGGCCGCATAATTAATGATGAAATTGAAGCTTCTCTGCTGGGTTGTTGACAGCGATCGCATCAAGAGGAAAAGGCAAGGTGTTTTTGTGTGGTATTAAATACATAAATGGTTGGATTTAAATCAGGAAAGGCTTCATAGCTCAGTGGTTTGTGCGCTGTGTTTGGTCCGGCCTTGCCCGGGTTCGAGTCCCGTCAGGGGGCAAGGTTTATTATTATTATTTTTTTTAAAGGGAAGGGATGGAGGGGTAAGCTGGGCTTGGGCTGATTCTACTGGGCCTGCTGATTGGGCTTAACCCTTGGCTGAAATGTTTGGGCTCAGAAAATGATTAAAAGGGATATGGATTGGGTTGTGTTGGGTTGGGTTTAAGAGTGGTTTAGGCTAGAAAATGGATAAAAAGGATAAAAGGGATATTATTTATTATTATTATTATTATTATTATTATTATTATTATTATTGTTGTTGTTGTTGTTGTTGTTGTATAAAAAAAAATATAATGAAAAAGTGACGGATGTCACAGCATCCCCTACTTTTAGAAACTTCGTCCCGAAGTTAATAGTAACATAGGGTTATGGATGTTAGGGTAAAAGTTAAGATAACTGTGGTTTGGAAAATTCGAATGATTTGGATATGAGGTTTGATAGGTGTGAGTTAAGGATTTTGATTAGGTTCGTCTTGAGTAATAAGGAAAATAAAGATCTAGTAATTCACTAAGTTTCAAGTTTTAGGAATCCTATGATAAATGTACGAGTTGATTGACTACAGAAAGACTAAATGAACTACCAAGTAAACAGAGTTTGTTCCTGGTTCGACTTCCAGTCTCGCTTTCAATGCATCATTAGTGTTTGTATACAGGGTGTACCGCAGCTAACCCACCACACCTTTGATACCTTGAAAACGTACTGGACGTCTACCCAAAAACTCTAATAGAATTTCACACTACCCTAACGCACCTGTAAATTCATGATTACGTTCCGGACCAGAATCATCAATTTACCTTACATTAGGGTTTTATGTCCTTCTATGATCCTAATCTAACACACATTAAAGCAAATAAGTTGCACAAGAAGATGACACAACAACACGTTTATCAATGAAATGAGGCTATGTAATGACTAGGTCAATTGCATCGCAATGACTTGTAAGCATAACAGTATTTAAGTATGGGCTATCACTCGTCCGAGGAGTCCTTTAAATGAAATGTTTATCTGAGTTGCGTGGATAATACACACATGCAAGCAAGTTTGTAAGTACTACAACCATTAAGTGTAAGTGTTATCATGAATAATTAAATGTTTACGAGTATCATGAATAATTAGATGTTCAATGAATAGTCAAATTAAGGGAAAAATTAAGTTTCATGTAATAACCAATGATGTTTTTAGAAAAGCTCTGTATGATCAAGAATCGAGTTTTTAGTAGTTTGGTTTTCATGAAAATCAAGTTCAAATGTTTCAATAAGATGTAAGGTAGAGTCTGAAACTTATACGATTTAAAATAAACGTAAAGGACAAGAATAGTAAAATTACTCCTACTCATCTTAAGGTAGGTGCATTGATCAACTTGATTCTTCATGAAACTATTACTCTTAATGACTTCATCAAACTTTAAGTACCATTGACGCGAGGCTTGTTTTCAACCATATACGGATTTCTTCAATTTGTAGACTAGATGTTCTTGACCTTCAGGTTTAAAGCCCTTAGGTTGCTTCATGAACATTTCTTCGTCCAAGTCACCATTAAGGAAAGCAGTCTTAACGTCCATCTGATGTAACTCTAAATCAAAATGAGCTACGAGGGCCATAACGATCCTTAAGGAATCTTTTCGAGAGACAGGTGAAAACGTCTTTTGATAATCAATTCACTCTTTCTAAGTGTAGCCTTTCGCAACCAATCTAGCTTTATAGCGTTCAACGTTCCCATTCGGATCTAGTTTTGTTTTGAACACCCATTTACATCCTACGGCTTTTGCACCGCTAGGTAATTCAACCAAATCCTAAACGTCGTTTTTCTTCATGGATTCAAGCTCGTTAGTCATGGCTTTAGTCCATTCAGAACACTGATCACTGCTAATGGCTTCTTTATAAGAGTTAGGATCGGTAAGCTTTCCAGTATCCATATATGCTTCAGTAAGGAAGGTAACATAATCATCAAAATTAGTAGGCCGTCTAGACCTTCGTAGCGGGTTTTCAAGTTCAGTATTGTCATGGTGATGAGTGTTTGATGGGTCTTCATTAGCTGGTTCGTGAAGATCTGGCTGAGAAGGGGTTGGTGCAGTGACGTTAGGGGTAGAATTGGCATTGGGTACAAGAGGAATCATCGGAGTTGTTGTAAGCGACAAATTTGTCTCCCCCGCATATTGTATTTCTTGCAATTCTTCATATGGATTTACATTACTCCCACTGACCTTGAAATCCTCTAGAAATGTTGCACGTTTGGTTTCCACAATACGAGTGATATGGAAAGGACAATAGAATCTATAACCCTTAGAGTTCTTGGGATACCCGATAAAGAAACAACTGACGGTCTTCATGTCAAGTTTACGTAAGAAAGGGTTATATAACTGTAACACCCCAACCGATGGCGGAATCATCGAGTTGCCACGTAGTGACGATTGTTCAAAAGCTCATGGTACTAAAATGTAGAAATATGATTATTGAATATTGTTTTACAACATGTGAAATTAAATACAAGACAACAAAAGTAAAGATAATTGATTGATTTAATCTAAGTCCAAAGTCCTATGTGAAGCGTCAAGCAGCTTATCCTGAAACATGCACGAAAATAATTTTGTCAACATATGATGTTGGTGAGTACTACTTAGTTTTGTACGTATAGTATAAGTTTTGAAAAGTAGTACAATTCATGTGTCTAGCATCACCAAGGCATTATGTAAACACGCAAGTAACCAAACAAGACAAAGATCACATGTAAAGTTGTACAATGAAATTGATAATGAGCACCTCAACACGTGTGAGTCTAAAAGAGCACCATAACACAAAGTTATGTCTAAATGAGCACCGTAACATAAGTTACGTCTAAGTGTAAAGAGCACCATAACATAAGTTATGTCTGTATGTATGATTTTGTATGTAAGCTACGTTCATGTTCAAGCATAAGCACAAAGTAAATCAAGACACGTATATGAATTGTAAATGAATAAAAATGTATGTGTAAATGAATATGAAAGTTTTGTATAGTTGTGCATGAATCACCCCAGAAATTGTAAAAGCGAAAAAGGGGATAAGTAATACTCACCTTAGCAAGGTGGTAAGTCTTGTGTAATTGAATATGTATAATCCAACGTTGCCAAGTATCACCCTATGTATAATGTAACAAATAAGTCTAAGTCTATTTGGTCTATAAGTATTTTCTAGGGCTTCGAATTGGGGATAATCGTTTATTTGATTAATAAACAAATTGTTTATTAAATATAAGAAATTTAATAAATAAATGAATAAAAGTCTTTTTGTAAATTTTAAGTTAAAGATGGTCACAAAATAAAGTCTTTAGTATGAAAATAATTTTTATAAAATTATTTTCTTGAAAAATAGAATATTTAATCTATTTATTTCAAATTGTCAAAATGTAACCTTAATATCTAAAAATATTAAAATTGAAGAATTTTTAAATTAAAAATTGTATTTCTGTTCCAAATGAATAGAAATAATTTATGTAAAATTTTGGTACAAAAATATTGTAAAATGAATTTATTATGAATTATTTATGATTAAAACTAACAAAAATTAATTAAAAATATAAAATGAGCGGTTTTTCAGAAATAAAAATTATTTCTGAAATGTGTATTGTTATACAAGTTTAGGATAATTTTTGTGGAATTTTATAAAATCGTTTAGATATTTTTATTGAATTTATAATTTTACATGAATAAACTTGCAATATTTATAATATATATTAAATAAATTATTTTTGAAAAACAAAAAATTGGGTAATGAACTTTATCATTTGAAGATCATATAATAATTTTTATAGAATTTATAAACCACGTTTAGTATTTAAAAAAACTATTTTAAAAGGTTTATATGTTAAATATATATATATATATATATATATATATATATATATATATATATAAAGAAGGAAAAAAAATGTTGTTGGTTATGGGAGTCGAACCCGGGCCTCTGGCCGGTTCGAGTTTTATCACAAGCGTGGCCACCAACTGAGCCACACCCTGAGAACGATTTATTTCAGATTATATTAATTATATACTATAAGAAATATTGGTTTATAATTGTTTAAAAAGAAGGTTAAAAAAACGGGTTTAGTGGGACTCGAACCCGTGCTGTAACACTGGTTCGGGTTGTGTGAAAAGTGGCCAACCAACTGATCTGTTGGTCCATTGATGTTGATTTTAGTTTTGAAATAATTATATACACAAGATGCAATGGTGTTCTTCCCCAATTCAAAGGTTGCGAGCCCTAGCTTCTGCAATCGCTCAAATCACGATGTTATAATGAAATTAATCATAGGGGTTTTGATGCTAGAGGGCCGATGAGTGAACCCCAACAAAAAAAAACGAACTTACAAATTGTTTATGCGTGATCTTGAGTGGTCAACGAAAAGTCAAACTTGCGACAATTATGACCAGAAACGAGTTTGTAAACAGAGATTGAAGGTGAGGTTCTCTTAATCGCATATATGTGTATGTGTGTTCAGGTTTGATTGAGTTAACGACGGGTATTTATAGGGTTTCATATGAGTTGTTTTAGGAAGGTTTATTAATGGTCCTTTAATCAAATTTTTTGGTCAATGAACGCGTTTAATCACGCGGTTGTTATTTTAGAAAGAGATTGATGATAATGTGCATAATAATCGGGATTGAATCAGTGATGGCCACATAATTAATGATGAAATTGAAGCTTCTCTGCTGGGTTGTTGACAGCGATCGCATCAAGAGGAAAAGGCAATGTGTTTTTGTGTGGTATTAAATACATAAATGGTTGGATTTAAATCAGGAAAGGCTTCATAGCTCAGTGGTTTGTGCGCTGTGTTTGGTCCGGCCTTGCCCGGGTTCGACTCCCGTCAGGGGGCAAGGTTTATTATTATTATTTTTTTTAAAGGGAAGGGATGGAGGGGTAAGCTGGGCTTGGGCTGATTCTACTGGGCCTGCTGATTGGGCTTAACCCTTGGCTGAAATGTTTGGGCTCAGAAAATGATTAAAAGGGATATGGATTGGGTTGTGTTGGGTTGGGTTTAAGAGTGGTTTAGGATAGAAAATGGATAAAAAGGATAAAAGGGATATTATTTATTATCATTATTATTATTATTATTATTATTATTATTATTATTATTATTATTGTTGTTGTTGTTGTTGCATAAAAAAAATATAATGAAAAAGTGACGGATGTCACAATAACTTAGCTTCGGCAAGAAAACCTCGTACTTTCATATATCTAACACTCGGTTTCCTACCTGTCCAAAGTTCGTAAGGAGTTTTGGGGACAGACTTCGTAGGAACTCTATTAAGTATATGAACAGCTGCCTTTAAGGCCTCTGTCTAGAGGAACAAAGGTAAACCTGAGTTGGCTAACATACTGTGCACCATGTCCATAAGGGTTCTGTTACTTCGCTTAGCTACACCATTCTGCTGAGGAGTACCACGCAAGGTGTATTGCTTCACAATCCCCTGGCTCTTACAAAACTTATAAAATCGACTAGGGGCTTGACCCACATCAGTATGTCTGCCATAATATTCACCTCTTCTATCTGATGTAACAACTTTTATCTGATGATCTAGTTGCTTTTCAACTTCAGCCTTATAATCTTTAAAAGTTGTCAGTGATTCAGACTTTTGCTTAATGAGATACAAGTGCATGTAACGAGAAAATCATCAACAAAAGAGATAAATGAAGTATGTCCAGTTATGCCAGCAACGTTATAAGGGCCACTAATGTCAGTATGAAAAAGTTCTAATAAATTAGAGCTCCTAGTGGCACCCTTCTTATTTGCCGACGTTATCTTGCCCCTAAGGTATTTAACACATGTTCCAAAATCATCGAAATCAAGAGAGGGTAATACCCCATCCTTCACGTGGGTGTTGGAAAACCTATGATCTGGTGTGGAGTCGATGCCGTGCTGTTGAAGTTTGCTAGTCCATGTCTTCCGAGCAATATGTCATATGAGGAGTTGGCTGGGATGACGTGGAACGTGGAATTCTTAGAGCGGGTGTGGGTCCCATCGTTAAGCTTGACCGTGTAGTCGAACTTTCCTATGGGATGAATAATATCGTTAAAGAAGCCTGCAATAGGCGCGTCAGGTTGTAGGTGCACTTTATCTTCATCATCAAGTTGGTCAAAGCATTGCTGGTACATGATGTCGTAACTGCTTCCGCCGTCCCACATCATTTTGTATGTGCAATAGTGACCGAACAGTGCCGTGATGTTGAGTGGGGTTGTTGAACTCGCGCCTCCTGGTATTGTTGGGCGGAGGACTTAGGCTTCTTTCCAGTTTTGTGACGTCGCGGCGTCTGGGTGCGACGGCGTGGTTGTCAGGTCAGCAGAATTGACCTTACGCTTCTTGTTGCACGTCATGTTGCACTGTCTGTTGTAGGCGCCTTGGACATGATGCGTTTTGATGTCCTTGATGGCTTTTGCTGGTTCGTCCTGCCGACGCGTGCAAGCGTGGACGTTTTTGACCAGGTTGGTCAATTTTCCTGACCGGAGGGCCGCCTCTATTTCCATTTTGAGGCTGTAGCAGTTATCGGTATCGTGACCCACATCTTTGTGGAAATCACAGAATCTGGTGGTGTCTACATTTTTGCGTTTATTTCCAATGGGTTTTTGGTGTTTAAACGCTACCTCTCCGGTTGAAAGAACTTGAGATAGTACCTGTGATGGAGTTTTGGTGAGGGGAGTCCAGTCTTGAATCCGTCGGCCACTGTTGCGCTGGTCGCGTGTCTGTTTGTTGCCGATAATATTTCTGGCGTCGCCAGAGGTTGAATATCTTCCTTCGTCAGTGGAACATGAGATGCCGCTCCAGACGGACGAACGGTTGTTGCTGCGGTTGCGATTGTTGCTAGAATTTCCGTGCTGAGTTTGGCGCATTGTTTTTTGGTTTCCAGCGTATAGTTTAGAGATTCAGACAACCTCTTCCCAAGAATCTGGGACGCCATCTTTCCCCTGGAGGGTATGCTATAGGCCGTCATCGTTGACGTTGGCTAGGAAAGAGGTTCGAGTTGCCTCGTCCCCCGTTCCCAGCTGGAGTGCTTCTTTATTGAATCGCACGATGAAGTCTTCCAGCTGTTCGGTATCTCTGTGTTTGCAAAGAGATATTTGACTTTTGTCGCGCTTGTGGCGACGTTGTTGGCTGAAGTGTAGAGAAAATTTTTCGATCAGTTGTTCATAGCTGTCGATGCTTTATGTTGGGAGATTATCGAACCATACCCGTGCCGCGCTCGTGTGTGTTTGGGCGAACATGTGGCACCAGATTGGTAAGATCCACCCGATGACGGCCCCGACCTGATTAAATATACCGAGGTGGTCATTTGGGTTTGTGAGGCAGTCGTATAGCTTGACGTTCGCCGAGAGACGTTGTCTTGGTGGTATTGGGCTTCAGAGATGCGTCTGGTAAATTGGATTTGTAAGCAAAGGTCGTCGGCCTGTAAGGAGTGACAGGTTTGTGGTTGCATCGTTATTGTACCTGTTTAGTCGTTCTCGACGGTAGTATGGGCTACGACGGTAGTCCCTGGAGGCATCGTCCTCCCATGAACTTTCTTCGTAGTCGTCCTCATCGAACCGGTTGTGCCCTGCACGGGCCTGGTCGGCAGGGGATTTCCCTGGACCTTCCCCGTGAAGGGCAGCAACCGGTGTTCTGGTAGGCCTTTTGGAGGAGGACTCCATGATGGCTTTGCCGGTGATTTGGCGACATTCAAGCTGGGCGTCAAGGAGTTGTCGCTAGCATTCGCACCAGTCGTTTTTTAGAGCATCTATCTCTTCCTGGGTGGGAGGTGCTATTTCGCCGGCTTGAAAGTCAATGTTTCGAGGGATTGATGACGACGTTATCTTGCCCGTCACCATGATCGCCTACTGCAGTCTGTGGTCCTAGGGTAACATCGGTGATGTCTTCGACGACCCTAGAAGGAGTATAAACCTTTGGTGGTGAATTTGTCATTTTTTTGTAGGAAAAATGGCAGATCAAAACTGTGTTTATGAGAGATTTATAGTGGTAAGACCACGGATGGCGCCAATGAAGAAACACGAATCCTTGATCACCGGGTAGACGCTGATTTTGGTAGTGATTCTACGGGGTTTTATAAAGAAGTGTGTTTATAAAAGTGCGCAGGTCTAAGGACAAGACCAAGGAGTTTAAGAGACTACAGATTAGAAGAGCCGAGCCTCTAAACGTTAGTATAATAAACAGGGGGTTGAAAAAGGTACGAGGAGCTAGTAGTCTTTTTGATGAAAGTCTAGTGAATACCGGATGCCAATAAAAGGGGAAGGGTTTTCTCCTTTTATAGTACCTCGACATTTGACTTCCTCAGCCCATCCAGAAAACCATGACCATACACTTGGGAATCATAAGTACTCGTAAGTTTGCCATGACCGTGAGAACGTCAAAACCATTCATGTCTAACTTAGGTCCAGATACAAGATTCCGAGTAATCTCAGGAATATATAAGGTATCATAAAGAACAATACATAAACCAGTTTTGAATTTTAATTCTAATGTTCACACGGCTTCGATAATAAGTGACTTTCCATTCCCAACGTTAAGTGTTCTTTGGTTTTTGCCAGCTTCTGGATCGTACGGAATCCCTGAAGTGAATTGGTTACATGGACCATAAAACCAGAGTCAAACCACCAAGTATTAGAAGGAACATTTAAGTTAAATTAAAGGACTCAAGTATCATAAGTAGATGATTACCATCCTTAGTTAGCCACTCCTTAAAATCATGGCAGTCCTTCTGCTTATGTCCTTCTTTCTTACAGAACTTGCAGAGGAACTTACCTTTGGAGTTCTTATGGCTAGATGAGGCACTTGCTTCATTCCTCTGGGTTTTGACATTATGATTCTTGTTAGATTGTCTTTTCCTCTTCTTTGGATTAGCGGTCGTAAGGTAAGCAACCTTAGGTTTCTCCAGCTGCATCCGCTCCTCCTCTTGCATGCATATAGCAATCAACTCCTGCATTGTCCACTTTTCTTTCTGTGTGTTGTAGCTGATCTTAAAAGCATCATATGCAGAGGGTAGAGAAGTCATGATGAAATCTACCAGGAAACCATCACTAATTTACATCTCTAAACCCTTAAGCTTATGGGCCATATCGTTCATGGACATAATATGCTCACGAATACCGCTTCTCCCGTCATACTTAGTTGTCACAAGTTTCAGAATTAGAGTGGAAGCATGCGCCTTTGAGGTTCCTTTGAACTGAAACTCCACAAAAGCCAAA
Source organism: Ambrosia x helenae (assembly GCA_030844895.1). Classification (NCBI taxonomy): domain Eukaryota; kingdom Viridiplantae; phylum Streptophyta; class Magnoliopsida; order Asterales; family Asteraceae; genus Ambrosia; species Ambrosia x helenae. The sequence continues at coordinate 40,120,856 of CM061232.1, forward strand.
TATTCTTTAGCAAACTTAGAATCTGGAATAGATCCTCTAATAGGCATGCTAATGGAGTTCTTAATGAACATGAGGGACATACGGTTGCATCTCTCCCATTTCTCATGCACCATTTTATCAGCAGCGGTGCTTTTGTTAGTGAGTTCGGGAGGAGTATCCTCTCTCAGTGCGTAATCGAAATCCAGCAGTGCCAAAGTTAACATAAGTGAGTCTTTCCAGGCAGCAAAGTTATCACCAGTTAAGGTAGTGATGCCGCAGTTGGGAGCTAATAGTGGAAAAATGAGAATAGTAAGATACAACATTAGAGAAGAACTTATAGTGATCTAAGAGGGCAACTAATTATCTAAGGCAGGCAGGACGAAGACCATTTATACTAACAGAGCTGTGATAACTATTCATAACACCAAAAAACATAAGCTACTTAAATACAATGATCAAGCTTTGGCTATACGCTATTTATTTAAGTATTAAATTGCCGACAGTGAATGTAACCCATCACCTTTGGGCAGAAGTGAGACATTCAAAGTCCTAATGCAATACGCTCAGTTCACCAACATAATCTGTTACACATCACCTTTGGGCAGAAGTGAAACCTTATGGCACTTATGTGAATGAGCTACAATGCTTAACGAGTTCTTTTTAACCACCTAACGTGACACATCACCTTTGGGCAGAAGTGACACCTCAAATGTTACTACAAGTTAAGCAAGGTTTAAGTAATGTTTTGATAGAACTGATGCATTAGGTTTTATCAAGATTCCATTAGTTAACGATAAACCTCCCGTTAGTGCATATTGAAACCCACAGAATCTTCTCTGGGGGTGCGGGGGGCATGGCCCCCTACGGGGGTTCGGGTGAAAATAAGTGGGTTTTCGAATTAATAGGTTCATATTTGCACCCCTGATTTTATAGAGGTTTCTGAATTAATAGGTTCACATTTTCTGAAAATAAGTGGGTTTTCGCTAATGATATAATGGTTCGTAAATACCTTAATGCTCAGAAACAGAAAACTTGGTCGGACACTCTTATGGGTCGACACAGGTCATGAGGTCGGACACTGTTATGAGGTTAGACACCCTTATGAGGTCGGACACAGGCTAACAAGTCGGACACGGACTTATGGTCAGACACTGTTATGCTTGGTCGGACACTCCTGTTCCTTTGGGAACAAGTTTCTGTTGAGCTAATTTAGGAACCGATAATATCTCTTAATTTTAATTAGGATTCTTTAGGTTGTTGCCATATTTTAGGGGATAAATCTTTATCCTAAATTTTAGCTAATAACAATCAATCCTAATTCTTAAGCAAAACATAATGATAATTTTGGTTTTCTTTATGTGTTCGAAGAACACCAAACCGAAAAACTAAGAACATAATCATAAAAATACCATATTGGAATCATAATCCTCAAACGTTAATAGATTTTATAAAAAAAACATCGTCCATCATCGATCTCGAATGCATTATGAGACCAAAATAATGAACCAAAACAGTTTTTTTTTTGATCGGCCTAATACGCCTGTTAGGGTTTTCAGCTGAAAGCCTTTTTAATCTGATTATTCAGGTTTCATAATTTGTTTTCCGATTTGATACTGAAAGTAATGGAACTAACAAAATCGATTATGAGCAACATCGCTCTGATACCACATGTTGCATCAATTTTGTTAGTACGTAATGGAAAACACGTAAACATATACCTGAGAGATTCGTGAGATCTGCTATTAATGCTGGGAGCGCTGAGGTCGACATAACTGTCAGTGTGTTCGAGTTCCCTTTAGGGTATGCAGTTATGATGGCTAATGATCCCTAGGAGGAATCAGTTATGGGAGAGAGGGAGAGGGGCGAATTACTAATGGTGTTATGTTGATAATAATGTGTTAATCCTAAACCCTAGTAATCTCTCCCTATTTATGCATACCCAGGGGACACTCTAGTTAGGCTCAACTACGGATAAGTCCGTCCATCAAAGACAAATCAGTTATGGGCTTAGAGTATTTAACAATTGATCAAACATAATATAAATAATTATAATGGCTACCGATAAATATACAAGACATAACGTATATTTATTCCAACATGAAGATCTAAAGCGCAATTAAAATTGAAGGAATTTTGGTTTCTTTTTGAAATAATATGACATTTTTCGATATTTAAACTCATAAGCATACTTTACTTTCACTACTCTTAGGGGCTGTTTGTTTTTTTGCTAAGAAGCACTTCTGACCTTTTTTGTCTGCACCGCGCAGACTCGCGCAGACATTTGGGGTCTGCAGATTGTTTGTTTTTCGGAAGACCTTTCAATCAAAAAGGTCTCCCTGACCTCTTCTTGGTGCAAACTTGTTCCAATGTCTTCTAAGGTCTTCAAAGATCTTCTTATCTTCTCTTCTTCTCACCCACCACCACCACCGCGATCCACCACCACTACCGTCCACCACCACCACCATCACCCTCCGCCACCGTTCACCACCACCACCACCACTACCGTCCATCGTCTACCACCACCACCCACCACCACCACCAACATCACCGTCCGCCGTCCACCGTCCACCACCCACCACCACCACCACCGTCCACCGTCCACCACCACCATCATGGTATGGTCATGATTCATGATTGGTTGTTATGTGGTTGGATTCACGCACGAAAGAGGACGATGAAGTTGATTACAATATTTATTTTAATATGTGTTTTATTTTTATTTCCATTCAAATGAACTCACCTGTGTTTTTTTTTCTTTAATTTTTGTTATAAGATTTAGATTTAATCTGACTTTTGTCAAATAATTTGTAAGTTTTTTTTGACGTTTTGATATAAACGAAAACAAATTAGTTTTCAAAACTCCTATTTTTAGTCTTGTAAAAAGTTTTAGCACATGTTTAGATCAATAATTTGGATAACAAGTAATTGTTTCAATATAACTAGTGTTATTCGTTTAAAAATCATTAATAAAATCTATTATAATATTAATCTACTAGCTGATTACCCTAGGAAAGTCCCTGGTTGAAAAATATAAAATCTAATCGACTAAACAATCACTTATAGAGATAAATAATCTCTCACATTTAATAATTGCATGTTTATAGCATTCTAACCACTCCCATATTCCCTCACCTATAACCTAATAAACTAAACAATCACTAAACTAAGTTGCAAGAGTTCAAACATTTATCACATTTTTCTAATCCTTCGCATTTAAGTACTGCATGTTTATGGCATTCTAATCACTCCTATAATCTTAAACCTAACCTAACATAAAACCTAAACAACTAAACAATCACTTAAGTTACAATAATATATAAAACCTAGTCGACTAAACAATCACTTAATTAAATAAGTTGCAACAGTTCAAAAACTTATCACATGAGCAATCTCTCTAATCTCTCACATTCAATAATTGCATGTTTATAGCATTCTAACCACTCCCATATTCCCTCACCTATAACCTAATAAACTAAGGGATTTTATTAGGTACGTTTAGTAACTTTGTTTGTTTATTATATCATTATACAGATCTAGATGACTAGCTAAATGCATAACCGTGTATCCCAAATTAAAACCTTATTCAGTGATCAATAAACATTAAAAAAGAAAGATTATATTAATATTAATAACCTCGCCAGTGGAAGCAAAACAGTTACGAAGGTAATCTTCATCCATCCAATTATGAAGGTCACCAACCCATATCACTTTATTTTCTCCCACCGTCACCGGGCCTTGCGGCTGACGATGGTGGTTGTACGCCACGTAATACATCGCCGCCACAATAACATTCTCCACCTTCACCTCCTGATAAGTTATGAGAGATTGGGGGAGAGAGGTGGGGAGAAAATGAGAGATGTTTTTTTTAGGGTTTTGGAATAAAGAGAAAGAAGGTATGATTTATTTATAATTTATTATTAATTTGATTAAAAAAACTTGTATTACATTATGCCACGTAGCACATTAAAAGAATGGTTGAGGCCACCATTAAATGCCACGTAAGTAAAGATCAATTCTTTTATATATATATATTTATAAATATCTATATCTATACTACATTATAAAGAGCCTAAGGTGGCTACAATAATAATTTCATATAATTTTTAAGATGACATATGAAAAGTTCCTTGCTTCACACCCAAGATGTCATGAAAATTCTTTCAATACTACCCCTATTTACAAAAACAATTTGTACATTTTGTGTGATATTGAATGAAATGGTTGAATGCATAGTGATTAATACGTTAGAATTGAGACGTTGAATTCTTTTTGGACTTAAAGTGAGAAATAAGGCATTAATGTGAGGCTATGTGCTTCTTTGATGTTATTTAGACAAAAGTGTAAAACTGCAAATTAATGCTTAGCTATAGAAAAAGTTCCCAAGCATGTTATATCTCCTTACTATCGGATGCTTATAAAATATTTCTTTTTTACTAACAACATCTATGAAATTATCTTTTCAAACATCTCTACTGATCCTTAGTTGTAATGATTTCAGCATTAGTGTTCTTTATCTTCTAAGGCCTGCTGAAAATGGCGTCTCAATTGAGCAAAAAGTGAAAGTTTAGTCACTTAGTCTCATCACTCTCATTAATCACTTATAAGGTATTATGTTCATATATTCACATAGACCTTATTGTAATTTTATTATTTCATTTCAGTTTGTAGCTGATGGTGTGTTCTTTACCAAGTTGAATGAGGTCCTCACCAGGGAACTTGCATCACGCATCATTCTTGCAAGTTGATCAACAATTCAACATCTTATGAAAAACATTGCAAGTGTTGCTATGGTTAATGTACCAATTTATTATTTGGAATCACCATTTCTTTCATGTTGTTAAATTTGGCGACTGGTGAATTTTGTTGCTTTATTTGGTAACAACTTGTGATCATAGAGTAGAAGCATGAATCTTTTGTGGGGTGAAACTGCTGGAGAAAAAAGGTCAACTGTGGATGTTATTGCAGTTGGGGTTTACTTCCCAATTAGTTTTATGAATTATATAGAATTTGTTAACTATGCAGTTTGTTAAATAATATTGTTGGGCTAAGGAGAAAGAAACATTATTTTATACCTAAGCACTTACTGATTATTTTCTTATCACAAGCTTTTGAAGCATATGTGGGTGTGTTGTGGCTCCAAAGTGGGTGTGTTGTGGCCCCAAAGTGCAGTTGTTGGTGTTGTCTCTGAATAGCAGGCAAGACACTTCACAGTTATAACATACGGTACATGTAGAATTTCACACTTTCATGTAGGCCATTCGGGGTGATGTATGATCTCAAACATGATAAAATAGGTTTACAAAAAAATAGACAACAGTTAAACGGATCACTGAGATTGAAAGTTGTTAAATATCAAGAAAATTTGTTGCTTTTAGTATTTGCTACAGATTTCAATAGTCAAATTTGTTTATATTTTGTTTTTTGAATACCAAGCCAGGACTAGCCTAACCATATTATACATATTCTCATGTCTCTGGGCAGAGAAGAAATAATGGAAAACTCCCAAACAGAATGTGAATCATCCATTGCACTGTAAGCTGCCCGCCGCTTTTACACTTCGAGACTCGGTTTTAGACCTCGTCGCTTTTGTGCGCTTCACGCTTTTTAAAACCAGGCCTAAGTGATTCTCTCTTTCAAAATTTGGGTGCTTAATCTGTATCCTATTTACATTCAAGTTTAAAAACAAAAACCTCGACAGAAACCCATTTACTTATAAATAGAATGATTCGGATTAAAATTAAATATTTTTTTTTATGACAAACGAGTAGAATTAAATATTTTATGAAAAGACTAGAAGGGGAAAATTGGAAGGTTGGGTAGATCGGGTAAAGGGTTAAAATGGGTAAATTTTTATACGGGTTGAAATCTGTTAGGTTGACCCAAAACACTTAAGGTGACAAATTGGTGAGTTGGGTAATAAGGCAAAAATAGGTAACTTTTTTTATTATAGGTTGTAAGGGGTCACTTAACACTTTTATGAAGATATTAGTTTTTACTAGCAGTGGTAAATTGGTAGGTTTGGTAACGGGCCAAAAATGGCTAACTTTTTAATATAGGTTGGAAGGGATCACATTGATCCAAAAATAGTTTTTTCCTAGATTTAAACTTATGAAGACTAAATTTCAAAGAGGAAGGACATAATTGTTGACTATTATGGTTTATACATCCATCAGTGGTGTTGTGGCATATAATAACTTCAAACTGAAGAAAGAATTTCATTTTAGTATGTTTATGAATGAATACATCATCTCTTAGACAAATACATATTATATCAATTCTTTGTTTTACATTCATTTACTCTTCGCGGATTGATATATTACTTGTTTTAGCAATTGGTATTCAAATAAATTACGTGAAACACCGCACACAACATACGCCAAAAAACACTTAACTACTCGCGACAACGCGCAGGCATTTTTCCTATGTTTAGTAATTATGATAGTGAAACTTCACCAGTCTAAATGACACCTAATATTAACTTGTAACATCCCGTTTTTGTTATATAAATAAAATATGTTAGTTCATATTTACTAGAGAATGAAACAGGTCATTAACCGTCATAATGAACCAATAACATGTGAGATGGAATTAGTTGTCGAGTATGTGACCGGTAGCATGATTATTTGAGATATGAGATCTAAGAAAGTAATTGGTGCTATAAGAGACCGTTTAGTAATAATATGACATATCATATTATAATTGACCCTGCTTCGTTTTTAATGAAACTTAAGTCAAGACGTAGAGAATAATAAGCGCGTCTCAATAGTATATTCGTATTTCTATAAAACGTTATATTCTATAAGTTATACGAGAAAAACGAGTGAAGCAACTGAATTAATTATAGTAATAAAATAAATATATTTATTACCTACAATTGAAACAAAAGTTATGTGAATGGTGATCCCACATCAGAGTAATTAGTAATTACCATTCCATATCGAGACAATCAAGATGTAGAAAATTATGAAATGTATTGAGAAGCAGAGAGAGGCTATTGTATAAAGTCTTCTTAAAATACAAAGTGTAAGAAGTCATCCTGACTATCCGTCTGTGTTTTAATCAAGATCATCGTACATTAATTACAATCACGTGTTTTTAATGGCAGATTAACAAGAGGAGGGCAAATTAGACAAATTGCTACTATAATAATTTGAATTTTTTTTAATAATAGCGCCCAAATCATCTTATTTATGGGCGGTTACATAATTAAACACTATAATCGTGGAATTCACAAACATAAAACACAAAAAAAAAAAATCAATCTCTCTGTAACCGAAAAAACAGAGCATTCCATCAACGACGAAATAACAGAGGATTATGGCTCCAAAACGCAAATCAAGTAAGTAGATATTCATATTGTTATTTTCATTTTGATCGTATGACAGATAAATTAAATAATTGTGCCTGTTAATTCTAAAACCCTAAATCATCTCATTTAAATGTAATTATAAATGCGTTTTATGTAATAATTGAAGGCGTTTTATTGATTTTAATGATGAATGAGATGATTTGGTGTTTTGTTGTGTTTAAAAATTGGAAGAATGTGATTATAAATGCTTTTTATGTAATTAGTAAAGGCGTTTATTGATTTTAATGATGAATGAGATGATTTGGTGATTTGTCGTGTTTAAAAATCGGAAGATTGTGGTGAATGCGTTTTGAAAAATTAGTAGATGCGTTTTACTGATGTTAATCATTAGTAAAGGTTATCATATACTGATCTCATACAATAATGTTTCAAAACACATCTTGTTCATACCTACTAGAATGTCTCAACAGAACAAAGGCCGGATGGAGGCTAGATTAGTATAATGGGCCCATTGTAATGCTTACTGTAAGATTTCTGATTCAGTAAAACGCATTTAAATATGTCATAAAACGCATGAACAGTTTTGAATTTTTTTTTAAATTGAGTTGTTCAAATTGCAGGTTATTTACACCCATGAGTACAACAAAAGGCACAACCCTACTATTGTGAAGACACCTGCCATTAGTTACATTACATTACTTCATTGCAGGAAATGGAATGTCATATTTATAATAATAGGCCTTTGACTGATATCGAAGACGCCGAGTATCTACACATACAGGAGGAAATGGATGAAATGGTTTCACAGGCAAGAGATAAGTACTTTTGGTCTAGAGAATTGATAGAGAGGTGTCAGAGATGGGACGAAATTAGAATTAAATCGTATAAAGGAAAAGATGTTGATCAACAAAGAGATGGTGCTGAACATGTGGTCGGGCTAGAAGAGAATCAAGGTTTGGGAGATGTTGATGTGCAATTTGGTGGTGAAGGTGATAGGATTGTTGTAGAAGATCATGCTTCAGAGATGGTTGATGCAAATATTCTTCAAAAACCATTGATAGGATACAAACGATACGGCCATGATCCAAAGAAGGTGGGTGTTGATACAAGTAGACAATATGAAAAATACACTAAAAAACATGCACGTACTACATTTTGATAAAACACATTTGTTATACTTAAAACGCATTTGTTTATCCATAAAACGCATTTCTTAATACTTAAAACGCATGTATTAATTTTTTGACAGGGTGTAAATGTTGAAGATGCTACATCAAACATGCTTGATGAGAATGTTGCAGGGGACATGTTATTGATGAAATTGTTGGAGACAATACATCAAATAGGGTTGACGAGAATGTTGCAGGGGATAAATCAAGGTTGGTTGCTGAGAATGTTGCAAAGGATAATGTTGTTGCAGAAGTATTTCAAGATGAAGATATAAGTGATACAATAATTGCTATGTTACAAACAATAGAGCCAGGAGTGTATGGTGTAAAAGTTTTAAGATTGATAAGTATGTTAATTTGCATCTTTACAAGGCAAAGACCTTATAAGGCAAAGATGATGGAAATTTCTTACACGAAGGTGCTAAAGCGAGTATATAATATGAGCTGAAAGTTTTAAGATTGATAAATTTGTTAATTTTGCATCTTTACATTGTTGAATGTTACAGTGTTAGACATCAATTTCTCTTTTGGTATTCAAAATGCATGTTTCATTTGATGTTTTATATGAAAGCATATTAAAACGCATTCAATAAATACTAAAACGCATTTGATATATGGAAATCTATTTAACAGGTGATATAATACCAAAACATAAAACACATTTAATATCTCTTAAAACACACATACATTATTATTCATGCCACATTTTACATCATGAAAACAAACAACACAAACACTACTTAAAACAAATGATAATAAAGTGGCAGAAAAAGAACATAGACACAAAGACATTAAGGAGGCTAGAAGGTTTAAAGTGATTTGAGAAACTTGATCTTCATTTCCATTGAGCACCTTAAAAGAGCTATGGATTTAGTAAGCTCTTCAACAAGATTCATATCTCTTTGTTTTGAATCAATCATGAACATCAATGCCAATTCATGAAGACTATAATCTGGCATCGTCTTGAGAATGTTACAAACTTCATCTTTTCTAGATATGCCTTCGTGGATATTGTTCAAATCATTCATCAAAACACTATCCGAATAATGATCTTTGATGATTTGTTCCTCAATCCTCTTAACAAAAAGAGATCTTGCAGAGGATGATGATGAAGAAGACATTGTTAGTGTAAATTATGTTTGTGGTGTAAAATCAGAATGTACATATTGATGATAATATAGGAAAAATAATATACCACATGAAAAAATAGAATCACATGTGTTACTATTCCACTAGTTGTATTATTTGTGAAAAAAATCAGTAAAACGCATCTTGTAATAAGGTAAAACGCATGTGTCAATATCAAAATAATCATTGGTTGGGACAAACACTAAATTACATCATGTACGAATTGAAGGTCTTTTCTTTTGTTTAACTTTTTTATTGTCATTCTGTGAACTAACTTTATATGGCTTCTCACCCTCTTTGTAACATACAAAATATTTGATACGAAGAATATTCATATGAATATATTGGGTACTCTTCCTAGCCGTAAATCCAGAAGCCTTGGCATACCGCTGATAAAACTTAAAAGCATGATCCATACTAGGAAAAACCATCCCAATTTCTGGTTTGATTGAAGATGCAACTGCAGGTTTGTATGTTTGAGTTTGTTCATCAATGGGAACATCTTTGTTAAAGAGCTCTGTCATAAAACACATAACATAAAACTACAAAATATAATTTTATTGACAAATTGACATGGCCATACTATAAAACGCACCTAATAGTAAACATTGCACATACACATAAAAACCAATTTATTTAAAAAACTCAAAACGCATGTTAAAAAAATCATAAAACGCATTTGATCACTATCATTTACAAAAAATACCAATTACCTCAAAAACGCATGTTAAAACATCATAAAATGCATTTGATTATTATCATATACAGAAAACAACAATTACCTTGCATCCTTCTATGTTCAACCATGAAATCAAACCTCTCATCACCTTGTTCATCAGTGTTGTGAACATCTTCCTGTATAATATCTACATAAAAAATAAAAACACTAATCTATCATCCTCTGTTCATCTCTAAACTGTATTATCTGTTAATAAACATGCAAACAGTAAAATTAACCTCCAAAATTCAGATTATGAACATCCACCACATCATCCTCTTCTTCGATTATGTGTTCAGGTTCGTTTTTTAGATCTGATACACAATTAAACATCACAATAATATTACGATTAGTTGAAATAAAAAAACAGAGTAACATACTGAACATGACGTTCAACTCTTCAATTGAATTTGAATTTCGTAAAAAAAAAAATTGATCGACAATTGAATTGTGATTAGAGTTTTTGAATAAGGAAAGATATAATGATCGAAGCAAGAAATCAGTTAGATGAATTTGAATTGTGATTCCACGATAAAATAGGGATTGATCGTTATAATTAAATGGAGGGAAAAGTCAATAATACCCTTTTTGTTAATTATATTGAACTGATATGCTATAACCGACAACTTCCACGTGGCCAATTATTATGGCTTCCTACACTTTGTAGGTTAAGGTACTTTGTACCAAATACTTTCTCTTGAGAAGCATAATATAATACTGTGTAGAGAGGCAAGCTAGCACACATGACACTTTTGTCCCACATCGACTAGCAAAATAAAGTAAGTGCTCACCATTTGCTATAAATAGAAACCTTCTGTATGATTTTAAGTATACCAAATTTTAAAGGGAACACTCTAATATAAGAGGATCCCGAGCCTACGATACCCCATTGGGTATTGTTATTAGTCATTTTTAAAGCACAAGTAGGGGCACGAGTATGAGCACGGGTAGGGGAGACTCCACGTCAACCTGCCGTAGATAGTTTTGAGGTATGTTTTCGTTTAATTTATGTTTAGCTTATTATTATTTTTTAGCATTATTATTAGTAGTAGACTAGTAGTTTAGAGTTATTATTTTTAGGTGTTAGGATTATTATTAGGGGTGGGTATCGGGTAGCCTAGCCTTAGTTAGGCATGGGCTGATCATTCATGCTTAAATAAGGTAGCGCTAACCAATATCCAACTGTAATAATAATTACTTAGGTGTACTGTTACCTAACCTAGGAGTGGTATAATTTTATCAGGACCCTGAGATTACCTGGTTGTATTAGCGTCGTCGATTGAAAAAAGGGTTGATAAAGAGGTGAGTTACTTAAACTATTTTCAAAACGTGATACTTGCTCATAAAAATTGTTTTGATGGTGATTGATCATGTATATGCATCGAACCATAGGTGTGGCATCCAGGGTGTTATATATATATATATATATATATATATATATATATTATGATGATCATTATATTTTCCATGCGTGGACATACACTTACAGCCTCATGGGGTGTATCTAGGCTGTATGTGTGAATATATAATGCTTAGGCCGGATTATGATTATGGTGACATGCAAGGAGCTCATACTTGATCAATAAAATGTTTATGTGGTTGTTTTACTGATGAGTTGGTTTATGTGACTCACCAGCTGTGTGCTGACGTATTTTTATTACTCAAGCATGTATCACAGGTTGTTAGTGTAAGAAATAGGAGTTCCTAGCTGAGAGTTGGAATACTTTAGCCGGTTCATCTTATTATAGTTAAGCTTTGTTTAGCTTGGTGGTACTTGGATCGCACTGGCTTGTAATAAACACTCAAGTTATGTAATGAGATTATGTTTCCGCTTTAAGTTTGCACTGACTGGTCACTGTAAGTGCCCCGGCCTGAGCGGGGTGTGACAAGTTGGTATCAGAGCATTAGTTTAAGAGATTTAGGTACTCATTGAAGTATCTAGACTTAAACTAGGAGTAGTAAGCAAAGTAGAAGTGCCAGTTTTGGTAGGCAGAGGCTAGTATAATAGAGGATGTATATGATGGGCATGCCGAACTTTATGATGGAAGGACCATATGGTAGTTGGGAGTATCATGGTGTGTATCATACATTACTTTCATACCTGGCCAGTATGAAAGTTAATAATGACAACGCTATGATCTCGCAAACATCATATTGTATTGAAATCAATAAATAGTAGGCAGAGTTTTAAGAATATGGCTTTAGTACTTTGATGTTAAAGCTTATATGAGGCTTACCTTATTCCCATAGGTTTGCTTGTGTGGAAAATGATAGATAAAGAGATTAAGAGTTGATTTTATGTCTCGAAGTTAACTAGTGGTGTTTGTATACATAGTCTAGCTATAAGTGCGTGTGTCTCAAAGTATGTCAATTGTTTATGAGTAGCATAGATGAGTATGCATATTTGTGAGTGTTAAATGAAACCATAGAATACATAAAGTGGATCGGGTGATATATGGCCTGAATAGAATACCCTAGACATGTTAGTCGTGTAATTAATTGAGGAAATTAACCGAACTTGGTGTCTTCACCTTCCTACGGTAGGTAATTAGAACCAGGACCGGAAGTGATACGAAGACCGATTATAGTGGAGTAAAGATGGCGTTTAAGGCCAACATTTCATTTTCTACTGGATGACTTATAGAACTCACTTAGGAGTTTAGCCAAGAAACACCAAGTTGCATTAGTTGTGAAACCCCCGGAAAAGGTTAATAGTGTATCAATGGTTAATGTTCGATTAACCAGGTGCCCGTACAAGGACTTTAGGCCTTGTGAATCAAGGCATTAGAAGCCAAGGCAACTATCACTTTTGGGATACGTTAGAAGAAAATCCTAGACGTTATTCAGGATCAGGGGCGACCCAATTTTAGGAATTATAATGGGAGACCTGGACCCACACTTCAATGTATGACATGGGGAAAATGATGTTCTTGTCCATGTCACAAGTTTGTTTGTAGAAATTGTAAGAAACCCATGCACACCTGGTATAAATGTAGAGAGCCTCATTAGTGTTTTTAAGATCTTAAGGATTGATGGCTTAAGAAATAAAAGAATGCAGAGCCCGGTAGAGCAAGAAGTAGAGCTTTTGATATAGAGACTGAAAAAGCCGTAGGTATATTGATGAGATAGTGAGTATGATACTAGTAAACAACTTCTATGCTAAGATACTTATTGGTACCGGTGTTGATAGAAGTTTGGTATGTGAACCTTTGGAGTTTCGTTTAACTAGGTTCTCCACAAGTTAGTAAACCATTTATAGTAATAGTAGCAAATGGAAGGAACTAAGAAATTGGGAGCTCAAGGGTTGTATCATCTAAATTAGTAAATACCTCGATACCTATAGACTTACTATTAATGAAACTTGGATTGGTGGACATAGTATTAGGGATGGATTGGTTAGCTTGCCAAAATCGTATATTGGGTAATAAGAAGCAAATTCAAATCAAAGACCCGAAGGAGAAAACTTTGATAACTCGAGGGGAACAACCTAGTAAACCCATAAGTTTCAGTATGATGATAAAGGCAATTAAGTGTATCCGAAAGGTCAATTAGATTAACTGGTAAATGCACCAGAGACTAAGGAAGATAAGAGTTTAATGGATGTGCCAGTAGTAGTCAAATTTCATGAGGCATTCCCTAAAGGTCATTCTAGACTATCAGCAGATAGAAAAATTGAATTTAGAATCGACTTGATCCCAGGGGGAACCGTATTGCTAGAGCTATTTACTGTCTTACCTTGACTTGTAACTGATCATTCATGCTTAAATAAGGTAGCGCTAACCAATATCCAACTGTAATAATAATTAGTTAGGTGTACTGTTACCTAACCTAGGAGTGGTATAATTGTATCAGGACCCTGAGATTACCTGGTTGTATTAGCGTTGTCGATTGCAAAAAGGGCTGCTAAAGAGGTGAGTTACTTAAACTATTTTCAAAACGTGATACTTGCTCATTTATAATTGTTTTGATGGTAATTGATCATGTATATGCATCGAACCATAAGTGTGGCATCCAGGGAGTTATATATATATTATGATGATCATTATATTTTCCATGCGTGGACATACACTTACAGCCTCATGGGATGTATCTAGGCTGTATGTGTGAATATATAATGCTTAGGCCGGATTATGATTATGGTGACATGCAAGGAGCTCATACTTGATCAATAAAATGTTTATGTGGTTGTTTTACTGATGAGTCGGTTTATGTGACTCACCAGCTGTGTGCTGACGTATTTTTATTACTCGAGCATGTATCACAGGTTGTTGGTGTAAGGAATAGGAGTTTCTAGCTGAGAGTTGGAATGCTTTAGCCGGTTCATCTTATTATAGTTAAGCTTTGTTTAGCTTGGTGGTACTTGGATCGCACTGGCTTGTAATAAACACTCAAGTTATGTAATGAGATTACGTTTCCGCTTTAAGTTTGCACTGACTGGTCACTGTAAGTGTCCCGGCCTGGGCCGGGGTGTGACATAACTAGAACATACCACTTACTAATGTATATTATGATAGTGAAACTTCTCTGTCCATATGACGTCTACATGAAAACATTTTCAGTATATTATCACTTACCATAACACATTATGTTATATGTTTATAACAAATCACACTAACATCACACATTATGTTGTTAGTAATGGCACCTATATCTATTGCACAACGATTATTATGGATAATGTCAAATGCTTATAAATAGTTAGACATAAATATATATGGATATATAAGTTATTTCTTTCCAAGAATATATATTATTTTAGAGTTAAGTGGTGAAAAGTCCTTTTGTTTTTTTAATTTATGTTTAATGATTGTGACGGTAAGAGGGGGATGTTTGGTAGACTATGCATTTGCTGAATTAATAAGCAGCTTGATTGAATCAGGCTTGCCTTCTGATTCAGATGTGTCAAGCTCAGATGTTAATATCAGTAGAAATGTTTGAAAAGATAATTTCATAGATGTTAGTAAAAAGAAATATTTTTATAAGCATCCGATATAACATGCATGGGAACTTTTTCTATAGCTTATGCACAGTATCTCACTAAAGCATTAATTTGCAGTTTTACATTTTTGTCTAAATAACATCAAACAAGCACATAGCCTCAATTTGACGTCTTAAAGAATTCAATGTCGCAATTCTAACGTATTAATGACTACATTTTATAATCTCATTTAATCTAGTGCCTTCAACCATTTCATTCAATATCACACAATATGTACAAGTTGTTTTTGCAAATAGGGGGGGTAGTATTGAAAGAATTTTCATGACATCTTGGGTGTGAAGCAAAGAACTCTTCATATGCCATCTTAAAAATCATAGGAAATTACTATTGTAGCCACATTTTGCTCTTTATAATGTACTATAGATGATTGTGACAGTAAGAGGGTGATGTTTGGTAGACTATGCGTCAGTAAATGCTGAACTAGTAAGCGGCTTGACTGGATAAGAGACTCTGAACCAGAAAGTGCTGAACCGGTAAGAGTTCGCCTATGTGGTAGTGCTGGATAGAGGAGGTGGTGTGTGAGTGGCTGGGTGAAGGTTATGAAACAGGGTGAATGGATAATATATACATATAATAAACCAAAGCCATTTTAATGACATGACACTCAAAGAGACATTCTCTTCCTTGAGTGTGCTATGTGTCATCCCATGTGGCATTGAGATATTTTAGGAAAAAAATAATTTAAAACAAAATTGGATTTTTCACCCTTATGTTTCCTCCCATAATTTTTAAACGTTAATATCTTTAATATACGAGATTTTTTAAAGAAAAAAATTACACCAAATTAACGAGCGTTTTATTATCTTTCCAACGCGTACCATAGTGCTATATAAAAAACGGAGAAATTTTTTTGTGGGGTTTTGTTCATACAGAAAAAAAAAACACAAAGTGTTCAGGTAAATCATTAATCATGTATAGACAAGTCCCTAATTATGTTTAAATCAGTAAATATGAATTTTTTTTTTTCAACCAGAGCCGAATAGGTTAATAGAGTTATACGTTGTTTTAAGTTAGGTATCAATATTAGTATGTTAGAGTTGTACATTTGTTTAGTCTTTAGGATATGTGTTAATATTAGAGTTACATTAAAGTTCTACATTCTTTTAGATTAGGTGTTAGCATTGGAGTTGTATATTGTTAATTTGTTTTAGGTTAGATATTAATATTAGAGTTATACATCAGTCTATTTCATATATAAAATTGATGTATCATATTAAAATTTTCAATCCGGGATGCTCCCGGGGTATAATCTAATTAGGTAAATATTTCATTCAACGTCATTTTTAAACTCAATGGATAAGTGGCTTGCCGCTTGATTCAGATCTGTTATTCGGGTGAACCAAATACGCTTAATGTAGTTTGATTTAAAAGTAGTCTCGAAATCATTTGAACAAATAAAAAGTTAAACATGACAAGTTGAATTAAATATAACTAAATCTTATAGCAATGCATTACGGTTGTTGACATCACACATGTTCACGATACAATTCTTCAAAATTTAGACCAAAATATATACCTACGGTGACAGTATAGTGGAAATGATGATGCAACTTTCAAACAATTGAGACCCCATGTGATATAGCATGTCTGATATATATTCAATGATTATAAAATCTAAATTTCCAGTAGTTGCTACTAACTTCACTATTTCCTACAGTTTTAGACTTTTAGCCACTATATCATGTATTTATCTTGCTGAGAATGCCTACAATATCCTGATGACAGCTTCTGTTGGAAGATCAAAGATCAGGAGTTTGATGTCGTAGGTTATGTTTTTATGTCAAGCTCAGATGTTAATATCATTAGTGCACTGATGCACACTTTGGTGACAACCGCATACTTCACTATCTATGCTCAATTGATCGATCATGCAAATTTCAACTCAATAATGCATTATTTTCCGTATTGCAATTATTAATATTATTGTCTAGTTTCAATCTGCACATGTTCCGGGCTATGCCAACCATCCGATGCCATGTCACAAGAATATTTTTTTTTTTTTTGTTTTTTTGTTTATTTTTTTTTATCAATAGTCACTCGTGTGGTACACTGGTACGTGAAAGGTCACTCTATACATTGGCTATTCTCATGTGGCTCCCTTTCTATGAATCATTTACAAAACTAAGCGATTTTTTTTTCCGAAAGCGCGATTAGTAGGTATATCAGGAAAATAGCAATATTAGTGATGTCGCTGAATCAAACTAAGGCTTCTATCACCCTTTTACATCCGACCTGCCAAGACTGATGTGGTGTAAGAGAATGTTGGTGATGTCGCTGAACCAGTCTAAGGCTTCACTGATGAAGTTGCTGAATCAGTATGAGGCTTCATTGATGTCGCTGATTGATATTGAGGCTTCAAACTGATGTCGCTAATTGAGTCTGAGGCTTTATTGATGTCTCCAACAACTCTCCCATAAGCCACTCCAACAAGGCAACACAAATGGCTCAAGAGGTAAGTAATAATCGAATAAGTATCTATTATTTTAAAAAGATATGCTCATGATATATTTACACTTACTAAAAAAATGGGTAAAATCACCTTTTCTTAAGGTTCCTTGACCCACTAATACACAAGGTAGACACATACATGCTCATGTTTCACCACACTCTTGCAGCTGTTGTAGTTGTGCTTAACCATGTTACACACACCCTTCAGTACGTCAGTCTCCTTTCCACACCCATAAATACGACTTTCGGGTTTATCATTTTCATACTCGAAATCATAACAACTCCCCATTTCATCATAAGCCACTCCAACAAGGCAACACAAATGGCTCAAGAGGTAAGCAAGACAATTGGACCATGGTGGTGCCGTGAAAATGAGGGCAATGATGGTGTGGATCATGTTTACAAGTATGCACTGATATTGGATAGCTTAGAGGGAGACGGTGATGACGATGATGGAGATTACGATTAAGCTCCAGCAGCATGAATTAGTTGTTTGGTGAATGACTAGCAATGAATCTAACTTTGAAGATGTGTTGACTACAATTAATTTTTTATGGTTTCTAGTTTTGTATTGTGAGAGGGCTTATATTAGTCAAGGATCATAGAAGTTTAATGTTATGTTTTAAAATATTAATGAATTGTTATTTGGAATAATTTGACTTTAATTGTCCTTTTCTTTCAATCTTCTTGAGGGAAATAGAGTAATAGCATGAGTTCTATATGATGTCTTTTGTCTAATTTAGCATCTATGCAATTTTTTTTGCCTTAATAATGATATTAATATTATGTTCATTGTTTAAGACACACCCTTAAGTCATAACTCCAGCCTTATGCTCATGGAAGAACGTGAGCATAAATATGCAAAGTCAACTTCTTTTTCCAATAAATATGGTTTTTCCTCAGTATATCCTTTAAGAATTCACAGCTGAGTTGCCTTGTTGGAGTGGCTTATGATGAAATGGAGAGTTGTTGGATACATCAATGAAGCCTGAGACTCAATCAGCGACATCAATGAAGCCTCACATTGATTCAGCGACTTCATCAGTGAAGCCTTAGACTGCTTCAGCGACATCACCAACATTCTCTTACACCACATCAGTCTTGGCAGGTCGGTTGTAAAAGGGTGAGAGAAGCCTTAGTTTGATTCAACGACATCACCAATGTTGCTATTTTCCTAATATACCTACTAATCGCGCTTTCGAAAAAAATAAGTCGCTTAGTTCTGTAAATGATTCCCCTTTAGATGGTATATTCCTGGTTGTTCCAATATTCATAGTTTCACAAACCATTATTCTTTGTGTTGATGACAAGCACATTTATAACTGAATGTAAAACGCTAAATATTTTTGCCCTTCACTAATTCACTTCTTAAAGGCCAGTTGCCTAGTGTAAACTATGTTTTATCTGATCTTATGGACTAGCAAGGCACTGTTGTCATTCCTAAAGTTTTTTTTGACGGGGTTAAAAAAAACAGCGAGAATGGGCGCAAAGAAAAGGCTTTCGATAATCCAAGAAATGTGCTTATTCTAAAATTAATGGGGCAATATTTATATGATCATCTACTATACTACTTACATGGTGTCAAATGGGTAGTAACTAAGTAATATATATTATCATCTCATTCTGTTTTTAACTTCTATCATTCTTGAAATTTCTGATGTTAAGTGAACTTGAATGTATATGAAAGTTCAAAAAACCCATACCACTTCTATCTTTTTAGAATTAAAGCATCAAAAACCCTAAATTAAGTTGTTGGCGAATAAAAGAAACTATAAAACCCTAATTTCTGCCATGGGTTTCCTAGTACGAAAGGTGATGAAATAATCAAGACCAATGATACAAGTTTGACTAATGTTTGAGGCCCCATTGCTCATAGGAATTCGAATATTTGTATTAAATTTTGATTAGATTATAGTGTGACATGCATTTTTATTGGAGCAGTGAATTGGTTGTTACTAAATTAACTTTCTTTCACACTTTAAGAGTTGGCCTTCTAATGTGGGATATTGACAGTGAATGTACACTAGGAGAAAAGGACACATTTTAAGTTTAATTTTCAACACATATATATAATATTGAAAATAATGAGACAATTATACAACCTGTTCCACTGACAACAATTAAAGAGATAACATGATGGTAAGGATATACAAACCCAAACTTTCTTCAAAATTACCATCAAACCTTTTTTTTAATTCACATGAGTTAATTACTTCTATTCATGGTTTAATAACTCATGTTAGCAATTGTAATGATGTAATCACTCTTGTTAGCACTTGTAATGTTCGCGGAGATTTTAACCAATGTTCAAATACAGTATTTTAAGTTAGAATTTCGAGTATGATGAAAAGGATATAGCTTGATTGATGAGATGATGAGGTTGGAATTTGATATATGCATGTCATCATTCTTAGGGAGCGAGTATGAAGGTAAGACTTCGGTTGTCAGATAGTCAAGCTACATGAATGATGAGATTAGTTGCTGGGGAATGAGAAGCATGTGGGGTTGGTTCAATACTAGTGGGTGAAACTATTTCAAGATGCCATAAGGATTTGAAGGGTTTTGATATTCTCTAGTGGGGTGTAACTAGGTTGATGGAAACATTAGTTGAAGATGTAGACAATGTAGGTAATAGATAGGAAGTTTCTATCTAAGTTTTGTCCTTGTCAAATCTAGTGGATCGACTATGTTCTATCCTAATCCTACCAAGGAAAGTGCACAAGGATCATTTAAAATCGATACTATGGTCATATTGTTTAAAATTGACCGGCCAACAACCGTTTAAAATTAATAGGAACATGAGCAAACAAGACATGGCTCTAAAGTGGATTGACTTTCCACGCTCTAGACAACTGAAGGTAAATTAAGCACTCTTAGGATGTACAGTACTGAATAGTGCCCCCTCCACCTTAGAAAAATCCCACCAATAGTGCCCCCTTCATTTCTTGAGCTTTGTTGAATGCTCATGAGCACAATAACGAGTAGCAACGAGCTGATTAAGTTAGCCCCCTTTGTTTTGACCAATAAAACTTTTTTCTTTTCCTTTTTCTGTTTTTTCTTTTTTCCTTTTTCATTTAAAATTAAATGGTCATTATTCCATTGCATGAGTGTTATTAAATGAAGCCTCTCCATTCCATACCATATAGGCTTAACTATCTTTATAAAATCAAATTAATTCAAAGTTTTACCAATAAATGTGATGTCTGACTATGTGCAAAATTAACACCAGAAACAATCACAATTGGATACAATTGACCAATGATTAAGAACTTTATTGATAATAGAACGATTACAAGAAAGGAATTGAAAGAAAAATGAATACAGAAGATTAACCCTAAATAAAGACTCTGATCAGCTTTATAAGCCCTAATACTGATCATAATGACCTCTAACAAACTTATTTCAAAGTTGACATTATCAGTCCTTCAAGTTTAGGACTCTTATTACAAACAGACCAAAAAATATTATAACACTAATAAAACTTTGGGTATTTGGCAGAAAACCCCCCTGAACTTTATCAGACCAATTCTGCCTTTGACTTTTATCTTTGACTTCTTGTTTGACCATTGATTTTGACTCACATTTCCAACAATCTTCACTTTGAATCAATCAATCAAGGTCTATCCAGCTTATCAACCATCAAACAAGAATCAAACACCATTCCTTTACTGATTTGATCACCAAAAATAGCTGCATTCTCTTTAGATTCATTTTGGACAATTTTGCCCTTTTCAAGCCTTCTATCAAAACTATGCCTTCTGAATCTGCAAAACTCAGGTCTAACCCATGTTGTAGCTTGTTTTCCCAACTTATACAACCTTCCAAAACTTGATATTCATAGCCTGTTTTGACCCTTTCAATGCCTACTCTTTCTGCACAATCAGAATCCACAAAATTTATGACAATATTACCCC
Organism: Ambrosia x helenae; assembly: GCA_030844895.1. Classification (NCBI taxonomy): domain Eukaryota; kingdom Viridiplantae; phylum Streptophyta; class Magnoliopsida; order Asterales; family Asteraceae; genus Ambrosia; species Ambrosia x helenae. The sequence goes on from CM061232.1 coordinate 40,142,520, forward strand.
TGCCATCAATTTTGTTATTATAACCACTTCTGGCCTAACCATCATCAACCAAGCATCATTACCATATAATGAATCCATCTCATCATTCATTATCTTCCACTACTTTGTGATCACATCATCATAACTGTAAGCGAAAGATTTTGACTAAAACAGGATAATATGATCATACAAGTCACAAAACCAGGTGCGGAAACCCTAGTTCTGAACAAATTGATGAAACTCTAATCAAAACACAATCAAGATCATTTTCAACATCTTTTCATAGATTAACTTTTGTCAAATAAGCTTTTACAACGACTTACACGTTAATCTAGATCAAACATACACTTTCACAAAATGACCTGGAACCTGACCTGAACACATACACAACTGACAACTCTATTACATTCACAAAAACACAAATTCTATATATAGACTCTGCAAGTTCGCCCATTTGATATGGTCGAATGTGGAAGTTTTCCACATTCGCCCACTTCAATAGTACGAATGTGTATCTTTGTCAGCTCCAGTCTACCTTCGTCCACTATTAATCTACCTTCGCCCAAATCTTTCTACATTCGCCCCTTTTATCTACCTTCGACCAGTCTTTAACATATGTTAATTATGCTTATCCAATCATTAGTCGCAAAATGCATCTACAAACTCCCCCTCGACTATTGATTGGATTGTCTTCTCTTTTGGTCCATTGTTTTGTTCATCAACTTGATTCTGAGCTGTTTCTTCTGCTCAGTAGTCATTGGAGGCTCAAATGTTCTCTTCACTGGTTTAGACACATTCGCTATCTTCACCTTCTTACCAAGCTTATTCTCCAAATTGCTTCCTGCATTAATGTCATAAGCAAAACAAACTCCAACCACTTGAGTATATTTTCTTGCTTGAGCAGCGTCTTTCGGTTCAAAGTAAATCGGATTGTAGAAAAGCATGATGATGTCTTCAAACGTGCAATTAATCAACCACATAGGATCAAATACATGAACATGCTTGTATTTATCCTTCCCGTCTCTCAACACAATCACCGCTTCAGCCTTTCTCCAATCATAATACCAGAAAATAAAATCAGCACTGAAATGTTGTGGCATAGGCATCAAAGGTATTTTTCTCATCACTTCAGGTGCTTTGTATATCAACGTAACCCGTTTCATATTGGTTTGAGGATCAATATCCCTATGAACTTTCCTTCGGGGATATTGAGGCTTGAATCTATTCCATCTTGTACGACTTTCCCAAACCAACTTATCTGCGCACCAACCAACATGCGAACCATTAACTTCTGCACCTGACATTGGGAATCTACATAAATCTCTGACCGCCCAGTACGGTAGAGTAAGCAAATCACAGAATCTATTGAAGTACAAGATTCCTGTTTCCCATTTAGCAGCTATGCACTTCAGCCTGCCTAAGTATGTCCACCCGAGAGCCCTGCCTTTGAACTTGGCATTGTGAAATCTATAAAAGTTACCTTGAGCTTCAGGCTTCGGTCGGTTCTCATCCATTTCCCTCAATTTTCTCAAATAACTCTTCAATTCATCAGACTGATTTGAAGGTCCTTGCTTATCAACACCAAATACCTTCTCAACAAACTCTGCACTCCTTTGCTGAGCTTTCTGCTTCGCTGAATTGTTTGGTACCTCAGTAAAATCAGGAAATACCTCTTCTTCATCAGTTTGTCTGAAGTACTGAGGAAACTCTTCATGAGTTATATCTTCCATCTCCACTTCATCGTTTTCAGGAGTCTGCTTATCATCTGAGTGACTTCCAATATCCTTTTCAGGAATATCTGGAATCGACTCGTCCACTAAAAACTCCTCAAAAGTCTTCCCTACCCTCTGTGCAAGACCATCTAGAATTTCCTTTGCCACAGATGCAGGTAATTCTCCTTCCTCAAGATCAGGATCTTCATATTCCAATTCATATCGCATATCATCAGTTTGGAATATTTCAGTAAAGCATCCTGTGAACTCAATGGTCCATTCTCTTTTCTCCAACATATCTTTGTACAATTGTTTAGCATCATCAGATAACGACCTCACCTTCTCATTCCAGAAGATACTTTCATCTGAATCAACGTTCTCACCTTTCTTCTTCTTAGAACTTGATTCTCCAGTACTCTTCTTTTTGGATGTTCTTTCTTCAAATGTAAACTTTGAAGTATCATCACCTCCATCATCATCATCATTACTCTCACTATCATCCTCTCTCTGTCTCTCAGATCCTTCAGCATCATCATCATCATCATTATCATCCTCATCATCATTTTTATCTGACTCATCATCATCTTCATCATCATCTTTCTCTTCATCCGATTCAGAATCTTCATAATCAACTTTTTCTTCTTCTTCTTCTTTATCTTCTTCACCCTCCTTCAACTTAGGTGCAGTGTTATACAAATCATCAATCAAATCACTAAGGCGTTTGTTCTCAGCCCTTAGTTCTTTGTTGTCTGCTTTAATCAACTTAATCCTGCTCTTGTTTCTTGCACATTTTCCTTCAAGCTTTTCATTCTTTGCTTCAAGCATCTTAACCTTCTCATTGATCTCATCTTGATTAGATTTAGAAGCAACCACGATCTGAAGCATTTTCTCTTCATTTTGCTTAAACTTGGCTATCTCAGCTTGTTGAGCTATAATCATTTTCATCATATCATCCATTTTCCTGTTCACCTGTTTCATTACATCATCATCTACAGTGACTCTCTTGGATTTGGATTTGGATGACTCAACTTCTTTTTCTTTCTGAGGCTTTCTGAACATGTCAAGTACATTGTCCAGTGCAACATTAAGTTGATCAGCTGATATTGGTTCTGCCTCTTTGGATTTCTTTTGTTTCTTGGTAACAGGTGAAGATAGCTTTGATGATGTACCAGCATCGGGCACTCTTTTCCCTTTCAACAATTGAGCTAACTCTTTCTCCCTCAACTGTTTAGTGCTAGTCTTCTTTGACATGGTCTTGTGCTTGGCTTTGGGCAGGTTTACAACCACCGTCTCTCCAACATTCAATTCTTCCAAATCAACACCTAGACTTTCATCTTCAACATTCACAGACTTCTTTCTTTTCTCAGCTTCTTCAATGGATTTATTCAAAGATTCAGACTCACCAACCATAGTGGCCTTACGTTTGGTGGCCCTAACATTTTCAGCATCAGAATCCCACTGCTCGTCTACCTCAGTCTCCTCTGAATCAACTGACTCTTCATCCACCAAACCTGAACCTTTCTTTGCCGTTGATTTTTGTCTAACCACCTGTTGCTTTGAGCTTCCCTGATCAATCTTTCCTTTGCCCTTCCCTTTGGCTCCAGGATTGACTACTTGTCTCTTCCTTTTAGTGCTTGCATCAACATACACTAAAGGATCATCATTATCCGAATCACTATCATCATGTCTTGCTCTGTTCTTGCCAGGATCAGTATAATCCTGACTAGCCAAAGCTCCAAATAATCTCCTGTGAGGTGGCTTTTCATTGTCTGGCACACCTTTGTATCCTTTCATTCTTACCAGAGTACGAATGTTCATGTGATCTTGACCTAGGATCATAGTTGGATCCTTCTTCAACTCTGGATACTTGTGGTCAAAGATCATCATCAGAAATCTCGGATATAGCATGAACTTCTTGTTCTTCATACCTTTCAGCATCTCCAGCATATGGTCTAGAATCATACCAGATACGTTAAATGGTTTGTTGAGAGTCAACGCAACCATTAATGAGCTCAAACTTCTTCTCATAACGTCATATCCACCGCTCACACATCCAAATACGTGGATAATAACATGTGCAAAGTACTTGAACTGCACGCTCAGCTTCCCTTTATACATAGATCCATCAGTAATCGGACCTTTGTACTTTATCCGTAAGAAACAAGCTTTCTGCTCAGTCCATGATAACTCTCTGGGATCTTCACTGACTTCAAACTTGATCTGCAGTGCTTCCCGTATATCAGACTCCGTCAAAAACATCTCCATATCTTGAATCTTGCTCTTAATAATCGTCTGATTATCCCAGAAGTCATACTTCGCATTCCGGTAGAAATCTTCAATAATGTCTCTATATATGATCGTCGGTGTGGCTAATGCATGTACAATTATGCTCCTCTTCAAGAACTCTATGATCCTGGTGAACTCTGTATTCTTCTCCACGTCACCAAGATACGCGCAGCAGTTGTGAGATCGCTCAAATGGCCAACTGCTCGAAACAGATGCTTCAGCCCCTTGCACCGGAACTGTAACAACATTCTCTGCTGGAGATTCAACATTTTCCACTGGTGCCTCAACGTTTTCGGATTGTTCAGCCATCTGCACATCAAAGACAGAAAAACACGTCAAAATGCAAAAACGACAAAAAATATCAAACTTTTAAGGCTCAAAAATCTGCACATTCGCCCGTTTTTAACTGGTCGAATGTGAGAATTTATGGTCGAATGTGTACTCTGCTGGTCGAATGTGTAATGATTTTGAATAAAAATCACATTCGCCCGTTTTATACTTACATTCGCCCATCCTTTTCCACTTTCGCCCGTTTTTTGGAACCGAAAGTGAAAACAGATTCACCCTAAAATTTAAAAATTTGCCAAAGTTGTTTTTAACATATCAATTTGATCCAAATGTGTCCTACAATGACCGATCAACACTCGTGTACCATCAATTGTAATGATTATTCAATTTTCATTAGTTTTAAAGTGGAATTAGGGTTTATAAGCTTCAATCGATCAATCAATCATCTAAACATTGTTATTATCCTAATTCCTCATATTATCTCCCCTAAAACTGATGAAGATTGAATGTGACTCAAAATCAAGCATCAAAACAGACTCTAAGACCCTTAATGTTGAAACCCTATGTCCGAAGACAAAAACGAGGATTCTTAACTGGATAGGGCTCCATTACCTGTAAAATTAGTCTCAAAATGATCAGTAATTAACAGGGAACAAATCGCACAATCACAGGAAATCAACGCAACAAGGTCTGGTATTGAGGAAATTTTGAAAAATTTTGTGAATGAAGGAACGAACCTGGACTGGCTTATAAGTAAAGGCCACTTTCGCCCGTTGTATATGGACGAATGTGAGGTAATTCCACATTCGCCCCAAACTAATGACCCGAATGTGGAAATGTATACCCGGAGGTGAAACTTGTCACCCGAAGGTGAAATTTGTACCCGGAGGTGAAACTTGGCACCCGAAGGTAAAATTTGTATTTTAAGAAAGCCACATTCGTCCAAACTGAAACGGTCGAAAGTGAAGATTTTTCCACATTCGACCCAATTAAGGGGCGAATGTGAAATGGAAAAATCTGAAAATTTCGCCAAAACACGAATTCGAATCCCGTTCAACATTTTTCAATCTGTTAAACTTCCAAAACTCAAATTTTCACATTTTGAATGATACAAAGTCCAGATGGTGTTCTCAAATCTCAGAAATTGACTATCAAGCATCCCCGGTTATCAAAAATAAAGCAGAAATGCAAATATTTTGGGTTTTCTGAAATTTTATCAAAACACACCTAAAATCTTTTTGGATTTTGTATCTTTTTGACAATAAAAATAAAATGCAACAAAGTAAAATGCATCAAAGTAAATGAAAGCAGTAAACATTTTGTGATATCCGGTAAGAGGATCATATCAGTTTACTGAGAAATCTGAGCACAGCGTTGATCTGTTTTAATATTATCATTAGAAACAATATGTGACACGGCAATTGCTGATATTGTTGTCCACATAAGCTCACATGCAGACAATTACGCAATGCTTTAAAATGATACGAGTTAGATGTATTAGACTAACACATTGTGGTTCCCACACACACGACATACTCCCGTATCAAGTAATTGCACAAAGCTTCATCGTAACGCGTGATTATGCCAGAGTTATCCGTAAAGTTTACAAAGTATATAGCACAGAGGTGTACAGGTCAGCAAATGAATGCAGCAAAGTAACATGTGCGTATACACTAGGTTGAGGCTGATATTAACCACTGATTTGCATCAGAAAGTCAATACGATGTAATAATGATCTTTGATCAATAAAACATAAAGTTCCTCAATTCGGTAACTTTCGGTTTTGGCAATATGCTCTTTTGTAAATATTCTGATGAAACTAGGTCCGTAAATCAATACGACAGAAGTTTAATCAGAATATCCCGGATAACAATAACATAACGACCCGAAACCTCAGATTTTGGCAATCCTATCAAACGAAATTACGGTACTAAGACCATATGCCCATGAGGTGTTCAGCCACGAACGCGTAGTTTGTTATGTTTGTATCACTAATGCACGTAATATTTTGTCTACGAAGCCTATCAGCATATCACACATAACCAACATATGTCTCATTATACTATACAATTCTTTAGCCTGTGTCAGATCCCCACTGATGTACTATCATTTCCTCTTTTTATCCAGGAAATCATTTTGGTTTTTCTAATTTTTAGGTCTTTTGAAAATTTTCCAATGTTTTTGGTTTTTCTGATAAAATGACTCCCCCTAAAATAAAGAACATATTTTTGGGTTTTTAATTTTTCTGAAAAACAAAACAAAAATTTGAAAGAAACAATCCACTTGAAAGCATCAACTTCTTTGAGGATTATGATAGTAAAGAGAAATTCCCAATTAGCAAAGAGAAATTCCCAATTAGCAAAAATTTAAATACTAAAACTAAAACTAAAAAGTGATAAACCGAGGTGCCGATTAGTCCTGTTTTTCCTTTATATTGTTTACTTTTAAAAGATATTCAAAGCGGGATCTGTCAAAAGCTTTTGTAAACAAATCTGCACGTTGGTAGTCAGTATGGATTTTGACCATATCTATCAATTCCTTAGCGTAACAATCACGGATAAAATGATATTTAATCCGGATATGTTTCGCTTTAGAATGATTTTCAGTATTTTTAGTTAATGCAATTGCGGCTTCGTTGTCACAGTGTATAGGGGTTTTAAGAAACTGCAAACCGTAATCCACCATCTGTTGTTGGATCCAGAGTACTTGCGAACAGCAACTTGAGGCTGCAATGTACTCAGCTTCACAGGTAGACAGTGCCACGGAAGTCTGTTTCTTGCATTGCCAGGTAATTAACCTGCTCCCTAAAAACTGGCAACCAGCTGTAGTTGATTTGCTATCTTTGTCACAACCGCCCCAATCTGCATCACTAAAAGCAATAAAATCAAAATCATCATCATTAGGCTACCAAAGTCCTTTTGATGGACAACCCTTCAGATATCGAAGGATACGCTTGACCGCCGTCAGATGACTTTGTTTCGGCTTCGATTGATAGCGAGCACAGAGACACGTTGCATACATAATATCTGGTCGAGACGCTGTCAAATACATCAGAGATCCAATGATTGCTCTGTATGTAAATGGGTCTGTCAGCTCCCCCTTAGCGTCCACTCCAATCCCGTGATTGGGTTGAATCGGGGTATCCATCGGCTTAGAGTCCTCCATCTGGAATCGGCTCAAGATGTCGGATACGTATTTCGTCTGGTGAATGAAGATCCCGTCGGGTCTTTGGTCCACCTGCAAGCCGAGGAAAAACTGCATCTCCCCCATTGCGCTCATTTCGAACTTTTCTTGCATAACAGTTTCAAATTCCCTGCATAAAAGTTCGTTAGTTGAACCAAATATAATATCATCAACGTAAATCTGTACAAGAAGCAAATCATCTCCCGTCTTCTTCGTGAAGAGGGTACAATCGACGAGGCCGCGCTTGAATCCTTTGGAGATGAGATATGTACTAAGCTCCTCGTACCACTGTCTTGGAGCCTGGTGCAAACCATATAAAGCTTTGTTCAGCACGTAGACCTTATCCCGGTGGATTGGGTCCTCAAAGCCTGGTGGCTGCCCGACATAAACCTCCTCCTTGACTTTCCCGTACAAAAATGCGCTCTTGACGTCCATTTGATAGACTTTGAATTTCTTGTATGAAGCAAACGCGAGGAACATCCGAATAGCTTCAATCCGTGCTACTGGTGCATAGATTTCGTTGTAATCAATTCCTTCGATTTGATGGAAACCCTGCACGACCAATCTGGCTTTGTTGCGAACAATAACCCCACGATCATCCTTTTTGCACTTAAACACCCATTTAGTGCCTATTTTCTTCCTTCCCGGCGGCAAATCTGTGAGCGTCCAAACTCCCAATTTCTGGAATTGCAATAACTCCTCCTGTATTGCCTCAACCCAGGCATCTTCATTCAAAGCGTCCTTGTATGTCCGTGGCTCTACCTGCGACACATAACATGCAAACGACCAATCATTTTGACTACCAGATTTTTGAATTTTGGCATATAATGCTAAAGCACCAAAACTCTCTGGCGAGTTAACGCTTTTCAGCTGCCCTCTGGTCATAACACCACTTCCAGGATCACCGATAACTTGCTCCAGCGGGTGAATACGATGAATCCGAGATTCCGGATTAACAGGTACAATAACTCCCGTCTGAGCAGTCGAGTTTTCTACAGCATCCAGATCATGACCCGTGTTTGATGATGAAGCAACATCTGGATTTGGAGTTGGGTTCACTGGTTGCACCTCTAATTCTTCTGCATGTTCAAGAACGGCTTCTTCAAATTGTTCATCTTCAGATTCTGAAGTGTCTAATGAAGTTGAAGCCTCTTGAAACACCTCTTCCTCTTGTATAGGAGCACTGGTATCATTAGAAGCTGGTAGGGGGTTCACGGTGATTGGACGCACCAACGGTGAAGTCGCCGCATTTTCACACTCGTAAAGTAATCTGATAACAGCTTCTTCAACCAAGCTATCTAGGTTGAATGATTCAAAGAAATCTTTGTAATCAAACATCCAATCAGGACCCGTGCCTTGCAAATTTTGAGTGTATCGTTGAACTTCCACGTTAGCCCAATCCTCCACTTGACGAGTTCGCTTGTTGAATACCCGTTTGAGTGGGGTTGCATATCCAACAAAATATCCCTCCTCAGCTTTAGGACTAAACTTCTCACCTGGATTCAACATCGTGCATGGCGCCCCGAAAGGTTCTAGATACTCTAAGTTTGGCTTTCGTCGGTGTAACAGTTCATAAGATGTTTTTCCAAACTTCTTCACTGTTAGAACCCGATTTAATGTATAATTTGCTGCATAAATCGCCTCATTCCAGAACATTACCGGAAGATTTGAATCAGCGAGCATTGTTCTAGCCGCTTCAATTAGAGTCCTATTCTTTCGTTCAGCAACACCGTTCTGCTGTGGGGTATACGGAGCCGAATATTCATGATGTATCCCTTTGCTTTCACAAAGTTCATCCATCTTGGCGTTTTTGAACTCCGTCCCGTTGTCACTCCTAATTCTTTTTATCTTCAAATTGTAGATATTCTCCAATCGAGTGAACAGAACTTGTAGGTTGGTAAAGGTGTCACTTTTGTTCTGCAAACACATCACCCATGAAAATCTTGAATAGTCATCAGTGACAACTAAACAATAAAGCTCTCCAAGATGACTTTTGCGCTTGACCGGTCCGAATAGGTCCATGTGCAATCGCTCAAGCGGCATCTCTACAGAGTTAACTTTCTTCACTTTATGGGATTGTTTGTGTTGCTTCCCCTTCATACAACTTACACACTTGTCGTTCAGATGGAAATGTTTCACGTTTACTCCATCGACAAGCCCATTTCTCACAAGTTGATTCATTTTTCTCAGATGAATGTGCCCCATTCTGCGGTGCCACATAATCGATTCTTTCTCAGTCGCTTTGGATAGAAAACATGTTATTTGCCCCTGTGATGTCATCGCCTTGGACATATCAAGAATATAGAGATTGTTGACGCGAGGTGCTATCAACATTACCCACTCCTTTGGAATTTTGAAGCCCGGTTTGAGAATATAACAGGATTTGTCATCAAAATGCACAGAAAATTGTTTATCACATATTTGACTGACACTCAGCAGATTATAGTCTATTTGCTTCACATAAGATATCCGCTCGAAAGTCACTATCCCATTACTCACGCTTCCCTCCATTGTGATATATCCACCTTTATTACCCGCGAAAGCGACATACCCTCCATTGATGTTTTTCACGTCGAACAGCAATGCGAGATCCCCTGTCATGTGGCCTGAAGCTCCACTATCAACAATCCATAGACTGCTAATAGGGCCAGCTGAAGCTCCCTGCACACAAAAAGTAAATCATTTAGTTCTTTCGGGGGACCCAAGCCTGAGTCTTGGGCCTTTGAACATCAGATTTCAAAGAAACATCCTCATTAACCTTTTCAACAACTTTTTGTTTTGGATCAATCTTTTTCTGATTGTTCAAAACATTTTCCTTTTTCTCACTTACCTTTGAAGTAGAAGCTCCTGGAGTACCATTGGGTGACCAAGATTGTTCAGATCTTTTAAGAATGCGAATTTGAGATTTTGATTTCTCAATCGGTTTCTGAACATTGTTAACAAAAGTAACTTTCTTGGCTACCTTATCCGAGTTAACAGACTTAGGTCCAACATTTGATTTAACAATCGGTTTTTGTGGAACCTTTTGCCTATCAATTGTTGCGTTCACCACAGGCTTTCTCCATGATTGTTCCATAGCAATCCGATTTCTTTGATCATATTGAATTGGACGATTGTTCCTCATTTGATGAAAATTGTTTTGATTATAAAACTGTTGTTGTTGAGGAACAACTCGTCTATGTGGTGGAACATAATGATCAATCGGTTTTCTCATGGAATTTCTAACTTCAACCTCATGTCTTTTATGCCTTACATATGGACACTGAGCAAGTAAATGCCCATGTTCCCCACATTTAAAGCATTTGCGATACTCTTCAAAAACATAATGAGCATTTGGTGGAGCAAATGATCTAACAGGATATTGATCATTATACTGTTGATTCCTCAAACTCTCAGGAAGTGGTCCTTTTGAGTAAGTGGGCTCATGAAAACCATTTGCTTTGTCATTTGGTCGAATGAACTCTGTGACATGGACCTTTGGTTCTTGAGGAACATCCAAAAACAATTTCTTTAAAATTTCTGGTGGAATTTCGTTTGTTCTCTCATGTTTTGGGAACCAAATAGTGCTTTCTTGCCAAATCTTTTCAATTTTAGCATAGTTAGCATTTTTGATTGGAAATTCCTCATCAGAGATGATTTTATCGGATCCTTCCATCCGATAAAACACCTTGACAGGTTTGTCACTTGGTTCATTCTCAAGGTCCTTTCTAATCTCATTCTTTTCAGACTTTTTCTCACGATGAGCAGTTGCCATCGGATGCACATGTTGAGATGGTGACACTGGTTCAGTAGTAATGATGTGATTTTCTTTTGGAATTTCACATGCATTAACAGTTTGGTCATTACTAGTATCATCATTCTCTGAGTCTGAATTCACACTTTCAGCATAAACACCCTCATCATTCAAGCCTAAAATCGGTCTCACATCGGAATGAGGATCACCAATACTCGAGGTATTAGATTCCATTTCCGATGATGAGTCTGTTTTTACCGAGCTCTCCGGTATAACTTGGTGATAGTTATGATTTTCAAAAAGAACCGGAGATGGTACAGACTTGTAATTAGTGGTGTTATCATCAATGATATGGTCTACCACATAAGCAATGTGCTTATAACTTTCCAACTTTTTGTTTACTTTCTCAGCAAAGCATTTTATGGCTGCCATTTCCAACTTGGTATTTTCAATTTCATTGATATAGTTGTTAATTGCCAATTGTTTCAATGATAAAGTATTTTTCAAGTCGGAAATGTCCTTTTTGTAGCCATCTAATACTTTGTTGAAAGCATTCAACTCTTTGCGAGTAGATTGACTGTTCATGATAGCACTATCACGTTCAATACGGAGTTGTTTAATCTCCTCAGTCAATCTATCACATTTATCACAATGTTTATCAATTTTAATATCAGTGCTAGATTCAGAACTTACAGGTTTTGGCGGTTCAGTCATGGCCATTAATGCGAAATGAGCTTCCTTTCCAGTGAAAAACTTGGAATAGTCAATCTTGGTGAAAGCATCATCAGCAATGCACGACTTCCTCGTCATCAGAAAATCAGCTTCTGCTAACAACTGATCAATGTCATCATCTAAAGAATCAACACTTGCCTCTGTGTCCGATTCACTGTCTGAGTCTGAATAAACTGATCTACACTCCTCAGGAACATCGGTAACAGAATCAATCACCATTCCAGAATTAGGTTCCTCAGCCTTAACCTCAACAGGTTCATTCTCCACATCCATTTCAGTCTCAGAATCATCACTATCACACTCCTCAGTTTCTTTCTTTTCTTCCTCCATTACCGACTCTTCAATATCAACATGATAAGCAACACATGCCACATTTCCACCAGTAGTAACTTCTTCCACTCCTATTTGCATACCCGACCAGTCAAACCTTTCATCTTGTTGAGTCACCAATGCTTGATTCTGACTCGTGTTCTGTTGTGTCTCATTTGGTGTAGTGATTGGTATAACTGTTCGGTTAGTGTTGTTAGGAGATTGGTTTTGAATCTGGTTTGATGTGTTTGGTTGTCAGTTTTGGTTGTTAAAGTTGTTCTGTCGGTTTTGGTAGTTGTTGTTATTTTGATAAGAAACTTGGTTTTGTTGTTGACGGTTCTGGTAGTTTGCATTGAATGGGTTTCTATTACCTTGTTTTGGTGGCTGGGTGCATTCTCTTTTAAAATGACCTTTCTCTCCACAATTAAAACAAGTAACTTTCTCCTTGTTGAACCCGTAGGTTGTGTTGGGAGAAGTTGCCAAATCTGTTCTACCTGTTTTCTCGATAAACTCTGTTGCTCTTCTCATGATGCTTGCAAAAGCCCATTGAATATCAATGAGTTCCATCTCTTCCTTGTCGATCTGTGCATAGTCCTCATTGGTTAAGTTGTTATTCCCAATTTGACTAGCAACAAGTCCATTGTAGGATGAAACCATTGCTGAGACTAGTGCAATATGTTGTTGAGCAATTTCCACAGTCACATTGCCCAAGTTAGAAGTCTCCAAAACCACCGGATGTTGATTAGGTTGAGTAACTTGGTTAATTGGTTGTTGTGATTGGCTAGCAGTGTAGAAACCTGCTTGTTGCATTGGGGAGAGTGGTGAAATGTAGGAATTGTTGTATTGTGGTGGTGTGTATGATGGTTGTGAGTAGGATGATGTTTGTGTCATGTAGTTTGTGGTTGGTTTTGGTGATTCCATAACATTGGAAATGCAAGCAACATGTGGTGCAACACCTCCTGAACTTGAGTTACTGACTGGAACTGAAGTGCCTCCAAAATATAAGCTAGGATTCTGAGGAATCTGTGATCTTCTAGCTTTCCTCCTATCCTCCATCTCTTTGTTTTCCAGCTTCTCAATGAACTCTGAAATAGTCCATAACTGGTAAGCATCCTTCTCTCTGAGAACTTCCACATGCTGATCCCATTGAGGTGGTAGAGCATCTGCAAACTTATCCACCTGCTTAGTCATAGGAATCTGTACACCATAACTAGACAATTCAGATAGCAAATGCATATATCTAGGAGTTAATTCTTTTAAAGTTTCATTGTTAATGTAAGAAAAATTCTCAAACTCCTTTATCAATTCTTCCATCCTCAAGCTTCGAGTCTTCTCATTACCATCATGCTTCCTTTTAAGCTTGTCCCATAGTTGCTTAGATGTGGTTCATGTCCCAAACTGATGCAACAGGTCGCTTGTGATTGCCTGTGTCAATTGGGAAAAAGCTTTCTTCTCCACTGCAAATTTCTTTTTCTCCTCCTCAGACATACTCTCCAATGGAACTGGTTCACCGGTATTCTCCAACACTGGTGGTGTGTAACCTGTAGCAATCATTCTCCATGCCTCTGCTCCTTCTACTCCCATGCCTTCCAAGTGGATTTTGAACATGGTATGCCACTGATTATATTCTTGCATCTCCATGAGCTTTGGTGGCCGATTCCCGCTACCTGAAGACAAATCTTTAATCAAAGTAGAAATAGCATTAGTAGTTTGAGTATTTACCACCGCTGCTGCTACTCCCCAGTAGTCAGATTGTGGTGCTGGATGTGCTACGCTTTGAGGCATCGAGCTCGTCGTTGCCATGTATTTAATCGGTTGCGAAGACTGTGTGTTCATCTTTTGTGCTGCCACTGTCCATGGGTCCATCGTTTGCTGTTGTGGTTGTGTCGTTGCTGGTTTCGGAGTATTTTGAAAATGCCACATGATCACGAACTTAGAAAACTTCAACACTTAGAAAATTTTCCAAAAACTAAGGTCTAGGTTCGCCCAAAATGTCCTAGGTTCGCCCGAAATCTATCACTTTCGTCCCTTCTGATTCTAGATTCGCCCAAACAGTAACACCCGAAAGTAGAATTCACCAGAAAGTAAAAACAATCTAACACACTTCCACTTTCGCCCAAATTGAACCGGTCGAATGTGGAAAAGTTTACCCGAAAGTGAAAACTTCAATAACAATTTTCAGATTCGACCAAAATACTACTCAGGTTCGCCCAAACACTCTCAGGTTCGACCACTCAAGTTCCAGGTTCGCCCATTTTGCCCAGATCACACTTTGAAAAACGGTTACACTTTGAAAAACGGTTATTTTTGATCTCAGATTTTTAAAAGTTTATGGATTTGAATGATCTTAATCAGGTTATGCTTCGGAATTGATTTGGAGCAACTTTAATTCTTGGAAAACTTGATTTTAACCACTAATTCAACTCTAAATCAATTAAAAACACTCATAAACCATGTTTATGCAAAAACAGATGTATTTTGATAAAAAAACATGTCCAAATCAGCTCTGAGTTTATCAAATTTGTTGTTGTATGATCCGTATGGCTCTGATACCACTTTGTAAGCGAAAGATTTTGACTAAAACAGGATAATATGATCATACAAGTCACAAAACCAGGTGCGGAAACCCTAGTTCTGAACAAATTGATGAAACTCTAATCAAAACACAATCAAGCTCATTTTCAACATCTTTTCATAGATTAACTTTTGTCAAATAAGCTTTTACAACGACTTACACGTTAATCTAGATCAAACATACACTTTCACAAAATGACCTGGAACCTGACCTGAACACATACACAACTGACAACTCTATTACATTCACAAAAACACAAATTCTATATATAGACTCTGCAAGTTCGCCCATTTGATATGGTCGAATGTGGAAGTTTTCCACATTCGCCCACTTCAATAGTACGAATGTGTATCTTTGTCAGCTCCAGTCTACCTTCGTCCACTATTAATCTACCTTCGCCCAAATCTTTCTACATTCGCCCCTTTTATCTACCTTCGACCAGTCTTTAACATATGTTAATTATGCTTATCCAATCATTAGTCGCAAAATGCATCTACAATAACAAGTCAAAAACTTAACATCAGCCCTCATTGACCTGTCCCTTTCAACATAATCCTGTTTTTCACCAAAACTAGCACTGTCTATCTGAATACCTTTCCTTGCACACTCACCAGCCTCTACCTTAATCTAAACATGCTACAACTTTCCTTGTAAAGGCTCCACCTCAGACCAGAAATCCATCAAACATAGCAAAACCCTGTTATTTTTAACCATTGGCTTCACAACACCTAGTCTCCATATCCTGAACATTTTCATACTATCAAAACATCCCAAGAATGATCGATGTCATTGGGTCAATCAAAAATATTAGAAAATAGTAGTATATGGAAGTTGAGTCGTCTCCACAGGGAATTGGTGGAAAGAGTAGTTTTGAAAATTAACTAAAAAATTAAAAATCTAATTGGTTTGTTGTTTGTTTTGGAATTTTAAGAAAACAAATTTAAGAACTTGTAACAATTATATTAAAGAGGTAATTGTAACACCCCAACCGATGGCAGAATCATCGACGTGTCACGTAGTGATGATTGTTCAAAAGCTCATGGTACTAAAATGTAAATATTTGATAATTGAATATCGTTTACAACATGTGAAAATAAATACACGACAACAAAAATAGAGATAGTCGATTTATTTAATCTAAGTCCAAAGTCCTATGTGAAGCGTCAAGCAGCTTATCCTGAAACATGCACGAAAATAAATTTTGTCAACATATGATGTTGGTGAGTACTACCTAGCTTTGTACATATAGTATAAGTTTGAAAAGTGATACAATTCATGTGTCTAGCATCACCAAGGCATTATGTAAACACATAAGTAACCAAACAAGACAAAGATCAAATGTAAAGTTGGTAAGATAAAATTGATAATGAGCACCCTAACACGTGTCAAGTCTAAAAGAGCACCATAACATAAGTTATGTCTAAATGAGCACCGTAACATAAGTTACGTCTATATGTAAAGAGCACCATAACATAAGTTATGTCTAGATGTATGATTTTGTACGTAAGCTACATTCATGTTCAAACATAAAGCACAAAGATAATCAAGACACATATATGAATTGTAAATGAAAAAAATGTATGTGTAAATGAATGTGCAAGTTTTGTATACTTGTGCATGAATCACCCCAAAAGTGTAAACGAAAAAAGGGGATAAGTAATACTCACCTTAACAAGGTGTTAAGTCTTGTGGAATTGAATAAGTGTAATCCAACGTTGCCAGGTATCACCCTATGTTTAAGGTAATAAATGAGTTTAAGTCTTTCTAGTCTACAAATATTTCTAGGGTTCCTAATTTGGGGATAGGCATTTGTTTATTTGTTAACTTAGAAAAATTATTAATGAACTAGTATATAAAAGAAATTTGAAAAATAATTAAATAAAAAGACTTTTTGTAAAACTTTGGTTAAGGATGGTTGTATTATACTATAGTAGATATGAGAATAATTTTTATAAATTTATTTTCTTAATAATTGAATATATAGTATATTTATATTTATTTGTCAAAATATAATTTTAATATCTAAAAATATTAAAGTTAATGAATTATCAAATTAAAATTTGTATTTCTGTTCTAAATGAACAAAAATAATTTATGTAAAATTTTGGCATAAAAATATTGAAAATTGAATTTATTATGATTTATTTATGATTTAAAATAACAAAAGTCAATTAAAAATATGAAACGAACGATTTTTCTGAAATAAAAATTATTTCTGAAATGCCTTTTGATCTACAAGTTTAGAATAATTTTTTGTGGAATTTTATAAAATCGTTTAGATATTTTTATAGAATTTTAAAATTATAAATAAATAAAATTGTATTATTTATAATATATATAAAATAAATGATTTTTGAAAAATTAAAAATTGTATAATAGAGTTTATCATTTGTAAATCATAAAATAATTTTTGTAGAATTTATAAGTTAGATTTGGTATTTTAAAACCATTTAAAAAAATAATATCATAAATATATGAAAGAAAAGGATCTTAAAAAAATGTGTGGGTTGTGGGGATTGAACCCGAGTCAATCGCGCCCCCCATGACTTAACAAACTACTTAGAACCAGCTGACCTACATAAAATCTGTTGATATGTTTTATGTAACACCCCAACCGATGGCGGAAACATCGGGATGTCACGTATTGATGATTGTTCAGTAGCTCATGGTGAATAATAAATTTCATTAAATGATTTAAATAAATTACATACAATGGTTCTACAAGAATTCGTACATCAAAATGAATAATACTATGTACACATCTTCAAGCACTAACTCAAATCTTCAAGCAAGTAGAACCTGAAACATGTTAAGTTTGAAAATATTTTGGGTCAACAAAAGTTGGTGAGAATACATAGGTTTTCGAATATAGTAGATAACAATAGTTTGTACAACAATCACAGTTGTATAATGATAGAGAATGAGTTCGACATGTAACAATGCGTCTTTGTACAATCAAACCTTGTGTCGACTGAGACCTAACTCGCAAGTTAGTTAAATGTTGTTACTGTTATCGATCATCCCTGAATTTATGCGGGGGGATGGGTTTGTCAGACCTATAGCGCTATAATCTAAACAGGCGGCTTGATCAATGTTAATGATTGTACTGTGTCTTTTTGTTACAGTCAAATGATAGAATGAGTAAATGATAGTGTAATTGAATCACAAGTTTCAACAATGTAAGAATGAGTAAATGATAGTGTATAAAATGTTTAAAACATGTTTCACCCCAAAATGTAACACAGAAAAAGGGGCTATGTAAACTCACCTTAGTGCAAGAATTTAGTCCCTTGATATAGAATAATTGTGGCTCTTGTGTCCGAATATCACCCTATGTTAAGGCAATAATTAAGTAATGGGAAAACTTAAAAGTCTAAGTTTTCTACTCTAAAAGTAGTTCTAGGGTTCCTAATTGTTGTTGGGAAGAGATGATTATCTATTATTTAAATAAATAATTGTTAATTAAATAATAAAGAGGAAATGAATAAAATAAAAAAAAAGAAAAACACTAAAATAATATTTTTTTTGAGACAAAAATTTATATTTCAGATCTAAAATATTAGAAATAATTTTTGTAAAATTTTTAAATAAAACTGGTTAAAACGGATTTATAATGAATTTTCTTATGATTATAACAAAAATAAACTGTAAAAAAATAATAATTAAATAATGATTTTCGGGAATTAAAATTATTTTATAAAAATTTTTAGTTTAATAAAGTTGAAATAATTTTTATAAGGTTTTCGCATTAGTTTTGGTATTTTAAGCTTAAATTAAAAGGTAATAATCAAAATAAATGTATAAGTTATAAGTGTTAAAAAAATGTGGCAAACGGGAGTCGAACCCGGGTCCAGACCTGGTCTGATCTTCAAACAAACACAAACAACCAGTTGCTCTGCATCAGTCTTTGTTATTTGTTTCATTTTACTTGATTTTAAACAGAAACGTGGTCAAGTCATCTTCTCCATTTAACCCTTAGAAACCCTAGCCTATCAATCAACCCCCATTCCAAATAACCCACTAATCTAATAAGGGGCTTTTGTTAAGAACATAATAGAGAACATGAAGAGCAAAACGATTGGGACTTACTGATTGTTATTCAACCAAGAACACGAGTCAAAGTAGAAGTCAATTGTTATGATTATGCAAGATCGAGGGCTCGAGGGTGTGTTGTGATTGAGGGGTTTTATTTTTCGGCACTCTCTGCTCAAATGAGAACCATCAATTTATAGTGCCGTGGCTTGGAGTGCTCGTATGGCAAGTTGACACAGGTTCGGTCAAAACGCGTTAATGGAGCTCCAAATATGGAAGGAATGCACGATGTTAATACGTTGGGTCAAAATGATTGTAGGCGCGTCAATTTGCAGGATTTTTCGTCGGTGGGTCGAGTCGGGTCTGCTGCTGGGTATCCGGGTGAAAGGGATGGGATCTGAAGTGGTCTTGGGCTGGGTAGTTTGGGTCGCGTCTGATGGGCTCAAATTGGGTTTAGGGTGTTGGGTTGGGTTGTAGGTTTGGTTTAGAGATTTAGTTTTAGTGTTTGTATTATTATTATTATTATTATTATTATTATTATTATTATTATATACATTATATATATATACGTACGTGGTGAGTTAGGAAAAATAAGGACTTAGGCATATTTGTATAAAGACGTATAAGGGCTTTTTACGTATAAAAATTTGGGAAAATTTTTGCGATGTTACATTTTATTTAGAATATTATTTAACACAGATGTCTGCAAGTTATCTTCCCCAAATGAACCCTAAAACATTGAATCAGTTATACACTAAACTAGAGCCCGATTAAACATGGGGTTATAGAAGTATAGGGGCCGATTAAAAGGTGGTAAAAAGGAATTGAATCATACCAGCGCATTTTGCCTTCAATTCGCTAGTCAACCAGAAAGTCAACTGCGTGTGATTCTTGATTAAAGACGAGTTGTTTACAGAAATTATGAGTGGGGGTTTGATTTTCGGTACATAGGGATGGTCTGAGAGGGTTCAATTTATAGTGAACACACGAATTAGTAAATTTGGTATGTTTGACTCGTGTTTAATGTAAAAACGAGTGATTAGGCTCAAATTTGGAATGTTTGACTATGTTATTGCGTGATAATGACGCGTATAGTCTGTCAATTTCATTATTACGAATCAATTAGGCGTTTGTTACCATATGTGGTTCAATCAAAAGTCAAATACGAAGGTTGTTTGGTTTTGGGTCTCTGCAGCGAACAAGAAGAAGCAGACATGGCCTGCTAAGGTGTGTTTAAAGATTATTGCGTCTGGATTCTATCACAAGCCCGTCTGTGGCCCAGTGGTTGCACTGCTGTTTGTTGATTTCTCACCCGGATCAGACTCGGGTTCGAGTCTGGTCACAAACAGATTTTTTTTCTTTCTTAAACAGATTAGAGAGGAAGAGGGAGTGTGGGCGGGTTTTACAGGTTTGGGCTCAGAGGTGGGCTGGAGCAGTCATAGGCCCAACTGAAATGGTTTGGGTTATGTTTTGGTTATATTATTTTGGTTTTGATGGTGGTATTTGTATGAAAACAAATTTTTATAAGCTTAAATAAAATCTGAAAAAAAAATAATAATTATTATTATTAAAGAAAAGAGTTTTTTTTTTCTATCATGACAACGATTCGAGTAGATGTAAATTTATGAAATGAGAGGGCATAAAATCGGACAAAAGATAAAATGAAAGGTGACGGATGTCACAGCATCCCCTACTTTTAGAAACTTCGTCCCGAAGTTATTAGAAACATAAGGTTACGGATGTTTGGGTAGAAACTAAGATAACCGTGGTTTGGAAAAATTTGAGTTAAGGCACGACGTGAATTTATGGGTAACAGAGTAAAATGTTTCGAATGATTTGGATAAGAGGTTTGATAGGTGTGAGTTAAGGATTGGATTAGGTTCGTCTCGAATAACAAGGAGAATAAGAATCTAGTAAAACACTAAACTTCAAGTTTTAGGAATTCTAAAATAAATGCATGAGTTGATCGACTATAGAAAGACTAAATGAACTACCAAGTATCTAGAGTTTGTTCCTGGTTCGACTCCCAGTCTCACTTTCGATGCGTCATTAGTGTTTATATGTAGGGTGTACCGCAGCTAACCCACCACACCTTTGATACATTGAAAACGTACTGGACGCCTACCAAAAACCCTAATAGAATTTCATACCACCTTAACGTACCTGTAAATTCATGATTACGTTCCGGACCGGAATCATCAATTTACCTTACATTAGGGTTTTATGTCTTTCTATGAACCTAATCTAACAACACATTAAAGCAACTAAGTATCACAAGAAGACGACACAGCAAACACGTTGGGTTACAATGAGACATTATCAACGAAATGAGGCTTTGTAATAATGAGGTCAATTACATTGGTTTGCAATGACTTGCAAGCATAACAAAATTTTAAGCATGGGCTACCACTCACCCGAGGAGCCCTTTAAGTGAAATGTTTCTCTGAGTTGAGTGGATAATGTAGTAATTGTCTTTCGTAGATCAACATGCAAATTGATAATACACACATGCAAGCAAGTTTGTAATTACGACAACCATTAAGTATAAGTGTGATCTTAGTTGACTATAGAAAATAGTTCATATTTGGCCAGCCATGTTTACGAGTATCATGAATAATTAAATGTTCAAAGAAAGTCAAATTAAGAAAAATCAAGTTTCATATAACAAACAATTATGTTTTTAGAAAAGTTCTGTAGGATTAAGTATCAAGTTTTTAATAGTTTGATTTTCATGGAAATCAAGCCCAAATGTTTCAATAAAATGTAAGGTAGAGTCCTAGATTTCTACGATTAAAATAAACGTAACCAAATATGATAAATTTCCAACCTGCGTTCGTACATAATAGTATGAAAGGAAATTTCTAGATGCTATATGCTTATGAGTACGACACAATTGGGTACAAAATGATAATAGGATCAAGAAAATGAAAACACAAGTATTGGATTCTCGAGTCTTAAGAAGATTTCATCCATGGCTTAGCCAGTGGGGTTAACGCCATTCTGACCAGTTGCTTCGTTGATGTTGATATTGAAAGCTCGTCCATGTGCCACCTGGTTTACATTAATCAATTCAGGGCATCGATGTCGCATGTGGTTGGGGTCTCCACAATTATAACATGCCCGACCGTTAGTAATCGGCAGTGGTTCCTGGGCAGCTATTTGATGATTATCTTGTGTCCTAACCATTACACGACAAGTAGTGGCAAAGTGTCCAAACCTTCCACATCTAGTGCATTGACGACATGGAAGATCTGCAGGGTGATGATACTTGCAAGTGTTGCATTGAGGATGGACTCCCGTGTAGGCTTTCTTGATAGGAGGTTGAGTCACAGGATTCACAACAGCATGGTTCTGATTATCGGCCATTCGTTTCTTAGAGTTCGAAGAAGTAGTGGCGGCCTTTGCTAAAACAGTCTTAGATGGTTCAACGACATGGGTGGTTTTCTCAGCAGATGTCTTGGTGCCCTTCCTAACCAAGTTTCCTTTCTTTGCGTGTTTGTCTGTTAATGTGGCTGCGAGTTGAATTGCTTCTTCTACCGTAGCGGGCTTGCTTCCAGTGACTACATCTTGAATCAGGTCAGGTAATCCCTCGATATATTTTTCGATTTCTCGAGACACCGGGGTAACCATGTGTGGAACCAATATGCTGAGTTCATGATATCGAGTGTTGTACGCAAGGTTCTCACCACTGTCTTGTTTCAGCCCATGGAACTCTTCCTCCAGTTTCTTGATTTCGTTCCTAGGACAGAATCTGGCGATCATGAGTTCCTTAACCTCAGTCCAAGACAAAGATAAAGCAACATCAGCGCCCCGATTGCGCTTTTCACCATTCCACCAAGCGCCCCCTTTTGAAGGACACTGGTAGCATAGAGAACGCGGAGTTCATCAGGACACTCGCTGTTCACAAAGGTGCTCTCCATACTTTCAAACCATTGGAGGAGGCGAGTAGCACCCTCCTCACCAGTGAATTTTGTGGGGTTGCAGGAGTTAAAGTGTTTGAAAGTGCACCGAAACTGAGTCGCACCCTCTGTGTTGGTACTGTTACTATTCTGGGTTAACTTACTGATAAGATTTGGGATCACTGCAGCAATTTCCTGTAAATTCATGATTACGTTCCGGACCGCAATCACCAATTTACCTTACATTAGGGTTTTGTGTCCTTCTATGACTCTACCGATTGTTGAGCAGGTTCGATAGCCTCCACCAGTCGTGGAGCAGGTTGTAGGGCCTCTCCCGACTGTTGAAAAGGCATAATGACCTCTACCAATCGTTGAGTAGGTTCGATAGCCTCCACCAGTCGTGGAGCAGGTTGTAGGGCCTCTCCCGACTGTTGAAAAGGCATGATGACCTCTATTAAGTGCAACAATTATTATACACATAGATTGCAAATTGATAACATGTTTATGCAAGCAAGTTTATAAGTATAACAAGCACAGTATATGAGTTGTAGTTGTATAAATTTAGATAATTAGTTCACATTCAAACAAGCATGCATTCAAGTGTTATGATTATACCATGTAAACAACTCTTAGACAAAAATTTCAATACTAGAATTTATTACTTGAATCAAATAGCGTCAATACATAGAATAAAAAGCAACCAATAGTCAAATAGTGGGACTTGCTGTTAGGTAGCTGGAGGGTCTTGGTCTCTGTTTAGTTTAGGGCATCGGTTACGGAAGTGATTTGGGTCTCCACATTCATAGCACTGACCATAGTTGTATCGATTAGGATTAGCAGCCTGAGCAGGGTTGGTGGTTTGGTTGACATTAGGGTTTGGTGTCTCGCGACATGTGTTGACTAGATGACCATACTTACCACAATTGGTGCACAAGCGACACGCTGAAGCAGTGGGATGATGTCGTTTGCATGTATTACACAATGGATAGTTTCCTATATAAGGTTTCTTGTTAGAAGCTTGTGTAGTGAGGTTGACATCAGGATCCCTGGTCTTACGCTTCTGGTTCTCAGTAGTTACCGCGGCTACAATACTTGCTTTCTCGCCTTTCCGAACTAAGGTACCGTTCTTTACGTGATTGTCAGTTAAGGTAGCTGCTAGACGTTTGGTCTCTTCGAGGGTAGCAGGGTTCCTTCCCCACACCGTGTCCTGAATCTGCATGGGTAAACCACCGATATATTTCTCAATGGCCACAGGTAGCGGAGTGACCTTATGGGGCAACAACAGACTGAGCTCATGGAAGCAGGTATTATAAGCAAGGTTTTCCCCACTATCCTGAGCAAGGGTGTGGAACTCGTCCTCTAATTTCTTGACCTCGTTACGTGGACAAAATTCATCTTTCATTATCTCCTTGACTTGATCCCAGGTCATAGTAAGTGCAACTTCAGCTCCTCGGGTGCGCTTTTCCTCATTCCACCAAGTGAGTGCTCATTTGTGAAGAACACTCATAGCATAACGGACCTTAAAGTTATCGGGACACTCACTGTTAATGAAGGTATTCTCAATACCCTCGAACCATTGTAGGAGACCAATAGCTCCTTCATCCCCAATAAACTTAGGAGGATTGCAGGTATTAAAGTGTTTGAGGGTGCAGACTGGGAGACCATTCCCGTTTCCATTCCTGTTCCCATTGTGGTTTCCATTGCCGTTTCCATTGCCGTTTCCGTTCATCTGGATGACTTGGGCTAGTAAGTTAGGAACCAGAGTTGCTATTTGTTGCACCATTTGTTGGGAAATGATCGCAGCCAGTTGGGCATCAACGCCATTGTTGTTGTTGTTATTGTTGTTGTGGTTAGTGTCGTGGTTATGGTTGTTGCTACCTTCCTCTTGATTTCCACCACTGTTATGGCGAGTGCTGCGACGTGGAGGCATGATCTGTAAGAGACACAATGAAGGTTCAATGAGACATGAATGAGGTAATATAAAGAATGTAATCATTTATCCATTTATTAAAACGAATAAACGAAAACGTTGACTTATCAAAGATTCTAGATTCTAATAACATAGTGAAGACATGCTTTAGCCTATAAGTGAACACTCATCCCGAAAATTCCCAGGTAGGCATCCGGGTCCCTCGTCTGATTGGGATATATGCGCAATGCCAGCCTAGACAGAAAACTCAGAATACAGGCGTTCACCCTTCCAGATTGCACATGTTCGTTATTAAAATCTAGAATTTCGACGAGATCTCAAGGTGGTTCAGGCTAAACCTGAGGATTTTGTCCTATTAGTCTAAGAGTAGATCCAATGATGGAGAGCAATCTTCTTGTAGGGGTTAAAGTAGGGATAAGAAGTAGGAGGGAGATAGAGAATAGCAAGTAAAAGGAGCAAATACTGGTTATAATCCTATGGTTATAGACTAGATTATTTTTCTAATAACCTAATTCCCTATAACCATGGCTCTGATACCAATCTGTAACACCCCAACCGATGGCGGAAACATCGGGATGTCACGTATTGATGATTGTTCAGTAGCTCATGGTGAATAATAAATTTCATTAAATGATTTAAATAAATTACATACAATTGTTCTACAAGAATTCGTACATCAAAATGAATAATACTATGTTCACATCTTCAAGCATTAACTCAAATCTTCAAGCAAGTAGAACCTGAAACATGTTAAGTTTGAAAATATTTTGGGTCAACAAAAGTTGGTGAGAATACATAGGTTTTTGATAACAATAGTTTGTACAACAATCACAGTTGTATGATGATAGAGTATGAGTCCGACATGTAACAATGCGTCTTTGTACAATCAAACCTTGTGTCGACTGAGACCTAACTCGCAAGTTAGTAAAAGTGTAACTGTTATCGATCATCCCTGAATTTATGCGGGGGGATGGGTTTGTCAGACCTATAGCACTATAATCTAAACAGGCGGCTTGATCAATGTTAATGATTGTACTGTGTCTTTTTGTTACAGTCAAATGATAGAATGAGTAAATGATAGTGTAATTGAATCACAAGTTTCAACAATGTAAGAATGAGTAAATGATAGTGTATAAAATGTTTAAACATGTTTCACCCCAAAATGTAAAACAGAAAAAAGGGCTATGTAAACTTACCTTAGCAAAATGTTAAGTCTCGTGAAATAGAATAAGTGTAGCCCAACGTTGCCAAGTATTACCCTATATTTAAGGCAATATATAAGTCTAAGTCTTTCTAGTCTACAAGTAATTTCTAGGGTTTCGAATTTGGGGTAAGTATTCGTTTGATTAATAAATAAAATGTTTAATAAATAAGAGAAATTCGATAAATAAATAAACAAAAGTCTTTTTGTAAATTTTAGATTAAAGATGGTCACATTATAAAGTTTTAAGTATGAAAATAATTTTTATAAAATTATTTTCTTAAAAAAATAGAATATTTAATCTATTTATTTCAATTTGTCAAAATATAACTTTAATATCTAAAAATATTAAAATTAAAGAATTTTTAAATTAAAATTTTTATTTCTGTTCTAAATGGGTAGAAATAATTTATATAAAATTTTGGTGCAAAAATATTGAAAAATGAATTTATTATGATTTATTTATAATTAAAAATAACAAAAATTGATTAAAAATATTAAATAAATGATTTTTCAGAAATAAAAATCATTTCAGAAATGTTTAATATTATATAAACTCAGAATAATTTTTGTGGGAATTTTATAAAGTCGTTTAGATATTTTTATAGAATTTTAAAATTTTAATTGAATAGACTTGTAATATTTATCATATATATTAAATAGATGATTTTTGGAAAACTAAAAATTGTATGATAAACTTTACCATTTGGGTAACATAAAATAAATTTTGTAGAATTTAAAGAAATCGTTTTGTTAAATAAAAGGATTTTTCTTATAAATTTGATTAATAAAAGAATGATAAAAAAATTCATTATTTAATATTAGGTAGTGTTTAAATCAAATACAAACTGGATTGTAAATGTTTTTAGGGTCCAGACCAATTGGTCTGGGCTTGTGATTGTAAAGCCTAGGAAGCATGAGCACGTGGGTTCGAATCTGGGAAAAGGAGGTTTTTGAATAAATGTGTTCTTTTTCCTGAAAAAGATATTTTTAAAAGAAAAAAAATGGTGGACGGGACTCGAACTCGAGACCACGGCCGGCCCGATCCTAAGCAAATGGGGTGCTAACCAACTAATCTGGGGATCAGTTTGTTAACCGTTCTGTTTCGTTTTAAATTTAAATAGACGTGAGAACGTGTCATCTTCCCTAAACAAACCCTAGATTCCTAAATCGTTCTATTGACATCAGAAATGATTTCAATAACAAAATTAATTATAGGGCTTTTAATCCCTACACCAAACCGTCCCTAACCCATCAAAAATTTTGAGTTAAATTATACCTATAGATGTTGAACGCTTGGGTACAGTTTGCGGCCAGAAAGCTTCGAATTCAAGTAGATTCAGTGTTTGATAGGTGATTGTGATTGAGGGGTTTTTCTAATCGGCAGGTTTAGGGCGTGTATGTCTGTTTAATTGTGTTATAACCATCGTTTTATAAGGATTGATTTTGGTTTTTATGGAAAAGTCAACTCTTCAATGAATCAATTAATTAGGCAAAGATTTACGCGTAATGATGCTTGTTGTCAGTACTTAGCACGCGCAACTTGATTGCCATTCCAGTCAAATCATTTAATTTGATTATAGTCTCTTAATTTAGCCTATATACTTGGTCAAAGTGGGTTCTTGGCTTGAGAATGTGCAGCGAACAGAAAGGGGGAAAGGAGGAGAAACAAAATCGCGTTTAAATGTATTATTTTTCTTGATACTGTCAAATGAAACAGATAGCTCAAATGGTAGAGCTTCTTGTGTTTAGTGATTTAACCGGCCAGACTCGAGTTCGAGGAAAGGGGATGAGTAGGAGGTTTGGGATTGTTGGGTTGTTATGCGGGCCGCCCGTTGGGCTTCTGGTGGGCTCCAAAAATGAACATAGGGATAAGGCTTGGTTTGGTTTGGTTTGGTTTAGAGATTTAGTTTTTGTGTTTGTATTATTATTATTATCATGATTATTATTATTATTATTATATACATTTATATATATATATATATGGGTTGTGAGTTTGGAAGAATAAAAGCGTAGGCACCTTTATATAAAGATGTATAGAATAAGGGCTTTTACGTAAAAAATTTGGGGAAACATTTTTGCGATGTTACATAGAATATGTAAGTGTATAACCGTACAGATGATTATGAAAGTATGAACTTGTAAGCAATATATGAAAATCATGAAATACAAAATATTGTATATGAAACGAGAGAGTATTATTGAAAAACTTGCATAAAATGCTTGGAGTGTCCTTGTCTAGCTGTAAAGTCCAACAAGAACGTTGACTTTTCACAGGAATTGAATCCAATGGTGATCAAAGAAGACATGCTTTAGCCTATAAGTGGACACTCACTCCAGGAATCCCCAGGTAAGCATAACAGGTCCGTTATTGGATTTATGCGCTATGCTTGCCTATGCCAGAAAACCCAGTGTACAGGCATCCACCCTTCCAGATTGCACGTGTTCCATCACACTCATTAAAGCTTAACAACTTTGAAGAAGCAAAATAAGGGTAGGCATTATGCCTAAGAGTGTCTTCATGAAAGGTACTGCTCCCGTAAACTTTCCACTCCCTGTAGGACACCATCTGTATGCACCATGATGAAAGATGAGAAGAATGGAGAGAGAGAAGAAGGGAAAGATAGAGGAAGGAAAGTAGAAGGAAATGGAAATCTATGGAATATTATGCATGAAAGTTGAAGTTCGGTTATAGTCTAGGCCATTTCATCTAATAACTAGTTCCCTATAACCATGGCTCTGATACCAATCTGTAACACCCCAACCGATGGCGGAATCATCGAGGTGTCACGTAGTGACGATTGTTCAAAAGCTCATGGTACTAAAATGTAAATATTTGATAATTGAATATCGTTTACAACATGTGAAAATAAATACACGGCAACAAAAATAGAGATAGTCGATTTATTTAATCTAAGTCCAAAGTCCTATGTGAAGCGTCAAGCAGCTTATCCTAAAACATGCACGAAAATAAATTTTGTCAACATATGATGTTGGTGAGTACTACCTAGCGTTGTACATATAGTATAAGTTTGAAAAGTGGTACAATTCATGTGTCTAGCATCACCAAGGCATTATGTAAACACATAAGTAATCAAACAAGACAAAGATCAAATGTAAAGTTGGTAAGATAAAATTGATAATGAGCACCCTAACACGTGTCAAGTCTAAAAGAGCACCATAACATAAGTTATGTCTAAATGAGCACCGTAACATAAGTTACGTCTATATGTAAAGAGCACCATAACATAAGTTATGTCTAGATGTATGATTTTGTACGTAAGCTACATTCATGTTCAAACGTAAAGCACAAAGATAATAAAGACACATATATGAATTGTAAATGAAGAAAAATGTATGTGTAAATGAATGTGCAAGTTTTGTATACTTGTGCATAAATCACCCCAAAAGTGTAAACGAAAAAAGGGGATAAGTAATACTCACCTTAGCAAGGTGTTAAGTCTTGTGGAATTGAATAAGTGTAATCCAACGTTGCCAGGTATCACGCTATGTTTAAGGTAATAAATGAGTTTAAGTCTTTCTAGTCTACAAGTATTTCTAGGGTTCCTAATTTGGGGATAGGCATTTGTTTATTTGTTAACATAGAAAAATTATTAATGAACTAGTATATAAAAGAAATTTGAAAAATAATTAAATAAAAAGACTTTTTGTAAAACTTTGGTTAAGGATGGTTGTATTATACTATAGTAGATATGAGAATAATTTTTATAAATTTATTTTCTTAATAATTGAATATATAGTATATTTATATTTATTTGTCAAAATATAATTTTAATATCTAAAAATATTAAAATTAATGAATTATCAAATTAAAATTTGTATTTCTGTTCTAAATGAACAAAAATAAGTTATGTAAAATTTTGGCATAAAAATATTGAAAATTGAATTTATTATGATTTATTTATGATTTAAAATAACAAAAGTCAATTAAAAATATGAAACGAACGATTTTTCTGAAATAAAAATTATTTCTGAAATGCCTTTTGATCTACAAGTTTAGATTAATTTTTTGTGGAATTTTATAAAATCGTTTAGATATTTTTATAGAATTTTAAAATTATAAATAAATAAAATTGTAATATTTATAATATATATAAAATAAATGATTTTTGAAAAATTAAAAATTGTATAATAGAGTTTATCATTTGTAAATCATAAAATAATTTTTATAGAATTTATAAGTTAGATTTGGTATTTTAAAACCATTTAAAAAAATAATATCATAAATATATGAAAGAAAAGGATCTTAAAAAAAATGTGTGGGTTGTGGGGATTGAACCCGAGTCAATCGCGCCCCCCATGACTTAACAAACTACTTGGAACCAGCTGACCTACATCAGATCTGTTGATATGTTTTATTTAGAATATTATTTAACACAGATGTCTGCAAGTTATCTTCCCCAAATGAACCCTAAAACATTGAATCAGTTATACACTAAACTAGAGCCCGATTAAACATGGGGTTATAGAAGTATAGGGGCCGATTAAAAGGTGGTAAAAAGGAATTGAATCATACCAGTGCAATTTGCCTTCAATTCGCTAGTCAACCAGAAAGTCAACTGCGTGTGATTCTTGATTAAAGACGAGTTGTTTACAGAAATTGTGAGTGGGGGTTTGATTTTCGGTACATAGGGATGGTCTGAGAGGGTTCAATTTATAGTGAACACACGAATTAGTAGATTTGGTATGTTTGACTCGTGTTTAATGTAAAAACGAGTGATTAGGCTCAAATTTGGAATGTTTGACTATGTTATTGCGTGATAATGACGCGTATAGTCTGTCAATTTCATTATTACGAATCAATTAGGCGTTTGTTACCATATGTGGTTCAATCAAAAGTCAAATACGAAGGTTGTTTGGTTTTGGGTCTCTGCAGCGAACAAGAAGAAGCAGACATGGCCTGCTAAGGTGTGTTTAAAGATTATTGCGTCTGGATTCTATCACAAGCCCGTCTGTGGCCCAGTGGTTGCACTGCTGTTTGTTGATTTCTCACCCGGATCAGACTCGGGTTCGAGTCTGGTCACAAACAGATTTTTTTTCTTTCTTAAACAGATTAGAGAGGAAGAGGGAGTGTGGGCCGGGTTTTACAGGTTTGGGCTCAGAGGTGGGCTGGAGCAGTCATAGGCCCAACTGAAATGGTTTGGGTTATGTTTTGGTTTTGATGGTGGTATTTGTATGAAACAATTTTTTTATAAGCTTAAATAAAATCTGAAAAATAATAATAATAATAATAATTATTATTATTATTATTATTATTATTAAAGAAAAGAGTTTTTTTTTTTTTTTCTATTACGACAACGATTCGAGTAGATGTAAATTCATGAAATGAGAGGGACTAAAATCGGACAAAAGATAAAATGAAAGGTGACGGATGTCACAGTAATCCCCTCCAGGTTTCCGGTTAATGATCCACCCTAATCTTGTTTAGATGATTGGATACTACATAGACATAGTTTTGTTGAACGGTTCAAATCAATTGATAACCGAACACAAGTTTTTAATAATAACCTGTACAATTCAATTACCAACCCACAAGTATCACTTACCCTCCCAATTATCAAACTACTCACGATGCTAGAAAAACCGAATGTGAATGATAACAAGATAAGCAATTGAAAACAAGTGAATCGTTTTAATGATAAAAACCACAAATATTCTTCAACTAAATGAAAAAAATCCATAAACCAAAGTAAACAAGATTCAAGTTTCACAATTAAACTATACACCTGGAGGTGATTATAAGATGTTTAGCCACTCATCTTCATCATATGATCTTCAATGAATGATTGGAATGATGATTGCATGAAAGGATTGATTGGATTGAGGTTTGGGATGATGAAAAGTGTGTTTGGGAGGTGAAAAACAGCTAGGGTTGAAGAGATATTCGTTTTTGGGATGGTTTATCTTTAAATATGGTGAAAACCCAAAAAATTTGCATCTAATCAGTAAATGGCGCCAGGTGGCGCCACTTTTCACCCATTTTGGCGCCAGGTGGCGCCAACTCACTCAAAATACCTGATGTGCGCCACTTGACCCTGAAATTTCCAAACGGGGCGCCAAACCTTGTTTTCTTCATAAAAACTTCGTTATAACTCCGTTTTCTTCAATTCTTGCGGCCACGTCTTCGTATTTCAGAGCTTTATCACATAATAATATAATATCTTCAATTTAGATCTATTTAGTTTCTCCAAAAATGCATCCAATTCACTCCGACCCTCTCCCGAAACCTTCCACTAAGCTCCAATTAGTACTTTTAGGCACCGTACACATGTAATTCACCAACAATCTCAAAGTAACCATGTTTTATGATATAAATCACTTAAAAACACATAATTAAATACATCTTAACATGGTTAAAACACCCTCTCATCGCATCCCCACACTTACCTTTGATTGTCCCCAATCAAACCATCACAAAACACTACTCGCTTTGCTAACAAGCCGCTTCCAATCCCCTTACCGTTACTAATCTTCAAGGCACCAAATCATACCCATCCCATAGACTAACACAATCGAGATTGACAGACTGACAAGCAAGTGTTGCACATTTTAAAATCAAGACTTGCCTAACTAAGCCTAACATGCTTATCAGCATACACATATACTACACACCCCTCACAATGGTCGCTCCTCTCGGTTTATATCTGGACTAGCTTGTAATGTGCTAGTAAAAGTCGCTCAAAAACCAAGAATGTAACCCTGTTATCATAGGTTTGCATGACAATCATACAGAAGCTATAAACTATGCACACATCAAAAGGTCTTACGGGTTTTGGGCTTAGGGTAAAGGTAGGAATAATTTGGCTAGCAATTGGTTTAAACAAAGGTTTCAACACGAATAAATGACCATCCTTATTCACAATACACAATAACACACTAATCAAACAACTTTGGGCATATTTGACCCATAACACACACTTCTATTTTTTTTCTTTTTTCCTTTTATTTTTTCTTTTTCTTTTTTTTTCACAACTTAAACATAACTCAATCACTTGAACAAAACACAAACACAATGGATGTCATCAATTTATTACATAAAGGTAAACGGGTTAATTTGGGTGATGTTATAAGTTTTAATCAAATGAAAGGGTATAGGCTCAACATGGGCTACTAAGGGTGATTTTTGGATAAATGGGTCAACAAAACACAAACACTTGGTTTCGAACATAACAAAAAAGGATTCCTAAATTGACTTTCTCATCTATGTGCATGTTTTGCCTACAACTTTAGCATGTATCAAATCACACAAATTCTGCAACAAGGAAACATTTGGCCTACTCTCAACAAATGAACATATATATCAATATCTATCAATCTAGCAGGCTCAAAATCTCACAAAGTAGGGATATAGGTTGCCGACATGTAGCATATGCAATTCCTAAAAGCATGTTACCCCTAGTTAGGCATCTCTTTTCAGTTTCCATAAAAACGCTTGTCAGAAAAACTCTCATGAAACTTAAAGGGATGACCATGATCAAGGGTCTCATTTTTCATACTCGGCAAGGGACTCGTTAGCAACTAAAAACGCGGCTTTTGTGCCTGATCAAGTGAAAAAGGTGACATCTTGCGAGAATTTTTTTTCATTCATATTTTTCTTTTAAAATTTCAAAAATTTCTCAATTTTCTCACACATGTGTAAGTGTTCCCTCAACTATCCTAGGGTCACCCATCCCCACACTTGGGATACATTGTCCCCAATGTATGGTGTTTAGTCCTTCACCCCTCAACATGTTCAATCTAATCACTACTGACCCAAGCAGACTAACACCCCAAAGTAACAAAAAAAACCATTCCTTTCACGAACAGATTTTCACACCACCAACTTTCATAACAAAGCAACAACAAAAGAAAAGGAAGGAGCACATGGACCTGATTTACTCCCCCATCAAACGCGCATTGACTCTGATGCGTATCTGATTGAATACTCCAAACCTATCATGTCCGCACAACTTTCCCACACTTGGCTGCTGCATTGGCTACGAAACAACGAAAACACACAAAACAAGTAAACTAATATAAAATAAAAATAAAACACGTACCTCGGGCTGCCTCCCGAGAGCGCTAAGTTTATGAGTCTTCAGCCAGACTTCATACTTGCTATATCTCTCATGGTGGTCTTAGTGAACATTTACCCACCGAGTTTCCAATGTATGCTCGGTAGTTCACATGTCGAGACTTCACATTCCTTCTTAGCATAGACACGTTTGTAGGATCACTAAAGAGCCTCTTCACAATAATCTGACCAAGGTCCTCCCAACTCACCTTCCTCTTCTTTCCAATCGAACCACCATCCCTAACTTTTTCGGTTTTTATAATAAATATAAGAGGGTGGTTAGAATATGCAAGAGTTACCTGGTTCACTGGTTCTTTAGGAGGTGTATCTGCACATTTTCCAATCTTTAATGGTATGTCTGCAAGTGGTTGTACACAAGATGTCATATACTTTTTGAAGTTTGTAACTTCCTCTTGTATGGATTCTTCTATCACAACCGCGGAAATTAGAGTTATGTCTTTAACATGATTTAAATAACCAGCTTCGTGCTTTGCAAGTTCCATTCCCACTTCTTTTACATCATCAACCTTAGGCACAACCTTGTCCTTATGTGGCTCTTCAACGACTGTGAGAATTGGCATGGTTATGATCTCTACAACCTCTTTTCCAACTTCTTGGTTTGAAAAATCGATAGGCTCATGTACCACCTCATCATTAACCATACTCAAGTCTATTGTGAAATGTTGAGGAATCAGAGGATTTTGTGTGGTCTTGTTTTTCATAGCCTTTAAATCTGCAATTTCCTTTGCTAATTGGTTAACTTTCTTTACCAATTCCACATGCATCTTGTCCTGAATCTTGTGATCTTTCTGTATCTCCTGCATGAACTCCATAAGTGTATCTTTAAACGAAGCAACCGAGTCAACCAATTCTTCCACATGCTTTCCTTGATCTTGCCAATTTTCCTCATAATCAAAATATGGACCTTGTTGATAGCCTTGATTATGCATTTCTCTTTGATAATTTCTTTGGTTCCCCTGCTGGCGATTCTGATATAGCTTCCTTTGATTGAATGAACTCCTTTGATACACATCATTTGGCTTATAATAGCCGTAGGAGTTTGCTGAATGTGGCTGGCGATACGAGTATGATAGGGTGAGCCTCCATAATTTTTGAAACCGAATATAATTCGATCTTGTTGTTCCCTATACGCTTTAATCCTCTTACGGGCCACTGGACAATCGTGAAACAAATGATACGGGCTCCCGCAACAATCACATAGGTCATCTTCTACCCAGCTAATCATAGTGTCTTTGCATGTCACTGTGCCTGCACAAACTAACACACCAAGTGTAATACTGAACAAAAATAAAAAGAAATTAAATCAACTAACAAAACTAGAAAAATAATGTTTTTTTGGGTTTTAGGATTTTTATAAATAAACAATAAAGACTAAAAACTACACTAAGCGCACCTATTCCCCGGCAACGGCGCCATTTTTGATCGATGTCGTTGGGTCAATCAAAAATATAAGAAAATAGTAGTATATGGAATATGAGTCGTCTCCACACGGAATTGGTGGAAAGAGTAGTTTTGAAAATTAACTAATAAATTAAAAATCTAATTGGTTTGTTGTTTGTTTTGGAATTTTAAGAAAAAAAATTTAAGAACTTGTAACAATTATATTAAAGAGGTAATCCCCTCCAGGTTTCCGGTTAATGATCCACCCTACTCGTTCTGTAAGTGTTCATGAACTGTTCGTGAACACATAATTTACTCAGCAAACGAACACGAACACATATAAGATGTTTAGCCACTCATCTTCATCATATGATCTTGAATGAATGATTGGAATGATGATTGCATGAAAGGATTGATTGGATTGAGGTTTGGAATGATGAAAAGTGTGTTTGGGAGGTGAAAAACAACTAGGGTTGAAGAGATATTCGTTTTTCGGATGGTTTATCTTTAAATATGGTGAAAACCCAAAAAATTCGCATCTAATCAGTAAATGGCGCCAGGTGGCGCCACTTTTCACCCATTTTGGCGCCAGGTGGTGTAACATCGCATATTTCCCCTAATTTAAAAAAAAATATAACAATAATAAATGTGTTTGTTTTTAAATATAAGTTTTAAACACCTTAAACTAATATATTTTTTAATAAAACGTTACGTTTTGACTTTCTAGTACGTTCTAAAAAAAATATTTTGTGACAAATTCGGGCTTATATAATCATATTATATACTTATGATAATAATATGCTTTTAGTGACAAATTTTCACAACACCTACTGCTTATATTTGCACAATTATTCCATATGTAGTACTAGTTACAATTTTTCTTATACCTTTTTTTTTAACCAAAACTTTCATTAAAAACAAGAGGACCAAAAGACGAGGGCCTCTACAAACATTACATCATATACAGAGGGTAATTACCCCAATCGTTCCATACTACATCTTTAAAACTAGCCCGGTGTTTAATCCAACAATACGAAGAAGCCTTAATACCCGCGACAATTTCCACCGAGTTATGTCTAGACTTATTAAAGACAATACTATTACGCTCCAACCAAATCTTCCAGCAAGTAATCATGATAATACCTCTCAAAATCTTCTTCTCCCACTTTGGCTTACGAGCGGTGAAATCCATTTTCAGCAAATCATTTAACGAATCGAAACCGGCTCCTTGAATGCGGCACCAAACCTTTATTTTGGACCAAACCCCCTTAACAAAACCACACTCTACTATCAAATGATTAGCAGATTCCTGAGCGAACTCACAAAAAGGGCTCCTAGTATCGATAATATTAACACGCCTGCTCACCAGCTGTAAACGAGTCGGGATCCGATCTAGCTCCAACCTCCAAATGAAAATATTGATTTTGCCTGGTATCCAAGACTCCCATCTCATGTAGCGAACAGGAGGCGACCCATATTTCTGTCCCAGCCAATCTTTTACAGCAGAAGCAGAGAACCGGCCATTACTCTGTTGATTCCAAACCCACGAATCTTTGTTCTCATACAACCGAACCTGGGACATAACCGACTGAACATCTTGGGCCTCTGAAATAGTAGCAACTGTATCCGTGTTCAATTCCCATGAACTCGCTATGCTGAGACTATCTCCAAGCTGATTAAAACGATCCGCCACAACCGCATTTTTGTTTTGCTCATGAGCGAAAAGGTGCGGCCATCTGTTTCTAAAGGGAACATTCCCAAACCAAACATCTTTCCAGAACAGTATTCTTTCTCCATTACCGATTTTACCCCTGAGACAATTAGCAAACGTCAATCCGTTAATCTCCAAACCCTCCAGCATTATAACCACAGTCTTCCAACATCCCGTATAGCCATTCTTCAATGGAAGAAAACTCCATCGATTTTTGCCTCCATGAATACTCATAATAACATTACGCCATAAACCATTCTCCTCGGATTTGAAACGGAAAGCCCATTTAGCAAGTAGAGCCGTGTTAGCGTCACATAATCTAGAAACGCCCAACCCGCCTTCCTTCTTGGGTCTAGTCACAACCTCCCACGCCACCCAATAAATCCCTCTTCCATCCTTACACCCGGACCACAAAAATATGCGCATAATTTTTTCAATATTCTCCACCACTGTCAAAGGAGCTTTAAATAGAGAAAAATAATATACCGGAAGCGCTGAAAGGACCGACTTAATTAACGTTAAACGACCCCCAATAGAAAGAAGTTTCGACTTCCAAGTGCACAATCTATTCTGAATAGTATCCATCACCGGTTCCCAGTTCGATATTCGGTTCATATTCGCCCCCACCTTGACACCTAGATATGAGAAAGGAAGACTACCAACTCTACATCCCAGGATTCTAGCAAAATCATCCACTTCCACGTCCTCGACACCCAAACCAAAAATAACCGATTTGTGCAAATTAATCTTCATTCCCGAACATAAGTAAAAAATACGGAGTAGCCGATTTGTATTCTTCAAATTTTCTTTATTCCAAACGCCCATTATCAGGGCGTCATCCGCGTATAACAAATGAGACAAGACCGGACCCCCACTAGCGATTTTAACTCCCTCCATAATTCCCAAACAAGAAGCTTTTCTAATAATACAATCCAACGCCTCCATGACAATTAGAAACAAGAAGGGAGAAAGGGGATCCCCTTGTCTTATCCCCTTTTGACAGTCAAACTCAAATGTCGGGCGCCATTAACAAGAACCGCCAACCGGGCAGACACTAAAATACCTTTCACCCACATAATCCACCTCTCTGGAAAGCCCATTTGCGATAAAATTGATAAGAGAAATTCCCAACTAACATTATCATACGCCTTCTCAAAATCAATCTTCAAAAGAAACATCTGGTTTTATTTTTCTTATTCCACCCAATAATCTCATTCAACACTATAGGCCCATCTAGGATATTTCTACCCTTAATAAAAGCTGACTGTGTCTCTGATATCACCCTCCCAATAACCGCCTTCAATCTATTAGCCATAACTTTAGAAATAATTTTACTAATCACACCAATCAAGTTAATCGGCCTGTACTCTTTCAATCCCACCGGGGTCTTTGTTTTAGCAATCAATGTAATAAAAGAAGTGCTGCAAACCTTACTAATGGAGCCGTTTTGAAAAAAAATCGTCAAACACCTGCAAAAAATCATTTTCCAAATAACTCCAAAAATGAGTGATGAATCTGAAATTAAAACCGTCAGGACCCGGGGCCTTATCAGGGCCACATTCAAACGCAGCGTCTTTAATTTCATCTTTAGAAAATGGGGCAATCAAACCATCTATACACTCCACTGGAACCTGTTTCAGATTATCACAAGATAAGGAAGGTCTAGAACTGAAATCTTTTTTAAACAGATTTCTATAAAAGCAAAGCACCTCCCTCTTAACCAAAGCCGGCTTATCAACCCAACACCCATCCACCATAATACCAGGAATAGCATTAGCCGCCCTCCTCCCTTTGATACAGCGATGGAAGAATCCGGAATTTTCATCCCCATATTTTGCCCAATTCACTCTAGCCTTTTGTTGGAGATCCCTATTTTTTCGCCAATTATATTTCTCCACCTCAATTTTACTATGCTCCAAAATCCATACTTCCTCCTCCTCTAAATCCCGTACCTCCATAAGTTTCTCTAACTTAGCGATATCTTCTTTGATCGAATTCATTTCACCCTCTTCTTTCTTTACAGTATCATACCACCACTTTTTTAGAGCATTCTTCACAGCCGAGAGCTTCTTGTGCAACTTGATGTCTGAAGTCCCATTCACCTCACAATTTTCCATCGCCTTAATGACCACCTGCGAACAATCATCCCTGTCTAACCACGAATCAAACCACTTAAACGGTTTAGCCCCATAATTATAATCAGCAATAGTAAACAATAAAGGACTATGATCTGAAAATTCACGAGGGAGCGTCCGTAAAACAGCTTCAGGCCATCTGCTAAAAAAATCCTGGCAAACCAACACCCGATCTATCTTACTCATCTTAACATCATTCCCTGACCCAACCATATATGTGAAACAGTTCCCTCTCATGAAATATTCTTGTAAATTAGCGCTATCAATAAACTGATTAAAATCATAAGCCATACCAGCATGAAACTTAGAATTCTTCCTCTCCTCTACCCACCTAACAACATTAAAATCACCAAGAAGAACCCACAAGCCGCAGCTCCCATCTAACAAACGCAATAAACGGTCCCACAACCTTCTTTTTTCATTGGCTTTTTGGGGCGCATAAATATTCACAAAATTCAAAATAGTCCCATCTTCTACTAAACTACCCGTCGTTAGAATAAAGTGCGGATCCAAAATCGAACTACTTTTCTGAAAAATTTTTTTGTTCCAAATATTCACCAACCCTCCAGATTTGCCATTCGCCGCCATAATGTCAAAACCACAATCACAATTAGGCCAAACCTTCTCAAAATCAAAAACATTCCCATTATTTACCATCGTTTCTTGCATTGCCAAGAACTCAAGATACTTTCCCACATTCCCAATCCCTCTAACATTTATAGACAAACAATTCATGATAAACCTGATTGTAGCCCTTGCTCCTGAATAGAATCACGAACCAAGTACTCGAACCCGTCCAACTGAGCTCCTAGACTAACACCCATAGTCTTCGTGCAACGAACCTCTTCCTCTACCTCATGATCACTAGCAACAGGTTCCGTATCAACAGTTTGAGAGAGCCCTTCCTCAGTTTGCTTGTCATCCTCAAAATCGTTCATCAAAACTTGAAAAGTATTATTAACTTGGACTGGCCCATCACCCCTTGTTTTAACCACATGAATATCATTGCCCAATATGAAAGGATCAAGCCCGAATGGATCATTCTCATTGAAACCAGTTTTGGGCCCCTTAATGGGCCTTTCGTTGCTACTACTATATTGTCCTCCACCTTCCTGGCCCAAATCTTTAAATCTGTTAATCTTTTTACGTTTTAATTTTTTCACCAAATTAAAATCGTCAAACTCCTTAGAATAATCCCCATTAACAACCGGGTTTGACTTCTCCATATCACCCTCCGAGATATCTTCACCAATTTTAGAAGATTGCTCCTCATTATTGGCACCATCATTACTTGCCATAAAGTCGTCTTTATTTGCGGAATTATTCTCCTCCAAATCAGCACAATTAATATCCTCCATAATTGTTCCCTTATTCATCGCTTCCGGAGCCGATGTGTTTTCCGGCTGGACTACCGGTGAATTAACTCCCTGATCAGCTTCATCTTCCCTGGAATTCAAATCATAATCCATCTTCTCATCTGTATCCATAACAAACTCCTCCAACCAATCATTATGATCTTCCAAAACCCAGACCTTAAAGGTTCTTCCCTTCCACTTTAGAAACACCTCATCTTGGATTCGACATCCATGTTTGACGAGAATGCCAATAAACTGAAAAGAAGCGTCCAGTCCATTGCGTTCCACTCTAGCTGATTTAATAACTTCACCGAATAAACTCCCTACATTGTTAACAACTTTTTTATCCGAGATACACAACGGTACTCCGAAAACTTTCAGCCATGCAATTCGCTCGAAATAAGTAGGTTGACCTTCCCAAATCTCCGGATTAGAGAATAGTTCAGGTCTCCCGGTGATTTCATTCAACGCCATTTCCGCGTTAGCCTTGGACTTAAATTCTATTAACACCTGAAAGCCACCCAAAATCCTCACAATACCTTCATGAAGCTTCATCTCCTTCAAGAATCCTTTAATACGTTGCAAAACATATAATGAGGTAACCCGCACGATTATCGTCTTACCATGCAGATCCTCAAAAGCTTTTGTTTCACTATCAACCTCCACTATCTTGCCCTTCGCTACACCAGAAAACGCTTCTTTGTATGACATATAATTGTATCCATTATCATTCCTAACCTTAGTACCTCCACTCTCGA
The DNA here is from genome assembly GCA_030844895.1 of Ambrosia x helenae. NCBI lineage: Eukaryota > Viridiplantae > Streptophyta > Magnoliopsida > Asterales > Asteraceae > Ambrosia > Ambrosia x helenae. The sequence goes on from CM061232.1 coordinate 40,183,813, forward strand.
CCCCATCACTCCCGTGGCTCTTCGGAAACTGCTTGTCAGCCGGAGGAGCCGGCTGTCTAAACTCCCCATCTTCGAGAATAAACCTTGCAACATTGCACTGTAATTTGTAATCACCCATACGAATCATAGAAACATTCCTGGCCATCTCCGCAGAGTCTTTGATATCCAACATAGTCACAAACCCGAATCTCTTTCCTTCTTTATTTCTTTTACGCGCGATATAGATGTCGAAAATATCCCCCATTCCTCTAATAGCTTCCGCCACATCCGTACCACTACAACGATCCGGAAGATTTGAGATGAAAAACTTGGTTAAACGTGCTTGGACATTCGCCGGAATAGGTTTCCGGCGAGTCACCTTATCTTTCATTGAGAGAGTTTTTAAACACGCATAATAGGCTTGATCATAATAATAAGTGATTAAAGATTAGTTTTTTTTTATTTTTTTTTATTTTTTTTTTATTTTTTTATACGGTTTGACTTTGGTCATATTTTCTAATTTGTATTGCATTAATAATAATATTAATAATCTTTTGCCTAAGCTCATCACCTAGCTACCATATATAAATTGCAATAGTTGTCAATTAATCCTACACTCTCGTTCATGCATTTATTGCTCAATTATGTCAACGTGTTTGACTTTATAGAAATAGAGTCCATCGTGCCCATTCTTTTTTTAGACTCATTCCCTTATTGCTCTCTACTATACTACGCAAGATTATAGGCCAAACCGTTTTCTTTCCTCCTTCTTCTTGGGTCAACCAAGCAAGTATTCAATCACGCAAATTTCGACATGATTTACACATTCAAAGGATTGGCAATTAAGCCCACAATTTACGGCTTGAACCTTACAAATCAAACCAGACCTCATAAATAGCCGTTTGCGCTGTCGTAACCTGCTCGACTTCCACCATCATCATTTTGGTCGAAGTTGTTCGCCGCTACAGCCTTACTATTCCAAGCGAGCTCCGATAAGCCTCCACCCCATCCTGTCGAGCACCACCTTTAACCACCACACCGCCATGAAACACCATCAACCACTCCTCCACCCGGCACTACCACTCTCACGGTTCTGTGAAATTTCTGGACACCGGTTCAGGCCAACGAAACCGAAAACAAAATATCAGCCGACTATTATGCTAGTCAAAATGACTAGCTGATAATTAAGCAATCATTGTTAATATTGTTAATATGTTTCCATCATATTAATGATATAGTCAAAGTCACCATATAGATAGGAGGAAAGTTTGTTAGGAACACTCTATTTATTTGATGTATTTTCTCATCCGGCAGATTATAATGACAATATGAATATTATCACAAAACTCCCGCCTCCTTCCCTCATGGTCTTCGTGCATTTAACCACAACCATGTCAAGTTCTATAACCACCGTCATACCATAACCCTTTGGACATCAGCCACATCGTCAATCACCATCGTAGTCTCATCATTGCCACCACCAGTCCTAAACCAGACACCGGTCCATCCTTTCGGTTCACCGCCGTATACAAGAAATTTCTCAGCGTTCATCGTTCAGGTAACTAAGTCGATCTTCAAGTTTAACTATAAAATCGTGTCTCGATTAATCTTCGCTTGATTCCGATTATGGGGTTATAAAATGTCATACTTGTTCATGAAAAGCTAGGAAAAGAATGATTCATTTGAAATGCAACTGCTACGTATTCTTGAACATGTGTGTTAAACCTTTATATATATATATATATATATATATATATATATATATATATATTAAAAAAAAGCCTTGTGTATGATAAGCCAATTATGGGCCACTTATTCTTTCCATAATTTTATTTGCTGAATATATTTTACGTATATATATTTTAAAATAAATTTTGATTAAAGTATTATAGAGTTTTGTGTTAACCTTCTTTAAACCAATGTTACCCATGCATAGGAAACATGCGTTGGTTTTCTTTTCTTGGCACACATACACCAAACCTTATCCTAAAGTTTCTATGAACACTTCATGAATGGATGTGTTTATAATATTATTAAATGGGGGTCATATTATAAGAATTTGTATAAATGATGTGTTATGAAAGTTCAAATGAGACTTGAGGTACAACATTTTTTTATCACAGTTACGTATATGGTTTTGATTGAGTAAACGAAACGATTACTATTATTTATTTATTTATTTATTTTGAATAAAGTACATCAAAAGTTATATGCTCTGTATGAATACTGTACCCGTATATACTAAAGTACCATTAATTAGGTGTAAGGTTAACTCATTGATTACCGTCAACTACACGCAAGTCCATCACGATGAAGGTGAGTTTACATAGCCCCTTTTTCCATTCACTATTTTGGGGTGAAACATGTTACAACATTCAATTTACAATTCAATCATAAGTGTCTATGTGTTATTCTATGTTGCATTATGTCTTAAACATTACTAGGGTAAGCACATTATTCACGCATAATCATTAACATTGATCAGCCGACGGTATACAATGATAGATCTATTGGACTGACAATCCCACCCGGATACGTGAACCTCCTACATAGGTAGCGTGGGTGATTGTTATCGAACACATAACATAATCGAGTGAACCATATGCGTATGGGATGGACCACAATAATCTAGTCTCAAGGGTTGATTATGCACTCGATTTACCTGATAGTTTTGTTTTCACATATGGACTAGACTAGCCATGGCACTCGAATTGTACAACATTTTTTTTATTCAAACCTATGTAATTCTCATCAACATTTTTGTTGACCCAAAATATTTTCAAACTTAACATGTTTCAGGTTATAGCTTGCTTGAAGATTAGAGTTAATGTTTGAAGATGTGTATCTAGTATCTTTCATTTTGATGTACAAATTCATTTAGAACAATGTATGTAATTTATTTAATTAATTATTGAAACTTATTATTTACCATGAGCTACTGAACAATCGTCAATACGTGACATCCCGATGTTTCCGCCATCGGTTGGGGTGTTACAGGTGGCGCCAACTCACTCAAAATACCTGATGTGCGCTACTTTTGGCGCCACCTGACCCTGAAATTCCCAAAATGCATCCAATTCACTCCGACCCTCTCCCGAAACCTTCCAATAAGCTCCAATTAGTACTTTTAGGCACCGTACACCTGTAATTCACCAACAATCTCAAAGTAACCATGTTTTATGATATAAATCACTTAAAAACACATAATTAAATACATCTTAACATGGTAAAACACCCTCTCATCAAAGAACACATCACCTCCTGCTCTTGATTCACATTCATCCTAACTAGAATTTTCCTATGCATCTGAGCCAAACAATTTTCCACCCATTTCCAAAACTACCCTTCTTGGAAAAACATCTTCATTAACCAGAAGATTACCACCTCTACCAAGAGCCCAACCCATTGATTTCCCACACATATCACCATGACCCATAACTGATTGAACCACCTTAGAGCCTTTAACATTGTGAACCGATGGCGGAAACATCGAGGTGTCACGTAGTGACGATTGTTCAATAGCTCATGGTACTAAAGTGTAAATTTGAATACATTGATTTGAATAATTTTACATTGAAAGGAAATTACAGTATACAATAGTTCTAAAGCATCAAATCTAACTAAAATACAATAAAATCAAAGCTTAAATATAAATCCAAAAGCTAAAAAGAAGCGTCGCAAAATAACCTGAAACATGTACGAAAATAGTATGTCAATACAAAAATGTATTGGTGAGCATACCCTGATTTGAATACATATAGTAAGAAAAGTGTTTAGCAATTCATGTGCGGTACCATTTGCAATTATGTAATAAGTAGTATTAGTCAAAACCAAGCCTATGAATGAGACTAACACATGAATAACCAAATGAATAATGAATTAACAAGACAATGACCAAGATTCTCTCAACAGAGTCTCAAGGGGGTATACCATAGTACTATTCATTGAAATGCTAGGCCGCCCAACGGTCAATGATTTTGACATGCATAAATACACACCAAATCACATAAGGCAAACACACATGAGAATTGCATTAAGTATAAGAATAACATTTGATAATAGTGTACATGAGTAGCCCCCAAACAGTAAACATGAAAAGGGGAAAGATATACTCACATGTAAGCGAAAAGCAAGCGCAAGCATATAGCAACCATGTAGCAAAGTCTGAAGATGTATATGTGCATCGCGCTACTCATGCCCTAAAGTATACATTATCACTTTAAGATGCATGTTGGTTACGTATCCTATTCACCCAACTAAACTAATCATGATTTACTAGTTATGTTTCCAAATGTTTTAACTCAACGACTGTTGAAATATAGTATAAAACTTCTTGAAAATATATATTTATATGGAATATGTATATATATACACACGATTGTATGGTAAAATGTCATAACACAAACTTGTACTCTTGTATGTGAATCATGTTTGGGGTTTATTTATTTATTTAACAACTAATAATATTTATTTTAACCCGAGTCATAACTCGCATAAAAGACATCAAGGTTTCTTCGTTTTCTTTAACTTTTAAAATCATGGTTTACATATAAAAGTTTATAGAAAATGAAGAACTTATTTTTTTATAAATTTGACCTTGCATGAATAAATAAAGCAATTAATCCATATGCCAAGACTTTTGTAGTTTGTCTAAAATCATGTATAATGTTTATATATATACCAAAAAAATGGATAAGTGTAGTGAACCAATATTTAGTTCCTGTGAAAAATTAACATCGTGTGTATGTATATATATTTTGACATCAAAAGTAATTATTATTGTGTGTACATATATGTTTGAAAAAATCATGGATGAAAGATTAGCCTTTATGTATTGTTATAACAAAACATTTACTATATAAATGTGTTGGGTGACAAAGATTCGTTGTAGAAAAATGTATATAAAATATAAACAAAAGTATAAATGAAAACCATACAAAAAACTAGTAGGAAACAAAGGTTTAAGACTTGATACTTGAGGGATTTGAGTTTGAACTTGTGAACATAAAACTTGAACTAGAAATGGTGAGAGAGACAGGTTCAGTTAAATCGTGATTGTATATAGATAGGCGATGAGGTGCAAGGGTTAAAAAAAAAATGAAGGTTTGTAGTGTTTGTGTGGAAACTTGCAAGACTTGAAAAAAAAAAAAAAAGTTGTCTTCTATTACTATAATGAATGACATTTATAAACAAAATTAAAGGAAATGAATAACATTAACACTCCTAATTGGAAGTTACTAAGAAAAATAATAATATGATGGTTCCAATCAAATTCCTAATAAAACAACAATCAATCTAAGAAATTAATTTAGAATTTTCAATTTGTCCCTTTTGTTTAAAGATAGCTAACATTTTAGGCCAGACGATTTATTTTGACTTAAAAATAATAACCCAAAGTTATAATGAAATTAGTTTCACTTAGTGAATAGAAAGAATTAAAAAAATATGTTTGCTAAATATCGATCGATTATACAACCAATTAAGATTGTTCATTCCATATTATACAATCAAAATATATACATATATATTTGAAAACGAGTCTTTGGATCAAACAAAAGAGTAAAAAAAATAAATGAAGTGTGACGATTAAATAATGACTTTTGCTATTAAATAAATAATTCGATTTATAAGGTCTCAAAGTGCAAAATAAAAAAATTTAAGGACTAAAATTGTATATATAAAATAAAATTGAGGGTGACGGATGTCACACATTGTGACACTTTCTTATCACACAATTTTCACACAACTCCAAGACATTACCCTTCTGTTTACAGAACTTATTCAATCCATGTCCAAATGTGTGACCAACAGACCCTTTTTCATGAGGCACCACATGACCATCAAGAACATATACATTATTCTTTTGTCTAGTTCTTGACATCACCTCCGTATATCCTTTCATAATCAAGGCTTTACCATCTTTTAACATCACATGGTAACCCTTTCTTTCAAAACAACCTAATGGCATAACACTTATTAAGATCAGGGACATACCTCACATCATGAACATTCACCAACATACCCTTGTCCATCTTAAATGTCACATTTCCTATTCCCTGAATCTTACAATCTCTGCCAGCACCAATCTTGACTACACCAAGATATTCATATTTCAGATCCCTAAAATACCCTTTAACATATGTCATTTCAAATGAAGCTCTTGAATCTATCACCCACTTTTCATCATAGAAATCAGCACAAGTTACAACAAGAACATTAGATTCATCATAATCTTCTGATGAACTATCTTGTTGACTGTGATTATGCATGCTTTGTTCATCTTTCATTTTCTTAAATTCGGGACAATCCCTCTTCAAATGATTCTTTGAATGACATACAAAACATTTCCTCTTGAACCTTGAATCTCCCCTGAATCTTGAACCCCTTTGATCACCTTTTCCTGGCACCAAAAGTCCTTCTCCATCTTCTTCCTTGGGTTTAGCCCCCTTCTTCGATTCCTTTGAATTCAGGGCTGCAAGAACTTTATCCATGGTGAGTGTTTCTCTTTCATACATCAAGGTATCAACAAAATGTTCATAAGATTCAGGCAATGATGTCAAGAAGGTTATTGCCTGATTTTCTTCATCAATTTCAACTTCAACATTTCCAAGATTCAACACCAACTTATTGAACTCATCTGTATGATCTTCCATCCTCTTCCCATAGCCCATTTGAAAGGTATACAACCTCTTCTTCAAGTACAGCCTATTAGCCAATGACTTAGTCATGTACAATGACTCAAGTTTGGCCCATATACCTGCTGCACTTGTTTCTTTGGACACTTCCCTGAGAACACGATCATCAAGACTCAAAATTATTGCACTATGAGCCTTTTCTAACATATCTTTCTTTTCCATCCCTATCAATCTAACAGGCATGTTGGCTTCTCTCAACAGAGCATCACTCGTGCCTTGATGAACCAACAATGCTCTCATCTTGACCCTCCAAATACTGAAGTCGTTCTTCCCATCAAATTTCTCTAATTCAAACTTGGTAGTCACCATTGAATCGATTGATTGTTCCGAATTGAGCACAACCTTGTTTTGATACCAATTGTTGTAAAATTAACACCAGAAACAATCACAATCGAATACAATTGACTAATGATTAAGAACTTTATTGATAATAGATTGATTACAAGAAAGGAATTGAAAGAAAAATGAATACAGAAGATTAACCCTAAATGAAGAATCTGAATGTACATATTCATATCCACATGTCAATAACACTTAGCAAGAGAAGAAAAAAGCTCACAATTCACACATAGACTTGTAAATTTGGTGATCACTTCCAATTTGTGTAAAGGAGAAGGCTAGAACCAAAATCAAAGAATAGTTAGTTGCGAGGGGTACTAAATTTAGTAAGAATTTTTAAATAGTTATCTATGGCTTGTTAGAGAGAACTTGATAGTGAGAAAAAACTCTTGTCCAAGGATCAAGGAGTGGATTTAACCTTTGTCTAAACCATTATTCAACGTTGTGTTATTGTGTTGACATCTTTCTATCTCTTATCTACTTATTTTATTAACAAATATTCATTTGAGTTGTTATAAATCAACAAAGTTCTATATATATGAAAAAACTCACTCACCCTCATCTTGGTTCTTTTAATTATCATTGTTTACCCGCACAAAAAGTCTCCCCTATGCAGATCGTTCAAAAGAAAAGAATGATGACACTTTCAAATATATTTAGATATAAAAAGTTTTACGATATAAATTAAGTTAAGTTGAATAAATTAACAAGAAAAAGTAGGCCAATATAGAGAATGACACGGTTTAGGAAATCTTGTGTAGCCAACTTGAGATTGAGATATAGGAACACTTTCAACTATCTTTTAATATTAAGATATCATTTGGACCACTTTAGTCATGATATGGTTGCAATGTTGATAGATCATATGTTGCATGAAGTGATTTTCACTCTGAAATATCCAAGATTGTTAAGCTGTACAATTGGCGTTCTTAAGCTGCGATGTTTGCTATTCAGCTAAAATTTAAAGTGGAATATGGTAGACCACACTATCTTTTGGGCCAACACTGGAATCGGATAGGTGTGCGCATGTAAACACATAAGTAATTAATATATTCTAATTAAAAAATGATGTTTACATAATAACTATTATTATATCTATTAGAGAAAACGGAGAGAGAGGGAGGGCCAATAGGAAAGAAGGAGGGGGAATAGAATTGGCAGTTAGGCTAATACCATGTAAAACTCAATCGCTCAATTTTATTCAATACAAAGATGTACAATATATAGATCTACGAAAGACGAAAACATGGATATTAAATATTACATATTCTATTACAATAACTACACATAAATGGCGGACATGATTACGCAAATGATTTTCATGATTTACGTATTGCTATTAACCATCTCTAACGCTTTACATAGAGAAGTTTGCAATTGTAATTATAAGAGTTAATTACCAAAACCGTCCCTGTGGTTTGGGTCAATATACAGTCCTGCCCAAAATTTTAAAATTGCTTGAACAGTCCCTGACTTTTGACGAAATAGGCTGAAATAGTCCAATTACTTAACGAGATTACCTCAACCTCGTTAAGTCAGGGGCAAAATTATCCATCTGTGTTAAAACTTAGTTAATTGCCAAAACCATCCATGTTCTCCTCTTTATATATTACTACAAATGTAATCTATTTTTTTTTAATAAAGGGATTAGGGAGGTTGTTATGCATTTGGATGCCCTTTGGAAGAATTTTAACATTTGACATGTTTCATTTTAAGTTAAATCCTTCAGCTTAATCCATTTGACATGTTAGACATGAATCATAAACCAAAGGCAGCCCTTTACAAGTGAGGCTTCAGAGAAGAAGAAAGTAAATGAATCAATACCATATGCCCCAGTGTCTTCACTGCTCAACCAAATCTCTTTGACTCCATAATCTGTAACACTTTTGACTTGGGCTGCAAACAAACTGAACTTTTAGCGAACAGTTCATGAACCGCTTGGTGGGAAGTTTGTTTGTGTTTGTTCGTTTAATAAATGAACGAACGCGATCAAAAAATTCTGTTCGTTTAGTTATACAAACGAACATGAACAGAGGTTGCGTTCGTTCGTTTGTGTTCGTGAATGTTCGGTAACGTGTTCGTGAATGTTCGTTTGTGTTCGATAGTTTAATAGAGTTTTTAATGTTAATAATTTTATTTTATATTCTTTAATTTTTATTTATTTTACTAAAATAAATAAATAATTTATGTGAAGTAAGTATATACGACTTCAAGTTTAAATAAATGAAGACTTTAAGTTTAAGATGAGAGTTTAGTTTTTTGAGGCTCTATTTTATTATGTTTTACCAATATTATGTTATGTACTAAGTATGTTTGTATGGTTAGGTTATATGTTGGGTGTTCTACTTAATTTCTTAATATATGTGAATTCCATCTTATTCAAAAATTAATATATGTCCGTTTGTGTTTGTTTTCGCTCATGAACAATTCTTTGTGTACATGATCACTTGTTTGTGTTCATTAATTTTCGTTTATGTTCGTGTGCGTTCATAAACAAACTTAACAAACTTAACAAACGAACACAAACACGCGTGTTTTCTTAACAAACGAACATGAACAAAAAATCTCGTTCTGTAAGTGTTCATGAACTGTTCGTGAACACAATTTACTCAGCAAATGAACACAAACAAGGCCTTGTTCGTATTCGTTCGGTTCGTTTGCAGCCCCACTTTTGACACGTCCCACCTGCAGTTTTAAGAATTATTTTACAACTTTCATCAGTTTAAAGGGTGACTGGGTTTACATTTGGGAACTGATTCTCAGGTTTTTTTCTATCTGAATAAACAGACATTGTTTTTTGTTATATAATATTCCGGAGCCAAACTGATATGCGTAGTTTCATACCAGCTTCCAACTACAAAGAACTGATTATCTGAGAATAATACAGAATTACCTAATTACCCTTTTTAATGTTAATTGAAAAACTTGTACTGCCATTACACAAAAGTGTCCCTTTTTTGTATAAAAATGTGTTTTTTGGTCGATTATCTATTAGTTCCTTATTTAATCAGAGTAGTATAGTTTCAAACAACAAAAGCAAATCAAAGCAACATCTCCTACAACCCCTTTCGATTACTTAATATTATGTAATAACTATAAAAAATGCACACCCAAAGCTCCAAGCAAGGATTAAAGTTAGTCTAGAGAAATACTTACAAGGCTATCAACAATATAGCTTCCAAGATGACCTCAAGCATGCTTAGTCTTACAGTAAGTGCAAGCCCCCAAACAACCAACATTTATTGGAAGAATTTCAACAAACTTGTTCTTCCTTACCTATAGAAATTGTTAAGATTTAATCTTAAACCACGTCATAATTAAGGTCACACATTATAAGTGTGATTGAACAAACAAGTGCCGTTCAGTTCTTTCCATATGTGAAGCTTGCAACAAAAAAATTGGGGGTGTTTAGATTTGCATTTTGGAAATCATTATCTGCTTTATTAAAATTGTTATGATTTAATCTTACACCACATCCTAATTAATGATCTAGAGAACATGGATGGTTTTGGCAATTAATTAAGTTTTAACACAGATGGATAATTTTGTCCCTGACTTAACGAGGTTGAGTTAACTCCGTTAAGTAATTAGACTGTTTTGGCTTATTTCGTCAAAAGTCAGGTACTGTTCAAGCAATTTTTAAAGTTTTGGGCTAGTCTGGCATATTGGTGCAAACCACAGGGACGGTTTTGGTAGTTAACTCTAATTATAATTATAATTCTAATGTTTATGGAGAAGTTAACAAATTTCCCAATAAAGTATTTTGAATTTAGAACTCCAATATGAGGGAAATGACAGAGGGTTGATTGATGAGGTTAGAAACCAATCAAACAACCAATCAAATGTCTCCATCTCTCTCCCAATCAATCAAATATTATTTGTTTTAAATTTAAAAAAAAAACTGAGTAATGATTGGAATGGACATTGTGTGGCTTGAAACCATTACACCCTTTTTTATTTCAACCCCTATGTGAGACCTACATGCCACATGTCACACAATACCCCATGATAGAGCTTGAAATTTTACTACCACTACACGTGGTCTTAGGGTGTGAGTATCTTGGTGATTAGAACTCTATGGATGCTTAAGAAACATGAATTGTAAGATTAGTGGTATGGGAGGATGAGAAGCTAGCATGTAGGGTTGGTACAATACTAGTGGGAAGAACTACAGTAAGATGTTAATGGTATCCACCACCAATATATATTAAAGGTTTCTATTATTAAAGTTGACAAGTATTGATTTGAACTAATTAAGAAAAGGATAGCAATCTAAATTAAATTGTTTCTTTCGTTTTCCTAGTCTAGTTGAAATATGAGGCCCGAGTTCCAAGTTAGAGTAGTATAAATACTGTTTAGTCTTCATTTATTTCTTGTAATAGTTATTCAAAACTAATTCAAGTATTATTGCTTCTGCTCAAAGTTTAACACATAATGCTCTAAGGCTGGGACTGGGTTGATGGAAACATAAGTAGAAGACCAGAGCCGGCTATGAGGGTGAGCCGGGTGGTCACCGGCTCCGGGCCCGACCCTTAAATGGGCCCGAACGTTTTTTTTTAAAATATGCGTATATATATTAAATTCTATATTTAGGATATATATTTGTGTTTTATTCATTAAAGTCTTGTTAGTGGAGTTGGAAAAACCATGTTAATTTAATGTAGAGGTCTCAAGTTCAATCCTTGGCTCCTGCACTATACTCAAATTTTTTTGAGTTTGGTCCTTGTCATGTTGATTGAGATTGAGTGTGGATGTTTTATCCTAATTCTTCCTACAAACCGGAAGACTACAGTCGATACTACAATCATATTGTGTATCGAATATTCAATGACCTCTCAAAATTTAAAACAACATTACCAAATATGGACCATGGCTCTGCCGTATATTTGTTGTGCACACTCTGGAAAGAAAAACAAAATCAAGTTTTTAGCTAAAGTGACGACCTAAAATTAACTTCTTCAACAAACTCAAAGTTGTAATGAAATAAGATCAACCTCAATAATTCATGAGGTGATTGGGAGCTTTATTTATAAAGAGGTAATTACAAACATAATGAAATACAATTATACATAATTAATTACATTGATTACAAATTTGTTCCATTTATACCCCCCTTCAATCGAATTGGTGGCGGTCCTAAACGAAGCATGTTGTGAAAGACTTCAAATTGAGCACGTGGAAGACTTTTGGTGAAGATGTCAGCCACCTAAAGATTGGTTGGAACGAACTTAGTGTAAAGTTTCCCTGAGTTGACAAGCTCCCGAATAAAGTGATAATCCAGATCAATATGTTTTGCAGTTTGTGAGAAACTGGATTCTGAGTCATGAATAAAGCATTCATGTTATCACATAAGAGCGTAGGACGAGTTGGAGGAACAGCATGTAACTCACGCAGAAGATGAGTAATCCAAACAAGTTCTGCAACTGTGTTTGCCATTGCACGATACTCGGATTCACAACTAGATCGAGAGATAGTAGGCTGCTTCTTAGCACTCCAAGACACCAGAATTCCACCTAGAAAAATAGAGTAACCTAAGTTGATCGTCTTGTATCAAGACAACGTGCCCAATCAGCATCAGAGTAACCAACGGCACAAGGTGTGTGGGGGCGACTGTAGGTGAGACCAAAGGAAAGTGTGCCTTTAACATATCTAAGAAGACGCCTAACAGCCCGAAAGTGATCAACAGTGGGGCAGTGAAGGAATTGTGAAAGTTGATTCACTGCATAAGATAAATCTGGTCTAATGATAGTCAAGTATTGCAAGGCCCCGACTAAAGACCGATATAAAGTGGGATCCGAGTATGGTACCCCATGAGTGGTAAAAGATTTGGAGGAGCAAGAGGAGTGCTGACAGGTTTAGAGTCATATAACTTTGCTCGAAGAAGAATGTCTTTGGCATACTTGGCCCGCGTAAGAAAAAAGCTTGTGTCGGTATAAAGAACCTCTAAACCCAAAAAATAATTTAGATCTCCAAGATCCTTTATGGCAAATTCACGGTCCAAATGAGCAATAAACGTACAAATCTCGGCTTCATCATTCCCTGTTAATATGAGATCGTCTACGTAGACGAGAAGATATATGATGTTGTGGTCGGTTTTAAGGACAAAAAGAGAAGTATCTGCGTGACTACATGTGAAACCATATGAAAGGAGAAACGTACTAAGACGTTGGAACCAGGCACGGGGCGCTTGCTTTAGCCCATACAAGGCTTTAGATAACCTACAAACTATTGGGTTTGTGGAGACTTCATTTGGGCTCGGATTAGAAGACATATAAGTGGCAGACCAATTAAATTGAAGACCTGGCCCGTTTTATTTAATTAGCCCATTATTAGTTTTCTTGGGGATCAAGTTGTAAACCCTAATCTTGTATTATAAATATAGGCATCTTGTACTTGTAATCCTTATCACGAGTGAGGCAGAGAGCAATAATAAAAATATCCTGGTTGCAGCCCGTGGACGTAGGTCAGCTGACCGAACCACGTAATCCTTGTGTTCTCGTCTTCGTTTATTTTCTGCAGATTAATCGTTTGTGTGTGTGTTGCTTCCGCGTGCGTATACCTAACAACTGGTATCAGAGCTTTGGCTCGTCACACGCTGATCGTACTGAAGAAGCGATTCGCAGAAAAGGTTTGATACCCGTCCTTGTTGTTTTTTTTTTTCTCCTTGTCGCTTTTCGTTTTGATCGAAGCTTGCTGATTGCGAATTGAAGAAAAGGACAAAAAGATTTGTTTTTTTTCTTTGGGTGTCTACGTTGATCAAAGAAAAATTAATAATAAAAAAAATTGATTTATTTTGTCTTGGAGAGCACGAGTCAGATCAAAGAATTATAAAGATATTAGTTTTGTTTGTTTTTCTTTTTCTTTGGGTGTCGCGCCAAGAAGAAAAAAAAAACTAATTGTTTAGTCAAGATATTTCTTGGGAGAGAAGATTTAGCAACACGTTTGTTTAGATCAAAGGTATGAAGTTGTGGACATGAGGAAGCATAATGGCGAGTAGTGCAACATAGCTGACAATGAGGAGGTCGACGATTACCACGACCTTTTGTAGAAGAGCCCCGAGAATAATTTCCCCTATAAGAAGAGCCACAACCCCGGCTGGGCGTCGATGAGTCGCGTCGATTATGGGCGTGAAACGCAGCCGAGGGAGTGGTGGTACCATGAAGAGACTGAAGAAACATCTCATGACTTTCGGCTTTGGTTACAAGATCACGGAATAGAGGGGAAGGCTTAGTAGCCCGTAAAGCAGTAAAAAAAACTCGTACAAGGGTCCGAGTCCACACAAAAACTATTGTAGTTTATCATTCTCAGCCACCGAATGCCCAATCGCTGCAAGTTGTTCACAAATATTTCAAAATTTTCAAGAGAAATCGGTGACTGAGGAATTACCTTTTGAGAGTTGTCGAAGAGAGTCGCGGAGAGACTGAACGCGTTCCACGGAGGCGTTGCTGTATGCTTGTTCGAGGGCCGTCCAGATCTGTTGAGCATTGGTTAAGCCCAAGACTTCAGCAGCGGCTTCTTCGGTCAGAGAAGGCAGGAGCAGAAGTGCCGCTTTCTGGTCATCAGTAGATCAGGAAATAAAGTCGGGATTCATAGTGGTTTTATTGTTAGCCGTAATCAATTCAGGTGGGGTTTTAGAAGAGCCATCGATGTGGGTTGTGAGTTTGTGAAGGGCCACGAGCAGGCGCATATGATTACACCAAACAAGATAGTTTGAAGATGATAGTTTGATGGGGAAAGATGGGGAATGATGGTTGGAAAGTTATCAGAGGCCGGGAGGTGATGGAATGTTGGGTTGTCTAGAGCTTTAGGTGTTAGGTTTTGGGTGAGACCGGGAGGTGATCCTATCCTAGTTGTCTTTAGTTTCTTGCAATTCCAAGTCATAGTTAACCCAATTAAATTACTCATTTACATCTTCGGGTGTATTGTGATTAGAGAGACCGGGAGGTGATCCAGTCATTAGAGTACCTTTACATTCTTAGTGAGGTGAGACCGGGAGGTGATCCGAGCTAGATAGCCAGTGTTTTATTCTTTAGGATTCTTTGGGGTGTGTTGGTGAGACCGGAGGAGATCTAGCACGTCTTAGGGTTTCTTAAGTTATCTTTAGAATCTGGTATCCATTTAGTTTTCCATTACCGAGAGTTGTGAGTTACATGTAGGATTCTTGACCTAGGTAGTTGCCTTCCTATCCTGATATTTTCATCAATTATCCTTGCTATCTACCTATCTTATTTAATTATTTTATTTATTTTATTTAATTATTAAAAAACCCAAAAACAATTTTAAAACTCATTTATTTTTGGTCTTAGTCGAGTCTAGTTTTGTTTTCTATTAGTGTCCTGTGGGTTCGATACTCGGACTTACTTAGTCTGTACTGCATTGATAGGTACAATTGCCTGTCGTGTGGTCTAGTTTAGTTGAGTCTGTTTTATATTACTAGGTGTCTAGGTTAGGTATTTATTTATAGACCATACATAGCACATCAAATTTTGGCACCGTTGCCGGGGAGACTTGGCGATTACGGAATTAGCTTTGATTAGGACTTCACTGATTAATTGGTCTTATTTGAGTCTTTTTGGTTTTTAGTGTGTCTAGAGAGTCTTAGGTTTTTATTTTCTTTTTGTGTGCTTGTATGTCTTTTTTGTTTTTGTGTGTTTTATTTTCTTAATATATCTGGTGCCCGTGATCGTGTTTGTTTTAGTGTCTGTATGCAGTGATGACAGGAAGAAAAAATGTTGCAGACCACAAACGGGATAAGGTTAGTGATTACATGGGCCAACAGTACACGCTAAACTTCAGTTTTGGTCCAGGTAAGCGTAGGGATAGGTGGCCCAACGCATATGAGTTTTTCAACATATTTTTAAATTCACCAATCGTTTCTTGATGAACAACGGTGAAAGAAAAGAATTAAACACGTTGGATATGGGATGGATAAAATATAAGCCACCTGATTGAAACTGCATGAAAACCCAGTTGTAAATATTTTTGAATTTTCTTTGTATTTTGTTATTATTTTTGTTTTTAAGTCTTTTTGCAGGTTTTCGTGTTTGCTTAGGCATGAAAAATTACACCATGAACGGATCCCATGTAGTTAATTATATATTTTATGATTGGGATTTTTGGTGGAGGTTGGGGTAATAAAATAAATTTTTTTCTAAAAATTAAATTTTATAAACTTTTTGTGAAAAACGGTTCTTCGTGTCATGCGAGGAGCCTGGGCTGACCTGTTCGCTATACACGAACAGTAATTACCCCGGAAAGTTATATTTTATTCGCTCGCGACGCGCGTTGAGATCACCAGTATCCTTCACGTTGTGCGAGTTGATTAGAAAAAAAATATTTTCCACCCTGTTTTCTTCCACCACCATTCACCGCCATTTCACAACATATTTTACCAACACCCACCACATTCCACCATATTGCCTTTCAAGTACGTTTCCTGCGTTTTTGTATATTGAGTCGGTTGAGTCTGTATTTTTTTTAGAGTCTTTTATTTTATCTTTGAGTCAGTTTTGAGTCTTTAGTTTGAGTCATTGGTTTGTCTAATATATTTTATTACAGGTTTGGATCTAGCCACCCGTACTCAATTTCCATTCGGGTGGGGACGACCCAACAATCATTTAAGGCAACCATTTGTTTTTATATTTTCTTTTTAGTTTTTATTTGTCAGGTTTGAATCAAAGGCCGTGAATGAAATGCTATACGGCCTGGCTTACCAATGGGGTGGTGGTCTATTGGCAAAGGCAAAGCCTTTAAAACACCTAGGTTGTGGAAGATCTTTGGTTCAAGTCCTACAGACTACAGGATTTAAAAGAAATTAACCTTTCAAAAAAAATACGGCCTGGCTTAGAAGGACATCTTCAGATCGCTTGCAGCTACAACGCTTTTATCCAGGGGAGTCTGTTCCTTTTTTGTTGTATTTTTTATTTCTACTTTATTTTATTCTACTCTCACGTTGAGGATAATGTGTCGTTCAAGTGTGGGGATGGAAACTTCATTTTTATTTTTAGGTAGTTTGAGTCATAAATTATAAAAATCCAAAAAAATTGAAAAAAAAAATTAAAAAAAAATTAAAAAACGAAAAAAAAAGTTGGTTTTGTGTTAGTCCCGATCCTTTTTGCGCGTAGTAAACGAGCCTTTTCAATACGTCGGTTAAAAAGCGGGGTCGATTGTCGGGTTTACGGGTCTTAGCATATGTTTCTTTAAGTTGCGGATTGTAGGCTTGACTGAGTTGTTTTTTCTGAAATAAAATGTTTGGGGTGCCTGGGATAGTGGATCAAGCTGGATGGCTAACTGGTTTTGCACTTGCTAGTATCGGTAACCCTTATTTCCACACGACAATGAGTTTTGAGACTTTAAATATTATATATAAATATAAAATATTCACTATTTCGTTTCATGTGTGATATACCAACTTTGTTGCATTATTTTAGAACTTGTGCGTTTTGATGCATTTTGAGACCATAAGCTTGGACTTGACACAAATATGATAGTGGCATTAGGATTACCCAATTTTGTTTAGCCTTTTCATTTGTTTTTGTTATTTGACCCGTTTCCTCATTTTTACCTTTAGAAACTACTTTGAGCCTAAACCTTTCGTTTGTCACCCATTTTATTTTATATTGATTACCGGATTGTATATATATTTATGTAATGTGGAAAGAAAAAAAAGAAAAAAATATATATCAGCATAAAGAGTAGCTGACACCAAAAAAAAAACTTGAAAAAAAAAAAAAAGAAAAATGTATGTGAGAGAAAAGAAAAAAAAGAATAAAGGTTGTGGATCAAGAAGACCAAAAAGTTAGAGTTTGTATGTTTATGGTCCATCCGGTTTATCACTTATTTATCTTTTTAGCCAATTTTTCCCAATAAAATTTCCTACCCTTAACCCTTACCTACCATTTTGACGTCCTCTTGATTTGTGTCAGTGTTAGCAATTTGGTGGAAATTTGATTGATGTACAAGCTTATGATAATTTTGCTTCATTGTTCGGTTTTGAGAGATTCACTCCAAATAAATATATAACCGAGAGATGAGTGATATTGTGAGGGGTGCTTATAGGTGCATAGTCGGTTGCTTGAAGGTAAGTGAAGCTTGACTAGGTAAACCTTGTTTTTTAAAATGTATCATCTTGACTAGTCAGCCTTTTGAATGATGTAAGTCATGTGAAACCGCTATGCTTGTTGATTTCATAGCCTGCTTTTGACCCTGTTTGATGCTATCGTTTTTGTTAAGTGCTTTGTTGAAAATGTTGTTTGAGATTTTGTATAATTCTTTTTCGGGACGCAAAAGGTTTAAGTGTGGGGATGTTTGATGTGTTGCAAAACACATCTCTTTTCCTATGTATTTTGTATATTAATTGGTCAGGTTGTTAGTCGTTTTGTGTCGTTTTTTATTATGTATTTATGTATTTTATTATTTTATAGGTGTTTGGAGAGAATGGGTTCAAAATGAAAGAATTTTAATCGAGACACCAACACTTGAGAGCAAGTGTTCATGGACGTTGGAGCGTAAGCGAAAAACTTTGATCAAGCCAAAAACACCCGAAGTTGAGAAGCATGACATTAATAATAATAATATTAATAATAATAATAATAATAAAAACAAAAAAAAAATCCATTTTAACAAAGAGACGCAAGTCTCATTGAAAGAAACAAAACAAATAAAAAAAAAAAAAACAAATTGTGAAGTAATGAAAGCCCAAGGCCCAAGGAAGAACAATTGTCAGCGGCACATTATTAACAGGATATATTATTTTCGAGGGATATAACTAGGGGTGTTCAAAATCGGATAATCCGAATTTCGGATATCCGAATTTCGGATAATCCGAAATTTCGGATAGTCAATATTGAGATCCGAATCCGAATCCGAAATTTCGGATATCCGAATTTCGGATATCCGAAATTTCGGATTCGGATTCGGATCATCCAACGGATGATCCGAAACTTAAAAAAAAATTAAAAAAATAATAAAAAATAATAAAAAAAACTATAAAAAACGTTCTCCTTTATGCCTAAAACATGAACCTATTAAAAAAAACAAAAATCGAAGGTAGATAAACGAAATTTGAACAAAAAATATATAAAAAAAACTTATTATTTTGATGGAAGGGGGCTGTGGAGGTCGGATACGAGGTGGACCGGGGCTGTTATAGAGGAGAGAAGAGGGAGCAACAGCTATGAATTAGAGGAGTATGGACTTAGAGTTAGAAGGATTAAGGATTTAGGATTGTGTATTGTGTTATGTAGTGTATATAATATTATATATTTATATATATATATATTTAATATTCGGATTCGGATAATCCGATTATCCGAAAATTTTCAAAACCAGGATCCGAATCCGAATCCGAAATTTCGGATAATCCGATTTTCGGATATCCGAAAATCGGATTATCCAAAATTTCGGATAATTCGGATTCGGATTTTCGGATTTTTCGGATTCGAATTTTGGATTATCCGATTTTGAACAGCCCTAGATATAACTAACAGCCGCGAAAGGAAAAAAGAGGGGATCGAACAGCAGCAGCTCCTAATTGTTTTAGAGGTTAATTAAAGGCAAGGAAGGTACGGGTTTAAAAGTGAAGCTACAGGTTCGATCACTAAAAGTTTTAGTTTTTATATTTATTTATTTTGTGTTTATGAATATTAAGACCATGACTTTGCATATATTTGAACATTTGTTTTTATTGTTTTTCATTAGTATGAGTAGCTAAATCTTGAACCACTACCTAGGTTGTATGATGAATACATGTTAATTTTATAGTTCTCGGTTTTGGATTCACTTATTGAATGGTTAATGTTTTGGTAACGATTTGGTTGGTGTTTATTATGATGTGTGTGCGTGCTTAAGTCTAATTTATTATTTTTGATAGTTCCATAATCGTCTTAGTGAATGTCTTTCATGTTTGGATGATTATTAGGGTTGCTTGCTTTGTGCCCGTAGCTTAGTTTATGGTTTTGTGCACGAAAGCCATAGGAACTTGATTAGAGAATTTAGAGGACTTTTGTATTCTTCCATTCTTGAGACCGGGAGGTGATGGAATGTTGGGTTGTCTAGAGCTTTAGGTGTTAGGTTTTGGGTGAGACCGGGAGGTAATTCTATCCTAGTTGTCTTTAGTTTCTTGCAATTCCAAGTCATAGTTAACCCAATTAAATTACTCCTTTACATCTTAGAGTGTATTGTGATTAGAGAGACCGGGAGGTGATCGAGTCATTAGAGTACCTTTACACAAATAACTGTCATGATTTTGTGTCACAAAAATTTGAATTCCCTCCACTCTCCTGCACGCCTCCCCATAAACACCCCCCCCCCCCGTCTCTCTCTCTCTCTCTTGACAACACACAAAGATCTGCAGAGTGCCTCTCTCTCCCTAAACACAAATCCTTCAAGAACAAAACCCTAAACACAAATTTCTTGCAGATCATCGTATTCCACTTGCTCTCAATCACGATAACAGAAAGCTTCACACTTGATAGTCCATATTCAAATTTTGGGTCACCGGTTAGGTTTAGAAGGCGCCTCAGTCGTCATCTCCTCTCGCTGTCAGGTTCTTCTTTATTTATATCTTTTCATTTCTGGTTTATTTGTTTACAATGATTATGATATGTTTATATTCAATTGTTTGTTTTTTATTACAAAGCACAAGTTTAGGGTTATAGTTTTTGTTTCTGAACGTGATTGAGTGTAATTATGTATTGTTTGTTTGTTTGATTGTGAATTCGAGTTGAAATGCAGCTCAATTGTTTTTTTCTATCGAGATTTTTGTATCTGAAAGTATATAGAGCATAATGTGATCTGTTTGTTATGTTTTCTATGTTGATTATATTAATAAGAACATAAGGAATGAACATAAGATGTAATCATGTATACCTGATATGCTTAACCGTTCAGGAATCTCAGTAATGGAAGACACCATCATCTTGATCGGGTTCCCTTTAGGGTATGCAGTTCTGATGGTTTGTGTGTTCTTAAGTTATGAACACATTGAGAGAGAGAGAGACATAGGGGATGGCTAATGGTGTTATGTTGTTATGATTGTGAGTCAACCCTAATCTCATAATAACCTCTCTATTTATACATACCCAGGGGACACCCTAATAAGGCCCATCTAATGATAGTCCGCCCATCAAAGACATATCTGTTATTGGGCTTAGGATAATATTAATAATTGATCATCATAATATAAATGATTATAATGGCTATCGATAAATATACAAACGTTACGTATATTTATTCCAACATTCTCCCACTTAGCCGAGTAATCATTTATTATGAGTATTACGTAAGTCTGCAGTGATAAATACTCATTTTAGTTCTAAACCCAAAATGTAGCAGAGAAATACAGCCGTTAAGTCTTTATTCGACTTAGGACCCCCATTAATCATACTACACCCAATTTAAAACTTAACATTAGGATTAATTAACGTTATGCCCTTAGTTGATTTGTTATATTATTGTCTTTATGCCATTATGCTAGCTTAGCATACTAATAGACAAACAAATCATAATGAGGAAAATTAATCATTAATCTTTAGTCATAAGTCATTCATAGTACGATATGCAGTTGTACATGGTCATAAGTAATACCCTTTTCTCTTAGTTAGCCCGTTAGTGAGACTTATGGGTGATAGACCTTTAGTTATTGGATCCATAAGCATATCATGAATGCCTTCGATACAAAATTCTGATTTCCTCTATTTATTCTTAATCATAAGCGAACAATAATTTCGTATCGAACTCTAATGCAGCTCCTCTCAAACTGTTACTGTTTGAGAAATTATGGTAGCTGACTTTATCACAGTAAGTCTTCAATTTAGTATTTATATGGAGTTAATAAGTTATGAGTCAACTGATAAATTTAGCAACAACATTTAATGATCATTCTGTTGTGATTAGCAACACATTATGTCATGATAACTTAGGTTGTTGTTACAGTTCCTTATGACTCCTCCATAAAATAGTTATGTCTACCGACGTTGTGATATACCCCGAAATTGACACTTGATTTCCTTTGAATATAACAAAGTTAGAGTAAGAGTATTCAATCACTTTAGGTTCTCACTTCTTCTTTAGATTATAGTCTCTTATTTCTTAAATATATTGTAATGTTCCATTAGATGCTTTTCATCAATCTAGACAAGTCTAGTGTCAAGCAATACGATCAATATCATAAACAAGCATAGACTTAAATTTACATCAGTCTTCTAATTAATGAAGCATAAGGTGATAATCTCAAATTATCCTATTATCCTCTAAAAGAGAGCAATGTTGTATGTTACATGCTTAAGGACCCGCTTAGAGTAAAACTTATGGGATGAAACTAATATCCCGTTGGGTCTATCTCGGTATATTTTGATTCCTATCACGTAAGAGGAATCCCCGATATTCATCATGTCAAAAGTATGCATGAATAATGCTTTGACTTAGGTAACATATACTTGTCAGGAGAAACATCATCTATGTAAGGACAAGTTTTCATTAGTTGCTCCCACTCATCTTGAGGTAGGTTCTTTAATCCACTTAGTTCTTGATGAAGAGAATTTCATTATGATTCCAACACATTTTATGCTTGCATCAACCCATACATGGATCTTATTGACTTACAGACTAAATGTTCTTAACCTTCAGTTTAGAACTTTCAGGTTGCTTAATGAAGATGTAGGTCATCGTTATGGAAAAGTTGCCTTAATGTCCATCTAATGTGGCTCTTAGTTATTATGAGCTACTAGCACGGTAATGATCCTCAAAGAAATCTTTTGTAATACAGATAAGAAGATTCTTTGATAATCTAATCCCTCCTTGAGTATAATCTTTTACAATCAATCTTATCTTACAACGTTCCCATTCGGATCTGGTTTAATTATAAATACCTTTAGGTTATTCAACCAAATCCCAAACGTTATTCTAAATTATGGAATGAGTTATGCTAATAATAACTTTATTCCATTTAGAAGATTGATCATACTAATGATTTAATTAGAAGAGGTAGGATCAGCAAACTTTCCAAACATCCATTTTGTGTTAGTTAGGAAGGTTACATAATCATCAAAGTTAATGAGCTTTTAGACCCAGATGACCTCCTGAGTTGAACATTAGGTTTATTATGATACAAACTTAACTTTAGTTAGGTGTTTTTATTTTCAGGTATATAAGGAGCAATATTAGTTTCTAAGTGTGTAAGGGTTGGTGCAGTAAGGTGTACAAGAGGAATAATCGAAGTTAAATTCGGAGTTAAACTTAATGAGTCTCGAATTTTAATGAGTCTCTCCCCCGCATCTTGTACTTCTGAAAAGTCATAATAAGGACTTTTACTGCTCCACTTACCTTAGAGATCTTAATGAATTCAGCATGCTTAAGATCTAACATTTGGAAGATCCATAGATTTTAATAGAAAAAAACAACCTAATGATGTTTATTGTCGTTTCTCTTGATGAGGATTACTTTAGTAAGAAATCTAAGTTCGCCCATATTTAGACATCCATAAAACTTTGTTAGGGGTACGTTAAATGCTAAGGAGACAAGTTGTGATAACGCGTTGTCCAGTGCAAGAGGTGTAATTTGAGGATAGATCAAATTTCTGTTCCCCCCACCTCTGTAACTTTTGCAAGTTACAATTAGGACACTTAATGCTCCCACTAATCTTTTAGGTCTCTTAGTTCCCCCACATAATAAGTTTTAGCGATGCACGTGAACGAGAATATTTTCATATATTTTATACTTGATTTCCCTTATTTGTCCAGATTTCATTAGAAATTTTAAGAACATGCTTAGAGGGAATCTTATTAAGTATATATGAATTGATTTCTTTAATACTTTTGGTCGGTAAGAAACGGAATAGATACAATTAGATATTTATCTAAGCTCCACTGATGTCAATTAGTTATGACTTATGATGGAAACCCATTTATTCCTTTCGCCATTTTATGTTTAGGGCGTTTAACACACGCTTTAAGTTCACTGAGAATGAGATTTGATAGCCAAGCATCCTTTAGTGACCTGGTCATGATTTCTCATGAAATTTTGGTATTAGTGGATGAATTGCATGGGTCTCATTTTCCTTTCTTAAATTCTTATTTTCATGATAAAAAAGTTGTGATAAACGTTATTGGATCATCTAGTTTTATTTCATAAGGTTTCTATTCAGATAATAACAACAAACAATATGAGAGTTTAACTTAATAGTGGCTTTGGGTCGGACTTCCTAATAACACAGTTTGAATTTAGGTTCTTCAAATTTTGAACTGATAATAGCTCTTTATGTTTCAAGATGAATGCATGCTTTCAGTTGTATCTCTAAAGTTTATTATACCTCTTCAGTTACCATGGTTTGTGTTATGAGTTTCAGATCAGTTGTAAACAAATGTAAATTATGAAAGAGAGGTTTGGATACCTATAAAATGGAAGGCTTAGAATTAAATCATTGTTTAATGATGAAGATATTGTGAGATGGTGTTGTCCCGAAAACATTTATTTAGAATATGAACGAATTTTATATCTCGATCTGGTTTGACCGATGTAAAGAAAATAATCAAAATATTTTTGGTTAAAAGTTGAGGTTGGTAGAATAGAAAAGTCTTTTGAGGATATATCGAAGGAACTTTGACTAAACTAGTAATTTATAGCTAGGTATCTCACTGTCACTAGTACTAGATTTATTATTTATTAGCCTTAATTTGTGACAAAACTAGTATGTTAGTACATGATGTCCCTAGGCTAGTATATTAGTTGTTTGGACGTGTTTCGAGGTGTTTGGAGATGTTTGTATGCGTTTTGGAGGGTTCGGGAAGCTACATGCGATTAGCAGAAGGTTTCACACGATTAGGGCCCTAATCGTGTAACTGTTCATGCGAGTGGGCTTGGTTAATTGGCGATTAGCCTTAATCGCCTAACATGAGTCTGCTAATCGCTAGTATGGAGCTGTTCGTACCCGGGAGGTATAAATAGGCCCAATCATTGCCCTAATCATCAGTTCTTGCCTCACACACTCTCCAAACACCCTCCCATGGTCTGTAAGGTCTGATTTGATCTCTGTAAACACTCGTGCTCTGTTTTAGTGATTAATCGATAATCTTTTGACCCGTGTGTGTGTTGTGATTACTCATTTGTCATCGTTTCATTATCGTATCTGTTATTAGAGCATATTAGAGGGATTCCGCACCTCTAGTATAAACCCCGTGATTGTCGGATTACGCGTTATTCGATCCTACAAGTGGTATCAGAGCCGAGGCTCTTATCACGGGTGTTTTAATAACAAAAACGAGTAAAAACAGGTTGTTTTTGGTGTAAAAGTTTAGATTTTTAAGCAAAAACCTGTTCTTATTTTGAAACTTTGAGTTTTTGTCAAAAACCCATCTTTTTCAATATCTTGGTGTGTGTTTACGGTTAAAAACGAGTGTTTTTGATTAGGGTTTGCTCTAAAACTGTTTTGGTAACTTGTCTAATCATTTGGGATCAAAATATAATGTTTTAGATAAGATTTTGAGGCAAAATAGGTGATTTTTGAGCAAACGTGCGGCTACAGATCAGATCAGGCGATTACGCAGGCCAACTCGCATAAAACTTTCACGCGATTAGGGTTTGCTAGCGATTAGCCCCCAATCGCCAATAATTCCACGCGATTAGCTTATAATCGCCTGTTACTCCACACGATTAGGCCTACTCGCTTACTAGCGATTAGCCCTAATCACCTACGATACTCACGTCACTCCAAAACCCTAATCGCATATAAGAACTAGCGATTAGCCCAAATCGCCTACTATTTACTAGCATTTAGCCCTAATCGCCTATATTAACTAACAATTATAAACCTAATCGCCAATAAGGTTCTGGAACGTAAAATTTGACTAAGTATCGGACTATTATCATACCTTAACATATGGCGAACCCGTGGGGACATCTGAGTCAACCGAGACCTCAGTATAACCAACAAATGAACAACCAATCTAACGTACCCACTAACCCTTGGCAGTTCTCAGCAGAACGAAACGCGCAACGGATGCAGCAATCTCAAATGCAAGCGAATGTTGCCGGAATCAATCCGTGGGCGCTAGCTGCTCAACAGCAAATGATGAACACGAATCCGTGGGCAATCGCGGCTGCTGCAAACTCTCAGACAAATCATCTGTCTTCCGTACTCATGAGTGACTTAGAGACGGGTAGTTCTAACAGGGCACCGAAGCTGCAGTACATGTCCGACTACCATGGTTGGAAGGGCAAATTTCAGACGTATGTCGAGGGCATCGACGGTCTTGTATGGTCAGCTATCGAGACAGGGTACAGTCGGCCTTTGGTTGAGAACTCCACTACTCCGATCTCAATTGAAGACATGAATGAAGATCAGAGGAAGAAATACAACTATGAGAAGAAGGCGATGGCGGCATTGAAGCAAGCTCTTCCAAAGGACATCCTTCATCAATTTGCTCAGTGCACAACATCACAGATGCTTTGGTTAGCCTTGGCTGAGCGAAATGAGGGTAATATGAAGACGCGAAAAGTTAAAATGGATCAACTCAAGAAGGAGTTCGAGAACTTCAATGCTATAGGGAACGAATCTCTGAGGGACTTGACGGCTAGATACTACCATCTGATGTCTGAAATGTATCAGTACGGGGTCTTATATTCATCTGCGGACCTTGTAGAAAGATTTGCTGAGGCGCTACCTCCTCACTGGCATCAATGGTTGGATATTCTAAAGTCAAACAATGCATATCAGACTCTCTCCATCAACGAGTTTATTACCGAGCTGGAGAACAAGGAGATAGAGGAAATCAGGAGAGCAAACAAGGCACTCATTCCACAAAATCCCAGCATCTATTATGGGAATCCTCTTCAGGACACCAGTGTGGGTGGCACCAAACCACAAACTGCTTTTGTGGTTAACCCGGACCCAGTCTATGCGTTCGACAATTATGGTCCCCCAGCTGATGTTCCTCCTCCTTCATATCCTTTTGGACCAAACCCGTATCCTTTGAATTATAATGCTAACCAGTTTGGTGTTAACCCGTTTTCTCATCTTGCAGCACCAGCGCAGGCAACTGCAAACTTTAGTGGACCCTCTTCTACAGGTTTTGGCGGGGCTCCAACTACAAGTTATGGTGGATATGGAGGTGCTTCTAGTTCTAATCAAGGTGGATATCGGACCAATACAGTCCCAGAGCAGCTGAACACCGCTGGTTTAGAAAAGGTGACTATAGAGCTAGCTCAAGAACATATGGCTCTACTGTCGACCTTGGTAAACTCCTATAGTGGACTGGTTACTGGACAGATCGGGAATCCTCATCTTACACAGGAGGATTACTCGCAGATTGATAAGGACGACATGGATCTGATAGACATACAATGGCACTTCGCAAGCGTGGTGAGAAGGGCAAAGGAATACATGGACAGAACGGGAAGGAGAGATGTCTTGATCAATAATAACACCAAGTTTGGGTTCGACAAAACAAAGGTCACATGCTACAACTGTGGCACAAAAGGACATTTTGCAAGGGAATGTGACCGACCTAAACAGCAAGGACATCAGAATCCCTTCAACAACAACAGAGCTAATCAGAATCAGAGGCAGCAAGCTCAGGGTCAACCTAATACTGAGCGTGCTATTGTCCCAGTCAACAACCAGAATCAGAACCAGAGGCCGCCTGCAAACAACAATCAAGGTCAAGCCATGGTTATTCAAGCTGATGAAGGCTATAACTGGAACCATCTGATCATCGGAGAAGAAGCTCCTCAAGGTGGTGCAGCCTGTTTTGCTCAACAAGCGTCTGAAGCACCAGCCGAAGTTGAAGAAACTTCGAGTCAGTCTGACATCATCTCTTCTGAAACCGAGGCGTCTAACTGTGACTCGGAGTGCGATTCTGATAGTGGAGAAGATTTGGAGGATCTGTTAGCTGAAGCATATGCATTGATCGGTAAAAGATCGTTTCTTGTGGATGCTGACTGCACAGAGAAGAACTACGGCGAATTCTTTGGAGCTCAGAAGACAGCAGCTCATTATGCATTGATGGCCATTACTGAATCGTCGAACAAGGTAAGTTCTTTTTCTGATTCAAAATTAGATTGTGTAGAGTGTAATCAGTTAAAATTCAGAATTAAAGAATTAACTGAAGAAAATCTGAATTTAAAAGCTGATGTTGGTCCGTTACAAAGGTCAATTGATTCCTTGAGACAAAAGGAGAAAAATTTTCTTAGTACAATTGAAAATTATAAAAAGGATGTTTCTGAACTGTCAAAAACCTTAGCTAACAAACAAATTGCTATAAATAATTACATCAACGAGGTCGAAGACACTAAGAAACAATTGGCCATTGTTAACTGTGACTATGAAAAGATCAGGAAAAAGCTTGAGAGTTATTTAAACTGCAAGTATGTCCTTGATCACATAGTAGAACACTCTGACAAGGAAGGCTTCTCCACCAGTCCCAAATACTCTCAATGTCCACCTCCGGTGAGATTCGAAAATCACAATTTTGATGTCTTGCCGAAGGAGGAACTTGTGGACGTGGCAGCTGAGGCAGCAAAAGCTGCAGAGGCGGCCAAGGTTACTGAAGCAGATAAACCTGCTGAAGTCACTAAGGTTGCTACTCCTGCTAAAGCTGTCAATTTGTGTGAGAAAGCTGATGATATCAGTGTATATGACACTGATACTTCGGATGATGAGCTCGATGAACCTCCTAGGTATGCACCGGTCAAAACTAAAGATGTTCCTCTTGAGAATCATATCATTACCACTGAAACCTTGAGTGAACTGGAACCGAAAGTGCAAACCGAGGATGGTAGGAGGATTAAGGTGTTTTATAAGTTAAAAGGGTCTGAAAGGGTGCATGCTGATGAGGAAGTCCCTCTCAGATGTATCGCCCCTGGTCTTGTTGCCAAAATTTGGCAAGAATCTGTCATTACCGTAGAAAAGGAAACCTGGAGTAAAAACAAGGGTAAGGGTAAGGGTAGAAAGGATCAGGGAAATCAGCCTAATGAAAATAACAAGAAAAATCAAAAGTCGAACACCGTTAATCCTCAAAATCAAGCTCAAAGAAATGGTCCGAAAAAGCATGTAACTGAGTTCATTAGATCGAGCGGCACTGAAAGAAATGACGATCCTCAAGTCGATCAGCAAAGAAGATGTCTTGAGGATCTAAAACATAAAAACTCATTTGCCGTTCCATCTAACAAAAGGAACAAAAAGGAGACCAAACCCGAATCTCCTAGGTTTGAAGAATATAGATCCTGTCACAAGTGCGGGGAACGTGGGCATTTAGTTGCTGCGTGCCCTGAATTGAGATGAGAAAGGATCAAAGTGGATGATCCTCCCAGTTCTAGCAAATCCAAGCAACCTGTTTCCCCTAAACTTTCAGAGAAACAAAAGGGAAAGCAGGTCGTTTATGATAACCGCAACAAGATTGCTATGAACCAAAAGCCAGTTGATGGCAGGGGTCCACAGCTGAGGGGGAGCACTGTTCCTCCAAAGGTTGAAGCAGCGCCTAAGCCACCAGCAAAGGCTGCAGCTAAACCGCAGGGCAACCCCAAAGCTGCTCCACGTGCAGTTAATTCTGAAGTGGATCCAAAATCTGTTCCTCCAAAGGAATCCAAGGCTGGACCTTCTAGCCCACAGGCAAAGAAGAAGCCCAAGCCAAAGAAACCTGAACAGATTTGGAGACCCAAGTCACCAACCAAAGGAGGAGAATCATCTGCTGGAGAAAGCAATGCTGTACCGTCGGAAACAACGCCAACACCAAATGGAAGATGGGTTGACTTTCCGATGTTAGATGAAGATGGTAGACCCAAGACCGTGAAGGCTTGGGTCCCCCTTAACCACTAAACTTTGAATGTTTGTGCAGGGAGTTCCACAGGGCCTTATCAGCAGCCTATGGATTGTTGATAGTGGAGCTTCAGGGCACATGACAGGCGATTTATCCCTGCTTTTTGACATAAAGAATATCAACGGGGGGTATGTTGCCTTTGCTGGTAATAAAGGGGGTTATATTACAAAGGAAGGAAGTATGAGCAACGGTATTGTAAGCTTTGAAAAGATAAGCTTTGTCAAACAGATAGACCACAACTTGCTGAGCGTTTCGCAAATATGTGACAAGAAGTTCACTGTGTTCTTTGATGACAACGCATGTTTCATTCTGAAGCCTGGATTCAAAATACCGAAAGAGTGGGTCATGATCTCAGCTCCCAGGGTCAACAACTTATACGTCCTGGACATGAGCCGAGCAATGACAGCGAAAGGTCAAGTCACTTGTTTTCTGTCAAAGGCGACAGAGAAGGAATCGATAATGTGGCACAGACGAATGGGGCACATTCACTTGAGGAAAATGAACCATCTGGTCCAGAACCAACTAGTGGAAGGTGTTTCTGTTAAGAATTTTCATTTAAACGATGTCTGTGTCTCATGTAAGAAAGGGAAGCAGAAAAGAAAGTCTCACAAGCCTAAGAAGACAAACTCAGTTAGTCTACCACTCGAACGACTGCACATGGACCTGTTTGGCCCAGTCAATCGGAAGAGCAAAAACGGTGACTCATACTGCTTAGTGGTTACGGATGATTATTCTAGGTTTTCTTGGGTTGTGTGCATGAAGCACAAGAGTGAAACTTTTGATTACTTGAAGAATCTGTTTACTAAATTGGAAAATATATATCAGCTAAAGATCCGTAGGATCAGAAGCGATAACGGAACAGAGTTCAAGAATCACGCTATGGAGGCGTTATGTGCAGAAAAAGGTATTCATCATGAATTCACAGCGCCATACACTCCTCAGCAAAATGGGGTTGCAGAAAGAAAGAATCGGACTCTTATTGAGGCAGCCAGAACTATGCTCGCAGACTCGAACTTGCCTGTGATCTTCTGGAACGAGGCAGTTCACTGCGCGTGTTATACTCTGAATAGGGTTCTAACGGTAAAGAAGCTTGGAAAAACCTCTTACGAGCTTCTGAACCGAAGGAAACCGAACTTAGAGTTTCTGGAACCTTTCGGAGCTCCATGCACCATGATACATCCCGATGGGAAGTTTGGAGCAAAGGCAGAAGAAGGTTTCTTTGTTGGTTACAGCACTCCCAACAAAAGAGTGTACAACAAAAGAACCAACAACGTTGAAGATTGGCTTAATGTCGATGTTCAGCGTTATACTGCCAATGCACCTGGTGTTGGACCTGATTGGTTGTTCGATTATAAGAGTCTATTTGATTCCTTCAACGTGGAGAATTTGGTGGATGATGCTGTAGCGCAAATGTATTACGAATGTGAAAACGCAGCTAGCTCTCCGCTAATGCGTCCGATCGTGGTTAATGCACCTGCGCCTGCTCCATCTGATGCGTCTGCATCCACGGGTCCCCCTGATAAAACCGCAACAGCAGAAGTTGAGTAAGTTTTTCAGGAAGCGTCAGCAGAGGTTCTCGAATCTTCATCTTCCGACGACGATTTTGCAGAGTCTCATGAAACTCTCACTGAGGAACAAGCTGGAAATGGTGAATCTACCACTACAGCTCCAGTTAATCCGACAGGAAATAATCAAGCTGGTCCTTCTTCTTCAGTAGCTCCAGGGATAGGTCTTCGGATCGATCTCTCCGGTTTTAATATGCAACCCGCTGCTCCCTCTAGTTCAAGCGCCGCTGAGACAAATCTATCTCAAGGTTTGGAGAACCTAAATCTGCATTCGGATGATCCAGTGCCGGCACATCCGGAATCTCGGATTCACGACACTCATCCAATGCAAAATGTGATTGGTAATCCGACTAGTAGAGTCATGACGCGCAGTCAACTCAGAAATGCTAGTTCAAGTGACAATACAGGTACTCTGGCACTCTATTCGGAAATCAGAAAAGCAGGTCATCAGAACGATTGGTCCTTCGCCTTGTATGTTTCTCAAACTGAACCAAGAACTGTGCAAGAGGCACTGAGGGAAGAACCATGGATTGAAGCAATGCAAGCCGAACTTCAGCAGTTCCAAAAGCTAGGAGTGTGGGACTTAGTTGACTTACCTCCAGGCTCGAAAAAGATTGGAACAAAGTGGGTCTACAAATGTAAACGGGATGACCGCGGGGTGATTATAAGAAACAAGGCTCGATTAGTTGTCCTCGGCTTCCGTCAAATCGAAGGAATAGATTACAACGAAGTATACGCTCCAGTTGCGCGCCTTGAAGCTATCCGGATGTTCTTAGCTTACGCTTCGTACAAACGGTTTAAGGTGTATCAAATGGACGTGAAAAGTGCTTTTCTGTATGGTGTCGTGAAGGAAGAGGTGTATGTTGCTCAGCCACCGGGTTTTGAGGATCCGCTACATCGCGAAAAAGTCTACAAATTGAACAAAGCGTTATACGGACTCCATCAGGCACCGCGTGAATGGTACCAAATGCTTAGCAACTATCTGATATCCAACGGGTTCAAACGTGGACTCGTGGACTGCACCTTATTCACCAAGGAAAAGGGTGGTGATCGTCTTCTGGTACAGGTTTATGTTGATGATATTATTTTTGGGTCTACTAATGATGTCATGTGCAGGGAATTCGAAAAACTTATGCAGGATAAATTTGAGATGAGCTCGATGGGGGAGATGCAATTCTTCCTCGGTCTACAAGTAGAACAACAAGAGTCGGGGATCTTCATCCACCAGACAAAATACGTTGCTGACATCTTGAGCCGTTTCCAGATGGAAGACTCTACTCCAGTAGGCACACCGATTCAGACCAATCACGGGATTGGGCCTGACGAGAAAGGACAAACCGTTGATCCTTTTCTCTATCGAGCTATGATAGGCTCACTCATGTACCTCACTGCATCAAGACCTGATATAATGTTCGCGACATGCTTACTATCAAGATACCAGTCAAGGCCGAAACAGTCACACCTGGTTGCTGTGAAGAGGATCTTACGTTATCTAAAGGGTTGTCCGACCAAAGGTCTTTGGTACCCTAATGACGATAAGTTTGACCTCATCGCATTTAGTGATGCTGACTATGGCGGATGCAAGACAGACTTAAAATCCACATCGGCTGGATGCCAGTTTTTGGGACCAAGACTAGTCTCGTGGCAGTGCAAGAAGCAAGCCTCAGTTGCCTTATCCACCTGCGAGTCGGAATATGTAGCAGCATCGAGCTGCTGCTCCCAGGTTCTTTGGATACAGCAACAAATGAGAGACTACGGTTTGAAATTTCTTAATACTCCCATTCACTGTGATAATGAGTCCGCTATAGCTCTTGCTAAAGACTCAGTTAACCATTCCAAGGCAAAACATTTCTTGGTTAAGTATCATTTCATACGCGATTTCTATGAAAAGAAACTTATCGATATGGTAAAAATCCACACAGACTACCAACGTGCCGATTTATTCACCAAAGCTTTTGACGGTCCTCGTTTTGAGTACTTGTTAATCTTAAACGGCAATAAAGTGAAGCAGGATTAGATCCTCATCGGTAATCGTTTTTGTAAATATTTTTCTTTCAAAAATCAGAAAAATCCAAAAATATTGTCTTTTCGCAAATTTTTAGATTTTTAGGGGGAGAAAATTTCAGAAAAATACAAAAACATTCAGAAAATGCAAAAATTAAAAAAAATGAGAAAATCCCAAAATCAAAAAAAAAAAAATTGAAAAATGCAAAATGAGTTTCTTTGGTGAAAAAGGGGAAGATGATATTAACCAATCAGTCGGACTGTCTGGACCCTTATCATCTTAAAAATATTGGAACTGATAGGTAGCCTCTACAATGATGTGTCGGTAGGCTCAAAATCATTTCCAAGTTCGGCACGGTGATATAAACCTAAATCATCTGAATCATGTGTGGATCAACGTGCGTTGGCATATGGTCTTGGTACCGAAATCTCGTTTGATAGCATGCCAAAATCCGAGGTTTCATGGTCTTTAAGAGGTTGGTACATCCGGGGTGAACTGGACGTCTCTCAGAATAAATAGGAGTGGCACACGTGTCGTACGTTGGGGTCGCAGCCTACGACTGAGACACCCCTATGTCATTTCCTGAAAAAAAACAAAACAAAAAAAAAGAATAAATTCTGATCAGGAGACGTCCGGGAATCCTAAAAGAGCAAAAAGATTCATATATGCCAAAACCCTATTCTCAATGAGAATTCGCTCTAAGGTATCAAATCATATACCTAAAGCATCGTACCGTGAAAAATCAAATATACGGTATTTGACTTGTACCCTGGTTTGGATCTCACTGGTCTCTCTGTTGCAGCGTTTCTGCAGACCTGATCACCACTGAGTCCACTCCTTGTAAAATACGGATGACAACAGCTTACTCACCGGTTACGAGGAAGCTTCGTGCATGACTTGATACGGGAATGTGTCGCGTGGCGGGGAACACCTTGTATCTCAGTCTTAATATTACCTTAACGTATCTAAAGTGCCTAGCAATAAAACTTGATTTTGAGTTTAGGTGGACAACAATATCGACAGTTGTTGTAGGATGCTTATTGGTAATTTAAGCGAAAACCGAAAATATAAGGGTTCTAGTAATGTCCGTACACTGATATGATTCCCTAACCGTTGAAACTCGCAAAAATATGTTAGTGTATAGTTAGTTGATCTCCCGTTTTATTTTATTTATGCTTAGTTTAGCTTAGTTAATCATTCTTGATTGCCGATGATGGAATTCTAATCCATTGTAATCTTACTTCTTCAAAAATAAAACGCTGAAAAATAAAAAGGGCAACTTATTGGAAACTTGTGTTTTGCCGGGTCAAAACCGCATATTTTATCAAGTACAAGGGTGGAAAATGAAAATTTATCAAGTATCTGAGTCATCATCTGAGTCGTGTGCAAATCGGGTTAAAAAACGCATGTTTTGAACCTTAACGGGTCAAAAATGCGAGAATTGGTGCTGCAGGGGCAATTTGGTAATTTGTGTGAAAACTATATGCATTTAGTGTCCTAATCGCATGTAACCTAAGGCGAGTAGCTCCTAATCGTGTGTGTTTACACGCGTTTATGTCCTAATCGTGTGTTAAGCTAAGCGATTAGCCAAGCCAATCGCTTGACCAATCAAATTCCCAATCGCATGCTGCTATTAGTGATTAGACGTAATCGCTTGAAGTAATTAGGTGTTTGGTCTCCAATCGCTCCACTGTAGCACGCGAGTAGGCCTCATTCGTGATTAAAGAGCATGCGAGTAGGGACGGGTATATAAAGGAACACTTAGTTTCTTTTCTTCATATTTCAAACACACCAACTGTTACCTTCGTTCCCTCTCACCCGAACCCAAACAAACTCTTGCAAAATTTTCTTTTGATCTTGAAACTTGTTCCTCCTCATCAAGGTAATAATATCCCAAAGTTTCAGATCATATTAACGTGTTTTGTTGGGTTTAATCGTTCCTTTTCTAACCGGAACCCTAAGTTGAACAAAATAATTGATTAACCCTTAAAACGTGTTTGTTGTTGATGTTTCTTGTTAAGGGTTTGTTAATCGGGCTGTGTAGGTTCCCTCTATACCAAAATCTTGATCCTAAACTAACAGATTTTAAAAACCCCAATTTTAAAACCTCAAGAACCCTAGTTTTGAAAACCGGATCAATTATCCCCTAATTTGAACCTGAAAATGAAAAATCTTTGAGGGGTTATTCTAATCGGCCCTATTAGGTTATAATGTGACAAAAGCCTTAACCCAAAATGACCCATAACAGATTCTGGACAATTTTGGTAAAGGGACTATACTGTCACACGATTAGGCTTCCTAATCGTGTGAACAGTAGCACGATTGGTCTTCTTTTTCAGCTAATCGCATGAATAGTCACGCGAGTATACCTAATCGTGTGTATGTTTTGGGCGAGTACATGGCTAATCGCCTCTAAGCTTCTGTTGACCAATTTTAGTCAAAATTAATCCGTTTTTGTCCGTTTTTCATATCCTTGATCTGTCTTTGATGATTTATGGTGTGTTTGACTTGCAGAATCATGCAATACGGTACTTCGGCCAAGCACAACTGCCTTGCCTTTCTCGGACCTGTAAAGATGCCGGAATGCAAGCGGTTTGAAGGCGTGATTGACTATCTAAAGCGCTCAAAGATAAGATATGCCATATCTACAGATTATGCGGCTTACAAGAACATTCTCCAGGAATTCTATCAGAATGCTAGAGTCGACGTCAGCACAATTCCAGCTACTATCGGAAGCTCGGTGCAACGAAAGGAGGTCATTATCACTGAAGACATGATTCGCGAGATTCTAAGATTTGAAGATGATAAAGACGATCCAATCGTATTCGATTCCATTTTGATACGAGGTGGATTCCTGCGGATGAAGTATACGGGTGATGTTCGTGCGCAGGAGATGCTACAAAAGGGGTGTCTTCCTCCAGAAATGAAGTATCTGACGCACGTGGTGTTAAAGTGTCTCGGCCCTCGCAAAGGAACGTTCGATGCAATCAAGGACATTTTGGCATCAGCGATAGTCGCATTGACGTTGAACAAGCCGTTCAATTCTCTGGAATGATTATGCATCACCTGAAGGAAGTGATTCTGCGAAAAACCGACAGAGAATGCCTTTATTGTTTATCCTCGCTTTCTGCAGATGATCCTTGACAATCAGATCCCGAACATGGTGAAACGGGTAGAAGAGCTGATTAATATAAAGAAAATTGATGAAGTTGAGATGAAGAGAATGTTACAGTACAAGAATAAGCCAAAGTCCGAATATCCCCCAAGTCGTGGAGTGTTTGCCTACCTAATGAGAGACAACTATGTGGCACCTCCAGGCAATAGATGGAGACATGACGACAGTGAGTCAGAGGACGATATTCAGATTCACAGACAGGTATTCAAGGATGATGATAACATTGGGAGACCCACTGTTGCTTTGGGACCCAATGCACCGGGCAATATGGGTGATGCTGAATCAAGACAAGATGATGATATGCTTGATACTGAGTTTCTGAATGTAGATGAACCATCCAGTTCAGGCAAAGGCAAAGCCAAGATTGACGAGGGCCCGGTTAACATTGAAGAAGTTGATGATGAAGATGACGACTCAGAGCGTACAGAAGATGATTCGCCCGATATACTTTCTCTTGAGGAGGATAGAGCCCGCACGGCTGCGGCAAGAGAGCTTGCAAGAGATCCCACTTTCACTCCGGTTAGTGGTGATCTTGTTGCAGATATCGATGCTGAACTTAGCACTCCGCCTCCTCAGAAAAGACAAAAGACTAAAGCGACGAAGGTTAGTAGGGGTCAAAAGAGAATGTCAGAAAAGGCAGCTGCGGCTGAGAAGACGCCTAAGAAATTGAGGGGAAGGCGTATGAATCTCCCAGATGCTTTTGGCCTTCCTGCTTCCTCTTCAGTATCAGCAACAACAGCAGCAACAGATACAACAATAGCAGCAACAGAAACAACAACAGCGGCAACATCGTCTGTCCCACTCTCTTTCAGTGCAGCTATGCCTGCGGGTGTGACTATGTCAATGCCTTCCTCGGTAATCTTCACTGAGCCAGTCTCAGTTACCATTGAAGCGACAAGTTCACAGTTAGCCGCTAATCCGATAGGTGATAGAATCCGAATGTTGAAAGAAGCAGCAAGATCGACAGCTGCTAAACCTTCGAGCCAATCCTCATCTTCGACTCCAACAACCAACGAACAACTCCAGCGCCAAATCAACGAACTTACTGCCATAGTGGCTGCACAAGCACGGGAAATGGCTGAAATGAAGAGCAAAAACGCCAACATAGAAGAAAATGAGACGGCGATGTTGGAATTGATTGGAGACACTATCACTGCTAACACTGAGCTGAGAACCACTGTCGACGCTCTTACTTTATCGAATCAGCAACTCTTGGAGTCGAACAGGCAGGTCATGGAATCACATCAGCAGCTCATGGAATCACATCAGCAGCTGATTCAGTCTAACCAAAGTACTGTGGCTAGACTTACAGGTGTTGAACAGAAGTACAGTGATCTCCAGCTCGCAAATGTGAACAATGAGCGTCGAATCACCAAATATAAGAAGCAAAACTCAAGGCTAAGGACTAGGTTGAATGAGTTGACCGGAACTCAACCTAGACTTACTGGTGGTTTGGAAGCTGGAGCTAGTACTGCTGCTGATGATGATGAGGATAGTGAAGAAGACGACGATGATGAAGAGGATGATGATGAGTCTGATGACGATGATGACGATGATGGTAAGGGTGATGGTGGTGATCCCGGAGCCACAGACGGGGGTGGATCATCGGGTGGTTCTGCATCAAGACGAACAAAGAAAGGTCATGATCGCAAAGGCAATGATCCCAAAGCAGGTTCTACTGCTCAGGGGGAGCCTAAACCCATGATGAGCAAGATTCAAGAACTACGTGATAAAGTAAAGAAGAAAGCGATAGTTCTAGTTGAAGACGTGGAGCCTCTAAACTGTTATTTTGCATATGATGACGAAGGTAACTTGCTCCCACCCCCTGCCATGCCTGAATATGATCTGGAAGAAGGAGAGATTCCACCTGAGATGACAACAGAGGATATGGCTAAAGTATATGGCTTTGCATCTGGAGAATCTTCCAATGCAAGTCAAAGTGTTCCTCCTGAGTTGCATCCAGAGTACAATGAAGTGGATCTCGAAGAAGGAACCAGCGTGCCGACTCCTGAGTATGTTGTAAATGACTCGGGCGCTGGAATTCCAAACATTGACGAAGAAATGATACGTGAGGACGAAGAAAAGTTGAAATCCGACTCTGCTGAAGTTCCTGATGAAGTAAAGATACGACATGACAAAATCAGAGAGCGGTATCCCAAATGGTTCAAGCCCGAAGAGAAGAAAAAGCCAGTCGAGCGAGCATCCATCTTCAAGAAATGACTGTCGAAGATGTCTGGCAATGTGATAAGCTGGGCGTACGTGAGTCAGACAAGAATGCTCGGGGTAAAATGGCAAGAAGGTGTATTGTACTTTGAGGAGTACAAAGACATTCTGAGCCTGCCATTCTGGTACATTCGTGATTTAGTTCGTCTCAATTATCCGCTGTACGAAGAGAAATCTGCCTCTCTTAAGGGTTTTTACACAAAGTTGAAGCGAGAGAGCTCAGAGGGATGGAAAGAGTTCGTGCCTCAGTATCCCAGGTCATATCAGACAGACAAGATTCATCCTTTCACCTTAAAGCCTATTTGGGAGCACAAGATCAAGCCACCGAAATGCGTTTCAAGGATTCCCATTATTCCAGTTGAACAAGACTTTACCTCAAAGCTGTATTATTGGCACTATGATGCAGCAACCACTGAAGCAGTGATTGTCTTGAGCAACAGTCCGAACCCATGCAGAAAGATAAGGATTTGGGATCCTATGTGGTTGATAAATTGCTCAGAGAAAGACGTGGAGACGTTGTACCAACATCCGATCATGCACTTACCAGCTGAAGCCGATCAAGCCATGAAGTTTCAAAGAGTGATCCAGTTTTGCTACGCCAACAAAGTTCATGCAGGATGCGATTGGTCAAGAATCTCAAGGGTCAAGACAACGTCAAGCTGAAGATGAAGACAGATGATGCTGCTTGTCATTTTGTTTAGTTGTATTCGTTTCTGCTTATCGAGTCTGTAAAGTTGTTTGCTATTGGTATAAACGTTGTCTTTTGGTTAATTCTGTACGTATACTAGCCTGGTCCAAGGGGGAGTCTGTTAGTACATGATGTCCCTAGGCTAGTATATTAGTTGTTTAGACGTGTTTCGGGGTGTTTGGAGATGTTTGTATGCGTTTTGGAGGGTTCGGGAAGCTACATGCGATTAGCAGAAGGTTTCACACGATTAGGGCCCTAATCGTGTAACTGTTCATGCGAGTGGGCTTGGTTAATTGGCGATTAGCCTTAATCGCCTAACATGAGTCTGCTAATCGCTAGTATGGAGCTGTTCGTACCCGGGAGGTATAAATAGGCCCAATCATTGCCCTAATCATCAGTTCTTGCCTCACACACTCTCCAAACACCCTCCCATGGTCTGTAAGGTCTGATTTGATCTCTGTAAACACTCGTGCTCTGTTTTAGTGATTAATCGATAATCTTTTGACCCGTGTGTGTGTTGTGATTACTCATTTGTCATCGTTTCATTATCGTATCTGTTATTAGAGCATATTAGAGGGATTCCGCACCTCTAGTATAAACCCCGTGATTGTCGGATTACGCGTTATTCGATCCTACAGAGTAAACAAGTAAACAACAAGACTTGATGAACATGCTCGGTGCTATGTATGCTGCTGTCATGTTTCTTAGAGGAACAAATACACAATCGGTTCAGATTGTAGTGTCAATAGAGAGGACTGTTTACTACCGTGAAAAAGCTGCAGGGATGTATTCCTCACTTCCGTATGCATTCACCCAGGTATACAAATTAGAGGGGCGGACCCTGGATTTTTTTTTCTATCTGTCTCAAGTCACTTTACTGGATCATGATCATGATCATGTACACACGACTGTTCTAAACAGCAACAATTGCACATACTTTGGTGTTGTTTAGGTTATAACTTAACTTTTGTTGGTATAATGTTTCATTTAGGGATCTCTTTTACTTGATACGGGTCGGTTCTTCACTGCATATGGCATAGGGATTTTCTCTTTTGTGGTAAATGGCCAAGATTGTATCAAACTTGATGAATTATTTATACACAACTTGCAAGAATGTTTATATTGGACATTTATAAATAGGTTCCAATATATATTGCTGAATTAACTCCAAAAAATCTACGTGGAGGGCTCACCACTCTTAATCAGGTTAGAATCATGACATATTTATCATAAAAATCGAGTTGTGTTAGCAGGGGTATTGGTGGGGCCTGTGATTTTGGTTATCGCGTTTATATAAAAAGATTTGATTTTAATGTTGATTTGTGCAGCTCATGATTGCTAGTTTGTTACTGGTTCATATATATCATTCTTGTTGGGAACTGTTGTTTCATGGAGAACATTAGCTTTAACCGGTATGTACAAATATAAAAAATCAAACAAATTTCTACTACAAAACCAAAAACTTAATATTTATTGATCTGCAGGACTCATTCCATGCGTTCTTCTGCTTGTTGTCCTGTTGTTCATTCCAGAGTCCCCTAGATGGATTAATGGTATGTCAACAATCTAGAGGAATCAATGGAATAGGATTCTATACATGCGAAGACTTTCAGACTGCTGGTACGCCTTCTCTTTTGTTTATCTGGTTTTCACAGTAGTTGTTTTACCTATGATTGTAAAAGCAACAAATAAAAGGCATCGATTAAATCTAAATTATTTCGAGCAATGACCACTACTTTGATTAAAGTTAGACAGTTACTAAAACATATTATATAATTATGCTTATCAATTAAAATAAGCAATAATTAGTAGGTATTGACTTAAATATATGGTTTGAGTTTGTCTATTATGTGTAACTTTAAGTGTCATTAGATTTCTAAGCCTTTTCAACATCTCAATTGAGTATAATAAGACCAAAATCACAAACCCAAATGCATGTTCAAAAAGCACTTTGATCAAACCACCTGCATGTCTTGCTGTCTTCACCCAAACATGTTTTGTAATTAGTACTTTAGTTAACCTTAATCAAAGAATGTTTTTAGTACACATGTATAATGTAAGTTAAGGCAAAATAAACGTAGCGATGCGTTATGATTTATGTAAAATAATTGGCCGGCCTCGAGTAATGTATTAATTTTATTCTTGTCTCATGTTGGAGAGGAGCGGATCATTACGGGGATGAGGACATGGATGTCGTACGCGAAGAATGGTTAGGCTACGCCGCGACATTTATTTTCAAATGATGGAAACTTGGCAATGTAATGTCGATACAATATATTTTTGTAAACGTTAAACATTGTCTCGGATTAGTTTGTAATTAGATAAATATGGATTATATAATGAAATGATGTTGTTATTAGTTTGCTAATTATTTTGCATATAATAAAATGGGAATAAATCCAGGAGGGTAAATATGTAATTTTACAGGATTTTTTTTAGATTAAAAAATTATGACACGCAAAGAACGTCATAAATTTTGTCATAAAATGTGTTTAAAAACTGTCATAAAAATGTGTCATAACGCGTGTCATTAAATGCTGTCATAAATGTGTGTCATAAACAGATGACACGTGAAAATATGTCATGTTAAATTTATGACACCGCCATCCTTGACATTCTTTTCCCTGTCATCAGACCCCTTTCTTGACACGCAATACGCGTCAAGAAAGGGCTTTTTTCTAGTAGTGCTTATGTGTCATAATATATGTCCTAAGCATCATTCACCGTTATGTTCATGTGTTAGACATCTTTTTTATCCCTTGTGTACTTGTTTTATTCACAATATTCATTAAGTTGTTATCAAATCAACAAATGGTTTATAAAACTAAGGGTAAATTACACAATTCGTCCTTTAGGTTTGACCCATTTTTCAGTGGATGTCCTTTTGCGTTTCAGTTGATGAGATTCGTCCTTAACGATCTAAAATCTTACACCCACTGTCCTAAGGGCCTAACTTGGTTAGTTTTTAACATTAAATCTGGTCATGTGCCTTGCACATGAGGGTATTTCAGTAAAATCCTCTTATCTTCTTCCCCAACTTATAGATCATAAACCCTACCACTTGTCACCACCACCTGCCACAACCAGCCACCACCCCCACTACTCTCAAGTCTCACCACCATATAATTGTCCAGGTGAACAATTAGAAAATAATACCCAACAAACCAAATCGTGAACCCACCTTGAATATTACCTTCGGCTAACCACCATTGTTTTACAACGAACCACCACAACCTTTACTCCAACCACCATGACACCCACCACTGCCACCATCGGCTTTCAACAAACAAACCAGACCCGACCCTTCGTCTTTCACCAACACGCGACACCACCATCCTTCTCCTCTAACCTCCATGTAGGTTCACCATAATCGACTTCCACCATAGTAATTCCAATTCTCTACTGTGAACCGCCATAATCCAATAATTTATTATCTTCGTCATAATCATATCATAGAGTATAGAGGAGGAGGAGGAGGAATGAATAAAAGGGGCTTTACCTCTTACGACCAGATCTGGCTTGAATGGAACCTATCATAACAACCGAGTCTACTGCCGTCGTCACTTGGAACCACCACCATAAATCGCCG
Source organism: Ambrosia x helenae (assembly GCA_030844895.1). Taxonomy (NCBI): domain Eukaryota; kingdom Viridiplantae; phylum Streptophyta; class Magnoliopsida; order Asterales; family Asteraceae; genus Ambrosia; species Ambrosia x helenae. Next base: position 40,226,882 of record CM061232.1, read on the forward strand.
CCGCTTCTTCTTCTCTGGTTATCTCTGTTCTATTTCGGTCGAAATACCCCAGGCCGTGGAAGTCTAGGTTGAGGGATAGGGCTAGGCGTTTGGCTTGGGAGAGGATGAATCAGGGGAGTGGAAGTCTAGCTTGAGGGATAGGGGTAGGGGTAGGGGTAGGGGTAGGAAAGTGAGTTTTGTGACGTTTTGTTTTGCTACAAGGTGACTTCCAGTGGATCCTCATAGCTACACAAAAGCTTCGAATGTTGTGAGTAATGGGGATATTAGTTTGGATGACAGTGATAAAGATGACCAGATTACTGAAATACCCTCATATGCAAGGCACATGACCAGATTTAACGTTAAAACTAACCAAGTTAGGCTCTTGGACAGTGGGTGTAAGATTTTAGATCGTTAAGGACGAATCTCATCAACTGAAATGCGAAAGGACATCCACTGAAAAATGGGTCAAACCTAAAGGACGAATTGTGTAATTTACCCTAAAACTAAAAAGAACTCACTCACACCCACTTGGTTCTTACATTTATGATTCTTTCCCCTGCGCTAAAAGTCCCTTACAAAAATCATTCATAAGAAAACGAATGAGAATACATTCCACAAACATAATTAGATGTACAAAATTTTTGCAACATAATTAGATTGCATAAGTTAACAAAAAGAAACAAAAAGGCCACTATAGAGGAGAACAACACAGTATAAGAAATATGGTGTGACACTGTGACCAACGTGATATATAGAAGGACTTTTGTTGTCATCCAATATGATTTCATTTGGACCACTTTACTAAGGATATTTTTGCAATGTTGATCGATCATATGGTGCATGACTTGATGTATCACACTATCACTCTCAAATAATCAAGAACCGGAAACAAAATAGGAACACCTACATCACAAGGAGAGTGTTTTTGAGCCACTCATCCTAAACAAGAGTAGATTTGAGGTTCCTATTCGAATACCATAAAAATGAAACATAGACAACCGAATCAAATATGTATTTCGCTACTTCGAATTTCCTTCGGAAGTAATGTCGTATTATTACAGAACCCCCAAAGAACCCATCAAGTAGTGAAACAAATAGCCTTAATCAACGTGTTGCATTTAGAAAATAACCATAAAGAATCAAGAAAATTCATCATAGTTTTCGGCCTCTCACCCAAAAAAAAAAATTCAATGTCGAGCCCCCAGCCATGAAACTCCTATTAGTCAACCATATATTCGGAAACCCATTTATTGTATTTATTATGTATTATTGTAAATAGGCTTGATTGGTGCTTGATTGATTAGGCATTCAGTGTATATATTCCATCACAATTATCAATGAATTCAAGGAAAACTTTTAACATTTAACATGGTATCAGAGCTAGTCTCTTGATAACCATCACCCCTTTCTTTGTTCTTTTCTTCCAAGGCTACGGCCTCATACCATCGCCATTTTCTCTGTTCATTTCTTCCCAAGGCTACGGCCTCATCATATCCTAGAGAAGCATCGGTATTTATCATTCAGTCTCCGATTACATGGCTGACAACGGTACCGAATCCTCAGTCACCAACTCCGGAAAACCCGCAAACCTACATCCCGTTTATACCGTCACCAATATACAAAATAAAGTTCGAACCTTAGACGGAACCAAAGTCACTTACTCGACATGGGTAAAATTGTTCCTATTAAACGCTCGCGGGTATAAAGTTCTTGACCACGTGGATGGTACGCCTCCACCTGCGAAAGACGACCCAACCTACGAGCAATGGATGGAGATTGATGCAATTGTAATGCAGTGGATATACTGCACGATTTCTGAAAAATATCTTGATCTGATCTTGGATACATAAACCACTGCCTACGGTGCGTGGTGTCGCTTGAAGAAACAGTTTCACAACAATAAAGGCCCCCGTGCGGCTGCCCTGGAACGAGCCTTCACAAACTTGAACCTCAAATCCATGCCCTCCCTTCAAGATTACTGTCAAAAATTGCGCGAGATTGCAAATCAGCTCGCCGATGTCGATCAACCCGTAAGTGAGCAACGTCTTATCATACAATTGGTTAGTGGTCTCACTCCGGAGTTCGATGTCGTGGCTGCCCAACTTCACAAAGATCTCCCTCCATGGGAGGACGCCATAGACCTCCTTGATGCCGAAGAACGTCGTCAAAAAGCCCGTGACTCAGACCCGATAGCTGCTGCCGCTGTGAAAGAATCCACTGCCTCATCTGCTTCACAACCGAAAAAGCCACAAATGATAATTATCGGTCCAGTGCTGAAAATAGAGGTCCAGATCGGTATAATGGAAATCGCCGCTATAATAATTATCGGTCACAGTGGCCAAATATAATAACAAATGATAATGTTGAGAATAGATTCTCTAATAACTCTCCAAGAGGCCCACGTAATAACAATCAAAATAATAAATCCAGGCCCAATCAATCTGGATCCACACGTAACAAATCATCTTGGGCCGGATCTCCACATTGGGCTTTCCCTCCTTGGTGGGCTGCTCAGTCCGACTTTCCTTATGGATGGGCACCACCCCCGTGTCCATACCCAACTCAGGCAGGCTGGGCTTCTCCATGGCAACAAGGCTCTGGGTCCTCTCAAAAATTCATCTCGGCAAAATGGTAGCGGCAAGCAACAAGGCTCCCGGTCTACACCACAGGCCCATGTCACTGATTTTGACCCTCTTGAGCCCACCGATATTGGGCAAGCTTTTCAAGCCTTAGGTATGGATGTTGACGACCCAAACTGGAACATGGACACCGTTGCCTCGGACCATCTCAGCGACGAGGAAGGTATATGTACTAAATCTCCCACTTTTACTTCTATTAAATCCATATTAGTCGGTAATGGCCAAAAAAATGCCCATTCTTGGATCGGGAAATGCAATTTTCCCAAATTACCAAAATAACCTTGTCCTTAAAAATGTGCTTTATACCCCAAATGTCATTAAAAACCTTATTTCTGTCCGCAAATTTACAACCGACAATTCCCTCTCTGTTGAATTTGACCCATTTGGTTTTACTGTGAAGGACCTCAAGACTGGGAAGCACCTGAGCCGCCACGACAGTGATGGACCACTATATCCTGTCACTGCCCCAACTCCAGTCTCTTCATCAGTTTTTACTGCCTTTGCCCCTGAGTCTTGGCATGAGCGCCTTGGACACCCAGGCGTCTCCGTTATTGACTTTCTTGCTTCCGATAAAATTATTCCATGTAATAAGACTAGTCGTTTTTTTTTTGCAATTCTTATCAAATTGCCAAACATAAACGATTGCCATTAACTTTATCCACTTCATCCACCATTTTACCATTTGATATTGTGCATTGTGATTTATGGACCTCACCAATCGTATCCCATAGTGGTACAAATATTATTTGGTCCTAATTGATGACTTCACCAATTATATTGTGCATTGTGATTTATGGACCTCACCATCCACATTCACACAACCCACCACTAGCCCAAACCCAACCACCTCGGCCCATCCCACACCTCCACAATCTCCGCCCAACATCCCACCCCATCCTCCAATACCTCGGCCCACTCCTCTCCATCCCCTACGGCCCAAACTATCGCACACCAATATTCAGCCCCTATCCCCTCTTCCCAAACCGTACCTTCCACCTCACAACCAAATACTCACCAACCACCCTCCACGACAAACACAATACCTGCACCTACCACCAACACCCACTCTATGACTACTCGTCTTAAAGATGGGATCACCAAACCAAAAGTCCCTATGAACCTTCACACCACTAGCCAAACCTCCATTTCACCTATCCCTAAATCTCACATAACTGCACTAACTGATCCAAATTGGACACAGGCCATGAACGATGAATATCGGGCTTTAATAGAAAATAAAACGTGGAATTGGTACCTAGGCCTCCTGATGCGCATATTATACGGTGCATGTGGCTTTTTCGTCACAAATTTCATGCTAATGGCACTTTACAGAGATATAAAGCACGTTTAGTAGTAAATGGAAAATAACAACAAGGAATTGATTGCTTTGAGACACTTAGTCCAGTTGTTAAACCCACTACTATGCGCACCGTGCTTAGCATTGCAGTTTCTAAACATTGGTCCATACGCCAACTTGATGTGAAAAATGCATTCTTACACGGGGATCTCAATGAAACTGTATATATGCACCAACCGCCGGCTTTGTTGATAAAAATAAACCTAATTTTGTATGTAAATTGCAGAAATCACTTTATGGTTTAAAGCAGGCACCCCGGGCATGGTATCATCATTCGCAACTTTCATCACCAAGTGCGGATTTCGGAGCACATCCTCCGACTCATCCCTCTTTGTTTACAAACAAGACGGTCGTATTGCTTATTTACTTTTATATGTGGATGATATTATTTTAACTGCTTCAGATACTCACTTTCTTAAACAGATAATCAAGACTCTCTCCACAGAATTTGCAATGACCGATTTGGGGGATCTTCATCACTTTCTGGGCATTCATGTCACTCGTTCAAAAGATGGCCTTCGTCTCTCTCAAGAGGCCTACATCAAAGACATTTTATTGCGTGCCAACATGTCAAACTGCAAATCTTGTAGCACGCCATGTGACACTGACTCAAAACTCAGTGCTGATCGCGGCCCCACTCTTTCTGATGGCTCTTTATATCGAAGTCTAGCAGGTGCATTACAGTACCTAACCTTTACACGTCCTGACATCTCTTACGCTGTTCAGCAAGTTTGCCTTTTCATGCATGCCCCTTGGGAACCTCATTTTCAATTTCTCAAACGGATACTTCGTTACCTCAAGGGCACCCAAAATCATGTGCTTCACATTCGGCCATCCCCCTCCATTAAACTTACTGCTTATTCAGACGCCGATTGGGGTGGATGTCCAGATTCCCGACGCTCTACTTCGGGCTACTGTGTGTTTCTTGGCGATAATCTAATTTCGTGGTCATCTAAACGGCAACACACCGTCTCACGATCAAGCGCTGAAGCCGAATATCGCGGTGTTGCCAATACTGCTGCAGAGTCAAGCTGGGTTCGGAATCTTTTGTGCGAGCTTCACCTTCCTACTCGAGATGCTACTATCATTTTTTGTGACAACGTCTCTGCCGTTTATCTATCAGATAACCCAGTTCAACATCAACGGACCAAACACGTGGAAATTGATATTCATTTTGTCCGTGAAAAAGTTCGCATAGGCGATATTCGTGTCTTACACATTCCGGAAGATTACCAGTATGCAGACATATTCACTAAGGGCCTTCCTAAGCAATTATTTCAACGGTTCAAGTCCAGTCTTTGCATTCGCCCCACTACCGCTTCGACTGCGGGGACTATTAGTCAACCATATATTCGGAAACCATTTATTGTATTTATTATGTATTATTGTAAATAGGCTTGATTGGTGCTTGATTGATTAGGCATTCAGTGTATATATTCCATGACAATTATCAATGAATTCAAGGAAAACTTTTAACATTTAACAACTCCAAGTTTTAGAAGCAACATGACAATCTACTGTTAGAATAAATATAAATTATGTTTATTATATTTATTATATGGCCATCATTATCATTTATATTATATTGATCAATTACTATAATACCCCTAAGTTTATAATAGGTGATTCTTTGATGGACGGAATTACCCTTATTAAACCTAATTAGGGTGTCCCCTGTGTGTATAAATAGAGAGATTACTAGAGGTATTAGGTTGGACTCAAATAACACCATAACCTAATGTAGCCGCCACCCACCTCTCTCTCTCATTCGATCACCTTTGTGATCATTAGCCATCATTAGTGTACACACTAAAGGGAACCCAATCAAGATGATGGTGTCTTCCATTACTGAGGTTCCTGAACGGTTAAACATATCAGGTACACATGATCAAATCTTATGTTTATACTTCATGTTCTTATTAATATAATCAACATGTGGTATCAGAGCGTATGTTGATTATATCAATTCTTATTCGATTTGTGAATCACGAAAAAAAATCAAAGTATTTTTTTGATTTAATTAATTCTTGAATTGAATGATTCACAAATCATATATTGGTTCTGTAATTTTCGAATTTTGTAATTTCTTGATTTGATATGTAATTTTCGAATGATGTAATGTTTTGATTTAATCAAATCAATTAATGATTCTTGGCAAATCTTAGAAACTCTCGAAAACTTTTTTGTGATTTGATAAATAATTAAATCGAAGTATGGTTGGCTGTTATTGATAAAATCAAACGAAAAGTTTCGAAACCTTTTGTTTAATTAAAATACTTTGATTTATTAAAGTATTTTTATTTATTAATCGAAACTTTAATAATAAATCTGACAATTAGTATGAACGGTTCTTGTATGTTTATCAGGACTGTTCATAAAATTCATCCTATTTTGATGAAAATCGCTATAAGTTGGTTACAACTAGGATTAAAATTTGTTTCCTAAAATTTTGGGAGTAACTTAATCTCCAAGTTTTAAATTAAAAGATTATCATAATTTTTGAAATCTTTTGGAGATATACTAAAATCCCGAAATTAATTGAAACAGATTTTCTCAAATCCCTAAATTATAGCACTTATGGATATCATAGTTCTCGGACACATTGTTCACGGATTAACCTTTTCGAAAGATTGTTCTCATATCAGGTTTCCGGATTCAAGTTCGAGAACCAACAGTTCTCGTTTTTTTTTTCTGTTTTTCGAGAACCTAAACCTAAATCCGAGAACTCTTACTAAATTCGAGAACCATTACTGATTCCGAAAATCATTACTGAATACGAGAACTCTTGGGAATTCGAGAACTAACATGTTAACCGAGAACCTAACTAATTTCCGAGAACCTAAGGCCACCCGATAACTATAACTTTTTCCGGGAACTCATCACTTTCGAGAACTCATTAAGTCTTCGAGAACTCATAATTTCGAGAACCCCTTATGTTATTCGAGATCTCATAAGTCTTTCGGGAACTCATAACTTTCGAGAACTCATTAAGTCTTCGAGAACTCATAATTTCGAGAACCTCTTATGTTATTCGAGATCTCATAAGTTTTCTGGGAACTCATAATTTTTTCCGAGAACCCCTTATGCTATTCGAGAACTCATATAATTTTTTTTTGAGAACACATTTCTTTGAGAACCCATTATTTCGAGAACTCATAAGCTAATTCAAGAATTCTTCTTTTTTCCGGGAACTCATAAGATTACTGAGAACCCATTATTTTTCGGGATCTCTAATAAAATTTATAGTTTTGATAAAACCTAATGTATCAAGTTTATTCAAAACATTATAAAACTTGCTTAACTTGCAATAACATTTTGAGGTGTCACTTCTGCCCAAAGGTGATGTGTCACATTAGTTCGTTATAAATATCTCGTTAAGCATTGTAGCTCATTCACATAAGTGCCATAAGGTTTCACTTATGCCCAAAGGTGATGTGCAACAGATTATGTTGGTGAACTGAGCGTATTGCATTAGGACTTTGAATGTCTCACTTCTGCCCAAAGGTGATGGGTTACATTCACTGTCGGCAATTCAATACTTAAATAAATAGCGTATAACCAAAGCTAGAGCATGTTATTTAAGTAGCTTATGTTGGTGTTATGAAATTATCACATCTTCATATCAAAATTGATCCTCACAATTAATGATCATTCATTAATATAATGATCATAACTTTAAGTCTGCCTTACATCAATACCCATAACTCGAAACTAATCTCACATTCTTCTATAAATTACTATCTCAATTGAATAATCCATTCTAATTATCAAAACTAAGAAGAGTTTGCTTAAACTTTGTTCTTATCAAGTTACCTCTTAAGACATGACATTCCTACGCTCTATCTGATAAAGTATTACAGAATAAAATATGAGCATAATAAGTGGAATAAAAATGTCTCTTATGGTAATTAAGAACTCTTTTTACTGATTCCTATCAGGTGAGCTATTAAAGATTCTGAAATTCCTAAGACTATTGTATTATATATGGAATGAAAGAATATAACGAATTCGTAAGAAGCATGAAATAAATTTAACTTTATGGTTAAATGGCATCTGTGAATACATCTTAACATTGAATAACATGACCCATAAAGCTAAGGGGTTATACATGGAAATCAATAAAATTTCTAATGCATTATGACTTTTCCACCAGTACGATTAGATGCATTATGAATCAACCATAACACTCAGAAATGCCAAAGTAAAATGAGTGTGTTGATAGCGAATTACGTACAGGAAAAGGAACGCATTAAACTAGAAAAGTTAATGTTATTCACCTTACTACCATTAAACCCAAAAGAGGAAGAATAATTACCATAGAGAGGATAATTCTAAGGTCTGGAAACACGATACAGGTACTACTTTCAGCTATAAGTTTCTCTAAAGGGAAAGTCTTACTAAGCAAAACTGTGCTATCAAGAATAGGCATAAGAAATGAGATTGCCCGTAAGTAAAGAGAACGACTGGCTAAGATATGTAGTGCCTAATTAAATATATTTAACTCCACAAATCTAATGAATTCCAATTAACACATGATGGTTAAGTCTAGTTTTATACGTTTCCTTATCAGCATTCAACAAACACTTAAGATGAGAGTTGGTGGCAAAATTAAAGGTCTATTAACCATTAATAACTGATCTTAGTAATGAAGCTTTATGATACCTTACGATATTCTTGAGATTACTCAGAATTTAGTATCAATACTAAAAGCTACAATTTTTTTTTTTTACAGTTACAAGGTTTTTATGACCAAACCAAAGCCACCATTAAGTTAAACTCTCATATTGTTTGTTGTCATTATCTGAATAGAAACCTTATGAAATAAAACTAGATGGTCCAATAATGTTTTCACAACTTTGTTATCATGAAAATGAGTATTTAACAAAGAAAAATGAGACCAATGCAATTCATCCACTAAGACCAAAATTCCATGAGAAATCATGATCAGGTCACTAAAGGATGCTTGGATATAAAATCTCATTCTCAATGACTTTAAAGCATGTGTTAAACGCCCTAAACATTAAATGGCGAAAGGAATAAATGGGCTTCCATCATAAGTCATAACTAATTGACATTAGTGGAGCTTAGACAAATATCTAACTCTATCTATTTTGTTTCCTACAGACCAAAGTATTAAAGAAATCAATTCATATATACTTAATAAGATTCCCTCTAAGTATGTCCTTAATATTTCTTATGAAATATGGACGATAAGGGGAATAAAGTATAAAATATATGAAATATTATCATTCACACGCATCGTTAAAACTTATTATGTGGAGATACTAAGAGACCTAAAAGATTAGTGGGAGCGTTAGATGTCCTACTTATGACTTGCAAAAGTTGCAGAGGTGGGGGGAACGACAATTTGATCTATCCTCAAATTACACCTCTTGCACTGGACAACGCTCTATAACAACTTGTCTCCTTAGCACTTAACGTACTCCTAACAAAGTTTTGTGGATGCTTTCCAAACATCCATTTTGTATTAGTCAGGTAGGTTACATAATCATCAAAGTTAGTGGGCTTTTAGACCCAAATGACCTCCTGAGTTGAACATTGGGTTTATTATGATACAAACTTAACTTTAGTTAAGTGATTTTATTTTCAGGTACATAAGGAGCAACATTAGTTTCTAAGTGTGTAAGAGTTGGTGCAGTAAGGTGTACAAGAGGAATAATCGAAGTTAAATTCGGAGTTAAACTTAATGAGTCTCTCCCCCGCATCTTGTACTTCCGAAAAGTCATAAGAATCTTCTTATCTGTATTACAAAAGATTTCTTTGAGGATCATTACCGTCCTAGTAGCTCATAATAACTAAGAGCCACATTAGATGGACATTAAGACAACTTTCCATAACAATGACCTACATGTTCATTAAGCAACCTGAAAGTTCTAAACTGAAGGTTAAGAACACTTAGTCTGTAAGTCAATAAGATCCATGTATGGGTTGATGCAAGCATAAAATGTGTTTGAATCATAATGAAATTCTCTTCATCAAGAACTAAGTGGATTAAAGAACCTACCTCAAGATGAGTGGGAGCAACTAATGAAAACTTGTCCTTACATAGATGATGTTTCTCTTGACAAGTATATGTTACTTAAGTCAAAGCATTGTTCATGCATAATTTTGACTTGATGAATATCGGGGATTCCTCTTACGTGATAGGAATCAAAATATACCGAGATAGACCCAACGGGATATTAGTTTCATCCCATAAGTTTTACTCTAAGCGGTCCTTAAGCATGTAACATACAACATTGCTCTCTTTTAGAGGATAATAGGATAATTTGAGATTATCACCTTATGCTTCATTAATTAGAAGACTGGTGTAAATTTAAGTCTATGCTTGTTTATGATATTGTTCGTATTGCTTGATACTAGACTTGTCTAGATTGATAAAAAAACATCTAATGGAACATTACAATATCTTTAAGAAACAAGAGACTATAATCTAAAGAAGAAGTGAGAACCTAAAGTGATTGACTACTCTTATTCTAACTTTGTTATATTAAAAGGAAATCAAGTGTCAATTTCGGGGTATATCATAACGTCAGCAGACATAACTATCTCATGGAGGAGTCATAAGAAACTGTTAACAACAACCTAAGTTATCATGACATAATGTGTTGCTAAGCACAACATAATGGTCATTAAATGTTGTTGGTAAATTTATCAGTTGACTCATAACTTATTAACTCTATATATAAATACTAAATTGAAGACTTACTGTGATAAAGTCAGCTGCCATAATTTCTCGAACAGTAACAGTTTGAGAGGAGCTGCATTAGAGTTCGATACGAAATTATTGTTCGCTTATGATTAAGAACAAATAGAGGAAATCAGAATTTTGTATCGAATGCATTCATGATATGCTTATGGATCCAATAACTAAAGGTCTATCACCCATAAGTCTCACTAACGGGCCAACTAAGAGAAAAGGGTATTACTAATGACCATGTACAAGTGCATATCGTAATATGAATGACTTATGACTAATGACTAATGATTAATTTTCCTCATTATGATTTGTTTGTCTATTAGTATGCTAAGCTAGCATAATGGCATAAAGACAATAATTTAACAAATCAACTAAGGGCATAACGTTAATTGATCCTAATGTTAAGTTTTAAATTTGGGTGTAGTATTATTAATGGGGGTCCTAAGTTGAATAAAGACTTAACGGCTGTATTTCTCTGCTACATTTTGGGTTTAGAACTAAAAATGAGTATTAATATCTCGAGACTAATGTAATGCTCATAATAAATGATTACTCGGCTAAGTGGGAGAATGTTAGAATAAATATAAATTATGTTTATTATATTTATTATATGGCCATCATTATCATTTATATTATATTGATCAATTACTATAATACCCCTAAGTTTATAATAGGTGATTCTTTGATGGACGGAATTACCCTTATTAAACCTAATTAGGGTGTCCCCTGTGTGTATAAATAGAGAGATTACTAGAGGTATTAGGTTGGACTCAAATAACACCATAACCTAATGTAGCCGCCACCCACCTCTCTCTCTCATTCGATCACCTTTGTGATCATTAGCCATCATTAGTGTACACACTAAAGGGAACCCAATCAAGATGATGGTGTCTTCCATTACTGAGGTTCCTGAACGGTTAAGCATATCAGGTACACATGATCAAATCTTATGTTTATACTTCATGTTCTTATTAATATAATCAACATCTACAAGCACGTGATCAATAGTTGTTGCATGAGAACAACAAACCGGACACACAATGAATTATAAATTGGTAATTATAAAAAATTGCATGAAGTGATTTTGATCAACTCATATGAATAAAAAAGATCTTAAATAAAATAGAGGCGCCATTGTTTATTGATCTCACTAAATTGATAACATGAAGAGATTGTGATCAACTCATATGAATGAAAACGATCTTTTAAATAAAATAGAAGTGACACGGTAGTTTATATTATGGGTGCCCCTAGTCACAATCCAACGCTTTCCACATCGAGGGAATCGGTTTCAAGTGAGTGAGAGAGAATACAAAGGAAGAGAAGGTATTCTCCTAAATGGCAGTGCCAACCATGGATTGTGAGAGGAAGAGAAGAGAGTGATACGTTTATTACCTGCCTTTTATTTAGTTGGGTATGTTTTGTTTGTTTTGCATGTGTCAAGGACCATTATGGCCTTTTTCTATGGTTTGGGATCATATTGTAATTGCATGTTTATTTGACAACTTCCTCTTCTAAATTAACTCTTCTTCTTCCCTACGGTTCTAACCCTATCAAGGGTATCAGAGCCGTTCCGATCTCCTATCGGAATCTCTCGTTACCATGACGAATACTCGCAACCAAGATGTCGACTGTAACACCCCAACCGATGGCGGAAATATCGGGATGTCACATATTGATAATTGTTTCAGTAGCACATGGTATATATTGAAATTTTAAATACTTTAATGATAACATAAATATCCAAATGAAACGTTGTTTAAACATCCAAAATATCTAATACATAACAAAAAAAAAAAAATAATAAAGCAAGCAACTTCAAATAACTTCATAGTAATCCATCAAGCATACCCTAAGCCTCAGCTTCATTGTTACCTGAAACATGTTAATTTTGAAAATATTTTTGGGTCAACAAAAGTTGGTGAGAATTACATAGGTTTTGATAATTGAATAAAAACTTGTACAATTCGAGTGTCATGGCAAGTCTAGTCCATATGTGAAAACAAAACCATCGGGTAAATCGAGTGCATAATCAAACCTTGTGACTAGAATATTGTGGTCCATCCCATACGCAAATGGTTCACTCGATTTTGTTATAAATTCGATAACAATCACCCACGCTACCTATGTAGGAGGTACACATATCCGGGTGGGATTGTCAGTCCAATAGATCTATCATTTGTCATACCGACAGGTATATTATTTCTAAAAGGAGCGTCAGATTTTTAATGCGCCAAAATTGCCTTTACTAATATACCTGTCGGTATGACAAATGAGTAGAAAATCGGTTTCGTAGTTATCTTTTTTATGGAAGACACACTCAATAGACAAAAATACAATTCTTGTTTTCTTGAAATGTAAATATGGTAACAAACGGATTTGGTGCCATCTTAATACTATAAATGTTAATTGATTAATTCTTTTTTTTTTAGACGATGTAAACCAAAAGTCAACAAATCAACAATTCATTTCAAATAAGTTTGTGTTGTTCAAAAGTTTCAAACCATGTAGTATGCAATAAAAAGAAAAGTAGTCGTATGTTGTACTGAATTTCATTCATGATATTTGAGATAAAAATATCAACTTTTATAATTAATATTAGATCTTGACACCTTAAATTATCATTCTGGTCAACATATAAAGGTTTACTATATAAACATAACCATATTATGTGAATTTCAAATATATATTAAGAAATATGTATATAAAATTTGGGTTATTGAAATTCTACCTCAAACGTTATGCTAAATTAACTTCACGCGATTTTCAAGTTTTGAGATTATTGACAATTTAGGTCTCTAAAGATGTAATTTAAATATTTAGAAAAATCACGAATGTTACAGTCTCCCTAACTTTTGGCAATTTCGTCTCGAAATTGTTGTGGAAAAGACGTTATGGAAGAGGGTGATGACATTCCACTTGGTTAAAATTTAAGGAAAACCAAGGAATATGAAAAGCAAGACAAATAGTTTTCAATGACCAACGTGGCTGGATAAATACCTAAGTTTTAACGGATGATGAGGACTAAAAAGTATTAGGATTTGTGTTTTAGGAGGCACAACACCATGTTTTAGACGGAGCAACTATGATTATCGAACCTAGATAAAAAGAAGACTTACTACACAAACTAGGGTTAGTCCTGGGTCTGATTTCAAGTCTCACTTTCAGTGCACCATTAGCGTTTATATATAGGGTGTACCGCAACTAACCCACCTCGCCTTTGGTGTTTCAAAAGCATACTGAATGTCTCCCAAGTTATCCTAAATAGAATTTCACACCACTTTAATGTACCTGTAAATTCATGATTACGTTCCGGACCGCAATCAACAATTTACCTTACATTAGGGTTGTGTGTCCTCCTATGACTTTAAACACACATGTAGAATACACAATGCATAATAACCTTGTGATTGAATCTTTGTATCAATGAGTCTAATAAATCTTTGTTTCAAAATACGTGTACAATGTATCCAAAAATGAGTCCAACTGTTGAGCAGGAAAACGACCTCTACCAGTCAGTGAGTAGGAACCTCTACCGATTGTTGAGCAGGTGCGGTGGCCTCTAACAGTCTTTGAGCGGGTTATTAGAACCTCTACCGACTGTTAAGCAGGTATGATGACCTCTACCAATCGTTGAGCAGGTTATTAGGTACTCTACCAATTATTGAGTGGATAAATGCAACAAATGTAATAATAATTTTAATTTTAATTTTTTTTTTTGTAGTTCAGCACGTATGTTGCAAATCGATAATACACAAATACAAGCAAGTTTGTAAATGCGACAAGTATCAAGTATTGAATGCGACTTGTAATTGAGTTGTCCTAGGCAAGGTTAATGATCCTAGGTGTGGTTTCACTAGTTGATGATTATAGCAAACAGTTCATATTAGCTACCCATGTTTTCAAGTATCACGAATAATCAAATGTGCAAATAGAATAAGTAATTAAATTCTCATGTATCAAGAAGAATCAAGTTTCACGCAACAAGCAATCATTGTAGGATTAAGAATCAGGGATCAAGTTTTCAATAGTTTGGTTATCTTGGAAATCAAATATATGTTCGAAAAGGCGAAGAAATATGTGCCTAATCATTGAGAGAATGATGAAAACCCTTAGTATAATCAAGGTTGTAAAGAATAGTGATGTAAAAATAGTTGATGAATGATTTAGTTTGTAAGTTAAGAAAAGGAATAAAGTATCATGTTTGTGATAAAGTATGCATGTGGACACCGAACGGTGTGATCCGAAGAGGGTTTCTTTCTTTATTTAAAGACGATTTTTAGATAAAACTAGTGTGATTTATTTATCGAGGATGGAACTAATCGAGCGGAGTTGTATATTTCAAGGAGCCGAGAGATTTTCAAATTTTAATTGAGCAACTAGTACGGAAACCCTGATCATTTGTTTGGAAATAATTTTGTAAATATCTTTGTGAAAGTATGCCGATCAAAATGCAATTTAAAAAAAAAATGGGGGGGGGGGGTATGTTTGTATAATTAGATGAGGTTTTGTAAAAATAGTGGTTGTTTGTATAGTAGGTGGAAATTTTGATGAAAACAGTAGTTAGTGGTTTTGGAATCAGGGTTATCCTCATACAAAACTTTGGGTATGGACGTTTAGGACTAAATCAATAGTTTTTCGATTTAATAAGGTTCAAGTACTTGAATATTAATCAATAGGTTTTCAAATAAAAGGAACACCAAAATTAAGGAGATTATGAAGCATAGGTAATTAAATAGCGCGTTGTAACGAAGTACGAGGTGAATCATGAGGTTCGAATCAATATTATAATCAAACGTATGATAAAACACGGATCTTCACAAAGTAAAGCATGACTGTAGTAAATGCAAAGGTCGTAAGAGTTCAAACCGGTTTAAAACAAATAGGTATCAATGGAGAATTTAAAGGGTTAAATTTTTACGTGGTTAGAAATATTTTACTTTCAAAATTGGTTTTTGGCAAAAGCAAGGATGGTTGATTTTTTTTTGTTAAATAGTACAAACTAAATGGATTTTGATCAGAATATTTCGGTAAGTCGAAGATTTTAAACACGATGTTGGGTTTCAAAAATCAAGATTTTGTGGAGGATTTTTGTATAATAGCCTTTGAGTAATCCATAAAAGAAGTGATTCTTAATAGATTAAAACATTTGTATCAAAAATCATTTAGTACGCCAATAAATTGTTACATAAACATTTGAAATTTAGAAAATAAGTTTGTGGAAATAAAAGACTCTTTGACAAAATATTTATTTGACATAGTTTGTGAAATTCCCAGGTGATGAAAGATTGACAAAATTCAGTACTTTTTAGTGTTGGTGCTAGAGTATCTCCTATACACACGTTATGAAATTATAGTTTGAACAAGGATTTTAAAATCTTGAATATGATGAAATTTTATGGTTGAGGGTACCTTCAAAAAAATTATAAATAACAATGTAGGGGGAGGTTTAAAATAAAATTGGTGAGAAACATCAAAGATAATAGATTTAAGAAGTAAAATATGTAACATGTTGTAAAAGGAGACATATGATTTGGGTTAGATGTTGAAGATAATTAAATGTGTGGGTAATATTATATGTTTGTAAAATGAAGTATAATTGTGAAGTCTACAACTGATTCATGAAATTTAGGCTAATGAGGGAATTATATAAAGAAGAAAATAGATTTGAATTGCAAAAATTTTGACATTCAAAACTTAGAATTTAAATGAGAGTGAAGGGGGTATAAACGAAAATGAAACACAAAGATTGTAATAATTTATCCATTAACGAAAACGTTAACTTATCAAAATAGATCAGACCTAAGCCCAAGGAATTTCACTTAATAATCTAGGAGTACATTAGGATTGCAACAAAGGATAAAGTAGACAATCTTGTAGGAGCTAAAATAGGGAGTTGAATACAGATAAAGAAAGAGGTAGAGTTGCAAGTAAGAGAAACATGTACTGGTTAAAGTCCTAGGGTTATAGACTAGATTATTTTTCTAATAACCTAATTCCCTATAACCAAGGCTCTGATATCAATCTGTAACACCCCAACCGATGGCGGAAACATCGGGATGTCACGTATTGATGATTGTTTCGGTAGCACATGGTATATATTGAAATTTTAAATACTTTAATGATAACATAAATATCCAAATGAAACGTTGTCTAAAAATCCAAAATATCTAATACATAACAAAAAAAAATAAAGCAAGCAACTTCAAATAACTTCATAGTAATCCATCAAGCATACTCTAAGCCTCAGCTTCATTGTTACCTGAAACATGTTAATTTTGAAAATATTTTTGGGTCAACAAAAGTTGGTGAGAATTACATAGGTTTTGATAATTGAATAAAAACTTGTACAACTCGAGTGTCATGGCAAGTCTAGTCCATATGTGAAAACAAAACCATCGGGTAAATCGAGTGCATAATCAAACCTTGTGACTAGAATATTGTGGTCCATCCCATACGCATATGGTTCACTCGATTTTGTTATAAATTCGATAACAATCACCTACGCTACCTATGTAGGAGGTACACGTATCCGGGTGGGATTGTCAGTCCAATAGATCTATCATTGTATACCGTTGGCTGATCAATGTTAATGATTATGCTAGAATAATGTGCTTACCCTAGTAATGTTTATGACATAATGCAACATAGAATAACACATAGACACTGATGATTGAATTGTAAATTGAATGTTGTAACATGTTTCACCCTAAAATAGTGAAATGGAAAAAGGGCTATGTAAACTCACCTTGTTATGACGGTGAACTTGCAAAGAACTGATGAGAAACAAAGAATTATGCTTGCACCTAAGAAAATTATGATTGATGATTTAGCATCCACATGGTTTATTTTATAGTTATAGTTTATGATTTATTGGCTAATCGAACATCCGTCTCTAAGATTGATTAGTAGTTTCATAGCTCAATCATGCCCAAACCAACTCTTATCACAAACTTGATGACAACCTAACGACATATTTGTGATTAATGTTGTGCTTCCTAAATTCAATGTTGATGATATACATTTGATTAAATCAAAATATAAGTAATAATAATCTATAATACTTTAAAAAAAATAGTCTATATTGGACCAAAAAAAAAAAACAATATTGCATATTTTATAAGAATTGTAAAGTCAAATTTTATGAATACTTTTATATGTGGTCAAAACACACATGCTGCATATAAATTCCTTTCCCCCAAAATATTATCCCAAACACTCATCGAAGAGATTACAGTGATAGCCGCCATCACTGCAAAACCCACACCAAGCCAACGATTTCTAAAATCCCCACACACCCAACCATCGAATAATCCTAAAGATCCCATATCGCAGTCGTGTAAAGGAAAGTACCTCGGCAGAGGGAGTAGCGCGGAGGTAGCGGCGGTGCTTGTGATGGTCCGGGGGTGGCATACGACGCAACAAAAGCGATGACCAGTTATGGCTGTGATTGTGGTCTGGTCGGTTCTGTGCGGTGGTTCTGCCTCAATCCCAACAGCAGCGGATGCTTATGATGTGTCGACTATACTGGTTTAGCCGGAGTTTTGGTCGGAGATGGGTGTTCCGGTGAGTTTCAAAACATGTAAAAATAAAACGGAACAAAGGTTTCATTTGAGTGTGTGTTTTCGGGTGTCTCACAGTTCTATGAATACTTAGGCTTAATTTATAATGTTGGGCGACTAACCGGACGTATTGAAAATTTGATTGGTAACCGGCGCAAATCACGGTCTAGATTGAAATTGATTGTCGGGTTATATATTGATAGATAAAGCGTGTCGGTTATAAGGGAAGGTTGACCGAAGGTTTTAAGTGGACTTAGTTGTTTGATTGGAATCGTCCCGCGATCCCCGGACTTGCCGCAACAAGGACTACCGACGCGGAGAGCATAAGGGCGGGAAAAGGTTTGGTTTCGGGTTATTTTTTTTATTATTACTAATTACTATTATTATTTCTAGAAGGAGCGTCAGATTTTTAATGCGTCAAAATTGCCTTTACTAATATACCTATCGGTATGACAAATGAGTAGAAAATCGGTTTCGTAGTTATCTTTGTTATGGAAGACACACTCAATAGACAAAAAATACAATTCTTGTTTTCTTGAAATGTAAATATGGTAACAAACGGATTTGGTGCCATCTTAATACTATAAATGTTAATTGATTGATTCTTTTTTTTAGACGACGTAAACCAAAAGTCAACAAATCAACAATTCATTTCAAATAAGTTTGTGTTGTTCAAAAGTTTCAAACCATGTAGTATGCAATAAAAAGAAAAGTAGTCGTATGTTTTACTGAATTTCATTCATGGTATTTGAGATAAAAATATCAACTTTTATAATTAATATTAGATCTTGACACCTTAAATTATCATTCTGGTCAACATATAAAGGTTTACTATATAAACATAACCATATTATGTGAATTTCAAATATATATTAAGAAATATGTATATAAAATTTGGGTTATTGAAATTCTACCTCAAACGTTATGCTAAATTACCTTCACGCGATTTTCAAGTTTTGAGATTATTGACACTTTAGGTCTCTAAAGATGTAATTTAAATATTTAGAAAAATCACGAATGTTACATCGACAACACCCTCAAGAGTCACGATAAGGCGATAACAGAAATCCAAGCAACACTATCAGCCCTAATGAAGCAACAAGAACAATCCTCCAAGCAACAAGAAGAGATCTTAAGGCAGTACGGGATAAATCGGGTCAGTCCAGTGGAGGTGGGTTTAGTTCCGGTTCTTCGTTCTCGGCTAGCGATGCCGACTCGAGGGGTACCCGGCCCTTGCGAATCGGGAAGGTTGATTTTCCCAAGTTCTCGGGTGACGACGTCGAGGGTTGGATCTATCGTTGCGAACACTTTTTCGCGATAAACGAGACCCCGGACGAGGTAAAACTTAAGTGTGTTGTCGTTCATTTGGAAGGAGAGGCACTCCAATGGCACCGAGGTTTCATGAAAACACGTGGCGCTACCGTCTCTGAAGTTCCGTGGGAAGATTATGTGAGATCTATCTCGGCTCGTTTTTCTAATGCTATGTTTGAAGATCCCCTAGAAGAATTGGCTTCCATCAACCAAACTGGTACCCTCCATGAGCTCAACACCACATTCGACTCTCTGTTGAACAAGGTAAACCTCACTGAAACTCAAGCTATTAGTCTCTATCTCAAGGCTCTTAGACCGGATATCCGGGGACCGGTTAGGATGTTTAAACTGCACACCTTGCATGAGGCATACGGGTTGGCTAGGAATGAAGCACTAAACAATGAGACTTTAGAAGAAAATTTTGACAAAGGGAAGTGGGCTGTAGGAAGCACACATACGGGTTGGCTTGGACTGAAGCACTAAACAATGAGACTTTAGAAGAAAAATTTGACAAAGGGAAGTGGGCTGTAGGAAGCACAAAGAGCAGCCTCAGTTCAAAGATTACACCACCCACCAATGCTACCAAACTACCACTTTTACCAACACCAAACCGAACACCCGCTAATGCTACTAAACCAACGAGGGGTGCACGTCGTCTCACTAGTAAAGAGTTGGAACAAAAACGAGCGAAAGGTGAGTGTTTTTGGTGTACAGAGAAGTTCGTTCCTGGCCACACGTGTGCACGCCCACGCAAACAACTTTTCATCATCGAAGCCGAGGAGGATGATGGGGAGGGGGCGGATGAAACCAAATTTCACATTTCCCATCTCCATAACACATTTAGGTGGGTGTGAAAAGTGACTCCCTGCCTATGTATTTTTCACATTTTATATTCACCACATCATATAATCATATTGTTTTGCACGTGAATCGGACAGGTGTGCATGTGACTTGCGGAGTACCCATTTAAGAGCTTGCCAGTGTGATTGTTTAGGTGAGTGCATGAATTGAGATAATTTATTGACGGCAAAGGAGATATCGGGATGTGTGAAGGCAAGATACTGCAAAGTGCCTACAAGTTGGTGGTAGGGAGTGGGATCAACTAGGGGAGTGGAGTCAAAGGAAGAAAGAGAGTAAGAAGTGCATAAAGGAGTAAGAACCTCTTTTGCACCATCCATTTTAAAGGTGGTAAGAATATCTTGAATGTGGCGATGTTGGGAAAGAAATAGACCATCAGGCGTAGGAATGACTTCGATTCCTAGAAAATGATGGAGAGGGCCTAAGTCTTTGATAGAGAATTTGTTGCTTATGGCTTGAACAAAGGAATCCATAAATGGATTATGATTGCCGGTGAGGACAATGTCATCAACGTACACAAGGAGGTAGCAAGTGATGTTGTTGAGATTGTATACAAAGAGAGAGGGGGTCAGAAATGCATTTTTTAAAGCCAAAACGAGTGAGAAATTTGGTTAGTTCGATGTACCAAGCACGCGGTGCTTGCTTAAGCCCATAGAGGGATTTTTTGAGTTTGCAAATGTGATGTGGGAATTCCGTATTGGTGAACCCGGGAGGTTGCACCATAAAGACATCTTCGTGAAGAGTCCCGTGAAGAAATGCATTATTAACGTCAAGTTGACGTAAAGACCATCCTTTTGAAAGATCAATAGAGAGAACTGTGCGAATGGTAACGGGTTTAGTAACGGGACTAAACGTTTCATGATAGTCTTTTCCATATTGTTGGTGAAACCCTTTGGCAACTAGACGGGCTTTGTACTTGTCAATCGTGCCATTGGGTTTACGTTTGATTTGGAATACCCATTTGCAACCAATTGGAGTTTGGGTTGTGCGAGGGACAAGTTCCCAAGTGTTGTTATGAAGGAGAGCATTATACTCAAGATATATGGCATGGCGCCAATCCGAATCTTTCAAGGCTTGAGTATAAGTGGATGGTTCAAGAGAAACGGGTAGAGGGTGAATGGTGGTAGAGTTGACAAAGTTGGGGTTTTAATACTTTGAGTTGGGTTTTGGTTGTCGATGAGGTGGTTGAGGGTTATGTGGAGGTGAGTTCGTGGGATCATCGGATGTGTTGGATGAAGACATTGGTGAGCTGGGGTCGGTGAAGTGGGAAGCGGTTGGGGTAGGGGTGGTGCTATCGGGTGGAGTCGGTGGGCCGGTTGGTGAGGGTGTCTCAGTGGGCTAGGGTGTAGGGCCTGTTGTGTGGGAGGTTGGGTTGTTTGGGCCTGTTGTTTGGGAGGGTGGGCTGTGTGCAGGAGGTAGAGGAGGTGGGCCATGGGTTTGTGGAGTAGGGGTTTGGGCTTCGGGTGATGTGGGCTGTGGAGTAGGGGTTGGATGATGCAAGATGTTTGGGTCTGGAGTGGGTTGGTTAGAAGAGGAGGTTGATTGGGCCGATTGGTATGTGGATAGGAATGAGTCAAATGACATGTTTTTGGGTTGGTGGTTTGAGATGGAAAAATATGTGGGATAAATTCAACGTGGCGAGAGTGGTATAGTTTGTGACTATTAGGGTCATAGCATTTGAATGCCGATTTCGAGGATGAGTACCCAAGAAATATGCACGTCGTTGAACGGGAGTGGAGTTGGAAGTAGCATAGGGTCGTAACCATGGGTAGCAAAGACAACCAAACGGTTTGAGTTTGGAATAAGTAGGAGCGGTTTTGAACAACATATCGTAGGGAGATTTGTTGTTAAGGATGGGTGTAGGCAAACGAGTGATTTGGTGGGTTGCGGTTTGAAATGTATGATACCAAAAATGTTGTGGTAAGTGGGAGTAGTGGGGCAATGCGAGGCCGGTTTCCACAATGTGTCGGTGACGTCGTTCGGCAATACCGTTTTGTTCTGGTGTGTGAGGTGGTGTCATGTAATGGGAGATACCTTGAGAGGCAAGATAAGGTGAAAGACCCAAATATTCACCCAAATTATCAGTGAACAACGCAACAATGTTGGTTTTGAAAAAAATTTCAACAAGAGATTTAAATCGTGGAAAAATAATATTGACATCGAATTTTTGTTTGATTGGGTATAACCAAATGTATTTAGAAAAATAGTCAACAAAAATGACATAGTATTTAAAGCCATCGATTGACGTTTTTACGGGACCCCATACGTCGGAGTAGAGAAGTTGTAGAGGTTGATTGGCAATAAAAGAGTTTTTGCCAAAAGGTAGTTTGTGGCTTTTATTTATGAAACATGAAGTACAATGAAAAGACTCATGGGTCACCTTATTAAAATGAAGTCCCAATCTAGAAATTAAAGACTTGAATACTTAAAGCGGTGGATGTCCAAGTATGTGGTGCCATATGAGAAGAGAGTTTGTTTGGGTGTTGTTGACTTGAGGAGACAAGGAGATTGGTCCATTGTAGACATCATTGACGTTCACTCCCCGCATGAGGTGCGCCCCCGTGCGTAGATCCTTGAAAAAAAATGATAGGGAAAAAATTCAACGGAGACACGATCAGTACGATAAACTTTGGCAACGGAAATAAGATTTTTTCAAAGATTAAGAGCAATTAAAATGTTATTTAAAAGAAGTGGCGAGATTTTGTTGGAATAGTTGTTTGAGCAATATGAGTTATAGGGAGAGTTTTACCATCACCTAGCACGATCTTATCGGGTCCTCCGTATTAGGAAAGAATGGAAAATTGTTGGTTGTTGTTCGCGGTGTTGTTGGACGCACCGGTGTCCCACATCCAAGATGGGGTTGTAGCCGTTGGGTGAGGGGTGGTGTAGTTAACCACCGGGGTGGTGGTATTTTGAGGCGAGACATTGTGTTCTCGTAGGAAGCGACTAAGTTTGCGACAATCTTTAGTGTCATGTCCGGGAATGTTATAATAGTAGCAATAGGTGTTATTGTTGCGAGTCGGGCGAGTGTTGGTATTGGTAGTTCGAGGTGGCCCTTGGTTTCGGGTTGTGGCGGCCGTAATGTGAGTGATTTGTTTGGCCATGGTGAATCGAAAGAAAAAAAAAGGCAGAATGCGGACAGAAGGTGTCTGTCGAGTAGGTTGGGATCGAAGATGGCTCAAGGGAGCTTTTAGGCTCTTGATACCATATAAACAATATGATTTGTATTTTGTAATGTTTTTGTGTGTCTATCAACAATACATCAAGACCTTTATATAGGCTTACATATGACTAACTCTAGCTAAGAATATGGAGTCAATGGTTGACTAAGTATAATGTACAATTTAATACAATGGCTAAAATCATGGAGTCAATGGTTGACTAAGAGACTTGACTTGATTTATGTTATGGAGTCAATGGTTGACTAAGAGATTTTACTTGCCTTGACTTGACTTAATTTATGTTGTTAATAACTTTATCTTAAATACATAATTTTAATACCTATATTTTACTTAAAAAAATCATCTTGACATAATAACCATAATATCCTTTACATGCGTAACTATGTAAGACCAATTCGAACGTTGTTTGACATGGAGAATCCGTTTGAGGTGGATGAGTGAGATGAGAAAAAGGAGGGAAATATTCTTCCCAAATGGGAGAGAGGAGAAAGAGGATACATTTTGGTCAAAAATTTTGCGAATTAAGACACCACAATACTCATATGTGATTCAACGTTTTTACATCAACATTATATATTATGTTATGTTTAACAGACTTGAACAACACACGTGACCTATAAACTCATTTTATTTCATTATTAACATTGCATGACAACATGTACGTTGTGTCAAATTTAGTCGACACAGATTCGACTATCTTTATTAATCAATAACCAAAATACACAAAGGCCTGACAAGATTCAAAGACAGACAAAGTGCAGGAACTTACAACCAATCCTCACCAACAAAGCTCTCAACACTCAGAAGATCATCTACTAGATGATCAACAACAATACACAAGGAAATCACTGGATTGTAAGATCAAGATGATCTATACAATAAAAACCCTAATTGTTATGAGAGAGTATTGACAGAGAGAAAGTGAGAGAGAAATAATCTGATCAAAAGTTGTAAAGGAAGAAAACACAAAGCCTTATATAGAGGAGGGGCTTTGTGTTTCTTAGAGAGACCAATGGCCAGCAATCAAACCATCCAAAGGCTGAGAAGAAACCGTACAATATACACGGATTGCCAGCCTGGCACACAACAAGCTGGGCTAAAGGGTCATGGGCCAGACCAGACATCAAGCAACACGGGCAACTAAGTTGGGCCACAAACAAAAGAAATGACTTGATAAGCTGGGCCAAGTGCAGCAACTTACAAATTTAGTCGACAAGGATTCAACTATTTTTATTAATCAATAACCAAAATACACAAAGGCTTGACAAGATTCAAAGACAGACAAAGTGCAGGAACTTACAACCAATCCTAACTACAACAAAGCTCTCAACACTCAGAAGATCATCTACTAGATGATCAACAACAATACACAAGGAAATCACTGGATTATAAGATTAAGATGATCTATAAATAAAAACCCTAATTGTTATGAGAGAGTATTGACAGAGAGAAAGTGAGAGAGAAATAATCTGATCAAAAGTTGTAAAATAGAGAAAACACAAAGCCTTATATAGAGGGGGGCTTTGTATTTCTTAGAGAGACCAATGACCAGCAATCAAACCATCCAAAGGCTGAGAAGCAACCGTGCAATATTCACGTATTGCCAGCCTGGCACACAACAAGCAGTGCTAAAGGGCCATGGGCCAGACCAGACATCAAGAAACACGGGCAACTAAGCTGGGCCACAAACAAAAGAACAGGACTTGATAAGCTGGGCCAAGAGTAGCAATTGGGCTTGATCAGCAACTAGACCAGCACCAAACCTACAAAACAAAAACTTATGCAAAATGTTTTAAACATTATCAAAGAAATAAAATTGATAAAAAAATATTATATATTGTATATTTTTAACACGTTGTAACAAGTTAACATACATTTATAACTATTTTTAAGTCTATAAAAACCATAACTGGGCCCAATGAGTTAGGCTAACATAAAAGAGACTAAGATAACCCAACAGAGGCCCGATATATGAGCAAGCCCAATAAAACCCACTTAAAATCCTATCTATAAAACACAAGTATGCAATGCAGCTGTCTCTTTCATGCAGAGGACGACAATAACCATCTTGTCAGAAACAAGATATCAAAACTTCAAGAACTGATTTATTATCCCAAACCAAAAACGTTTGATCTTTGAACATACAACGACTCTTAAAGATACAAAGAAATAACCCTAACATCTAAGATACACAAACTTACGAACCCAATCGATTACTAAATAAATCTCACAGTACACCAGGGTCAACGACCACATTATTACGATCAAGACTCAAACCCTTACTGAGAAAAGTAATCGAAAAAGAACCTGCCATGATCAGTGTATCGATATAAACAAACAAAACAAAAAATCTGTGTAAACTGAATAGATGGAGTCGAACGATCTGTGAATACTGAAGAGAAGGAGTTGACTGATCTCTATGTAAACCTCCAACTATGATGATATATTAGTTGGAGAAAATAATAATGATAAGGCTGTTGAGAGATAATATCAACAGTGATGACTTCAAGACTCAAAGAATAATAATAGATACTGCCTCCTTTTATACACCTCACAAAGCCGGTGGACCTGTACAACAAATAGACTTTGAGCCCAATATTTTTAGTCTAAAACCATGAGTCCACAGTAGCTATATCTTTAGCCCAGCAGAGTTTGGTCTAGGTCCAGCTCCAGCTAAGCCTAATGTGAATCCATGTCCCATGTGTCCAATAGTCCAGTACATTTATATGAAAACAATAAAAATAACACTTTATGAGTACATATTATAACAAATATTGAATTGATCAAAATATAGTAGTATTTTCAACACCCCCCCCCCCCTCAATTCAATATGCAATGATATCAAATAGACAAAGAGATTTACATACCTGACTATGCTAACCAACCAATAGACCTTTTGTGAACACACACCAACAAATTGTTCTTTTGTATTTATTGAAACTGTTTTATAATACCTTTTGAATTTTTCTCCCTTAAAAAGGATGAAGTCAATCTCAAAGTGATTTGTTCTATCAAGAAACACAAGGTTATTAGCAATAGACAATAACAATATTATCACAACAAAGATCAAATAGCAATTTAACACCAACTTCTAATTGCTGTAAAATGTTACTTATCCATATGACTTCATGGGTTCGTAATAATCCGACAATCAAATATTACAGAACAATGAAGCAACCCACAAAGTTGTACACACCCTGAACCACAAAAGATCAACATGATAAAAAAAAACTACTAGACAATGATCAGGATACACAAGAATCACAGACACATTACCAATCTGACGATCTAACCCTAATCGTCTAAACGGAGAATATAATAGAAAAAAATAGAAACACATCACATAGTAAGAACACTGAAATACAAACCTGTATATTTAATACTAAGTCGGTTACGACACACATAGTTTCTCATGTTGCAGCACATATGGCATAATACATAGCTCTTTTAGCTATAGATCGTTTAAACAACGGACTGCCTTTTATTTTTCCAAGTTTTTTATGAAGTTCCAGAAAATACACAAAACACTTCCCAATCATGGTCATATAAAATCTTTTAAAATTGTCAAAAATATGAACAATAAAGATGAAATATAAAAACTCCAATGTATATTTGAATCTGATTACAATAGACCAGCAGAATTCATACTCTCCTTTAGATCATCAATCCAATGATCTGAATACAACCTCAAACTACGAACAAACTACCAAGATTCAATCACACGATGAACCTGATTTGAACATTGAGAGAACCAATGAGAGAGAACAAAGAACTTTAAAGAGACTCAAAGACAAATTTTTATAGAGACATCCTAAAGCCTCTTATCAATTTAATGATTTCAATATATGACTTATGAGAAATGTTTAAAAACTCCTAAATCCCTTAAAAAAACTTGGATAAAAAATATAAAATTCTATTTTTGAAAATTCACCATTACTATTGCATGTGACCAACTTATTGTTTATATAAACAGGTAGATTTCTTAAAGAAGAACAATACAACAAAAAACTCTCACGAACAAGTTTCTCTCTCTCTCTCTCTCTCTCTCTCTCTCTCTACAAATCTATAAGACCTGACCAGATTTAACAACTAGACCGAGAACAGTGATTATGCAGATGAGTAGAAACTTTAAAGAGAAAACTCTAGAGTTGTATATAGCTCAACAGTTTTATGTAAACCCCAATAAAACTTTAAAACCAACGTTCTGATTTAAAAAAAAAACCACCTGATTCAATAATACTACCACAACATATACGGCAATAAACAAAAACGTTTTCTAGTTTATGAATCACTTGACTAAAACATAAACACTTGTAAAGAGCTTAAAAGACTCATTTGTTTTTTATTAAAAAACTTACATCTTTACAAGAACACCAATCACACAATCTGAATTGCATGATTCACCAACAATATCAACAGCCAAAAAACGTCTAATTGATTAAGAAAAAACATATGATTTCGCAATTAGAAAAACATCCCACAATGGAGTAAACAAGACTGTCAATAAAAAAACCAAGTAACCTTGATAATACTACTGATTAAACAAGTGAACCACACAGTTCAACTAATCAGACAATACAAAATATAACCAGAAAACAAACTGATTAAAACGACTGAATCACACGACTCAGCAACAGTATTGACAACAACGCATACAACGAAACATGTTCCAATTAACACAAAATCACAAAACATTTTCGTTTAATTAGAATCACAAGATTCTGCAACACTACCAGACACATATCTGGTAAAACAAAAAACGTCACACGACGTTCAAACTTCAAGACTTGTGAGGAACATAAAGACTAATTTGCCTTAAGCAAAAACTTTTACAACCTCACAACAAATACCAAATCACACGATTCCGGAATCAAGTCTTTAAGAAACACACAATTCTTTATCTGACAACAACCTATAGCCAAAAATAATTTCTGAAGCAACAAAATCAAATGACTTTGTAATGAGAAAATGCTTTTCACACATAAGAAAAACATACAAGGTTGTTAAAAAAATATAATCTTGGCATTACAATTGGTTAAAATATGTCTACCACTTGGTTTGACCGACCAAAAAAAAAACAAGATTATACACACATTCCAAATAGACCACACAAAACCATCATGATACGAGTTAATTCAAAAAATCATCAAGACACCGGTCGAACAAAACCATCATGATACAATTTTAATTAAACTCATCAAGATACGGTAAAAGTCTATATTAAACAACAAGAATCACATGATTCTACACCAGAATACAATCTTCTATATAGAAGAACACCCATAAGACTGCAACAATAACAATTACAATCATTAGAACACAAACAGAAACCAACTAGAACTGTTTACAATCTTCTCTAACCTCTACGGTTCAAGTCATCAACAAGACAACAATCAACAACACTAACCTGATCTAACGGATTACCTAAACCTACAACACGTAGATTTCTTAAAAAAAATCCTAGATCTAATGCCAAACCAGAGATTACAAGAGAAGAAATACACCAATTGAAACACACAGGTTGCCAAATCAAAACATCATGCTTCAAAACTAGAATCATCAGCCAAAACAAACAAGTTTCAACACACATCATATTTAACAACCAAATCATCATGATACAAGATCAATTAAAAACAACTCATCATGATATGATTAAATACGATGTGGAAACTACAAGAATCACAAGATTCAATACTAGTAAACAAAGTTACATAGTTAACAAAGACTTGAGAACAAAACTTAATATTACTACTACTAATAGCATATAACAAACAAGTTCTCAACATACAGTCATCTTAACAAATCTCTCAACAACTCACCAAAAAACTTTAAGATACAATAAAATCAAAGCAAACTGAGAGACATCATGATTCCAAATAATGAATAAGTCCCATGACTTATACAACTTAGATGAATAGTCAGAACACATAAGTCACGTGATTTAAAGCAAAAAAGTCACACAACTTTACCACATCTAAAAAATTGGATTCATGTAAAAAGAAAATCTTTAATTAGATAAACCTTTTTCCAGTTTTTTTAAAAAACATGAATCAACCAAAAAAAAACCTTTTAACTTCCTTGTTATTATAAAAGGTTACAAGAATCAGAAACATGTAAACAATAGATCACTAATGTCAAGCAATTGATTAAAAATTCAATAACAACTACACCTATATTGTTATAATTACCATTGTTGTTATTGTAGAATCAATATTATCTCCCATGTTTACTACACAAACAAGTCAATAATCAGAGTACAAGTAATCAGCAACAACAAACAGTAAGCAATCAAGAATACAAGCGACTCATATGGCGAAACCAAGCCAGGGACCAAATCAGTGGTTCATCACTCAAAGTGCCACCGTGGGTCTTAACTTGGGAGCCCCTAGACCTATTCCTAAACAACAACTTTTAACACTAAAGACCCGATCAATTTCTGGTTCTTCTAACCCGGTACCAGACACCTAGACCAGCGGACATTAATGAAAAAAGAGAGGGTATGGAAAGATTTCACCAAGGGTTTTGCCCAAGTTAGGGTTCGCCTTAACAAGACTCTTAGTCGCACTTCCAATTTATTTCAAAGACTACCCACCGATTGCATCACTTGTTCACTTTACTAACAGAGACAAAATCTCCAGAGGCAATCGACTTAAAAACTGGAAATCACGAAATTATCAACCAAAAATTAGAGCAGGACCCTTTCCATAAACTTGCCTTTGATAAGACAACAGACGAATCAACTCCAAATAGCTTAGTCACCAAGAACACAAAAAAATTCAGTCACAAAGTTTCATATTAAAGATCTAAACATGAAAATTTGAATAACCAATCTAGATTGAGAATCGACAGTTAAGCGAGTGACACGAAAAATTTCAATTGTAGATCAAAGTCAAAACCAAATTTTTTCACAGCTTAATCTAGAAACAACAACAAATAAGATACCACGTTGTTGGCACAGCTACCGGTCCCCCTAACCCGGTCAAGTTGCCTCTAGACTCACGAACAATAAAAATTAACAAAAAAAAAAAAAAAAAGATAAGGAACAATCTCACCGAGATAAAGACCCAAGTTAGGGTTCTCCGAACTCACAACCTGTAACCTTCACTTAGGGTTACAAAGTTGTGAGGCAATTGAAGCAAAGAATGAAAATCCAATCCATAGTTGCCAAGAATTCCAACAGCCAACACAATCCTTCAACAGATCTGACCGCTCGAACAGGTTCAATCAACAACCCCTTGAATCAGACACAGACAACAACCGCAGCGGAATATATCAGGGACTATCAATCACCCACAAGACCGAATCTACACAGATCTAATATGAACCCTAGACGAACAAACCAAGAACTCAACCTTGAGCTCTGATACCATGTCAGAAACAAGATATCAAAACTTCAAGAACTGATTTATTATCCCAAACCAAAAACGTTTGATCTTTGAACATACAACGACTCTTAAAGATACAAAGAAATAACCCTAACATCTAAGATACACAAACTTACGAACCCAATCGATTACTAAACAAATCTCACAGTACACCAGGGTCAACGACCACATTATTACGATCAAGACTCAAACCCTTACTGAGAAAAGTAATCGAAAAAGAACCTGCCATGATCAGTGTATCGATATAAACAAACAAAACAAAAAATCTGTGTAAACTGAATAGATGGAGTCGAACGATCTGTGAATACTGAAGAGAAGGAGTTGACTGATCTCTATGTAAACCTCCAACTATGATGATATATGAGTTGGAGAAAATAATAATGATAAGGCTGTTGAGAGATAATATCAACAGTGATGACTTCAAGACTCAAAGAATAATAATAGATACTGCCTCCTTTTATACACCTCACAAAGCCGGTGGACCTGTACAACAAATAGACTTTGAGCCCAATATTTTTAGTCTAAAACCATGAGTCCACAGTAGCTATATCTTTAGCCCAGCAGAGTTTGGTCTAGGTCCAGCTCCAGCTAAGCCCAATGTGAATCCATGTCCCATGTGTCCAATAGTCCAGTACATTTATATGAAAACAATAAAAATAACACTTTATGAGTACATATTATAACAAATATTGAATTGATCAAAATATAGTAGTATTTTCAACACATCTCATATATCCGATCTTTACAAAAGTGTATATTTTGTCTATCTGCTACGGCCCATCCTTGATTTCGGTTGAAGAAATGTTGTTGTCATTTGTTATACTCATGTTTTCATGTTTTGCTAGCTGGTAGATGGCCGAGAATGTGTTTTCGTCAGTTGCTCAGGTATGGAATGATATTGAAGCTTATAGTAACACTTTAATTTAAGGTACAATGGATGATGGATGTAGTCATAGTTGTTAAGACTCGTACAAGTCACGAGTCGACTCAAAACGAGTCATTGACCAAGTCAAGATTTTAGTTCATGGGTTTGGACTAAAATAAATATATATAAAAATATATATATTATCACATGTTTTATGTTGTCGTGACTCTTACGAGTAGAATCGCGATCCAAAAATTATGAAAACGTGTCACAAGTCGAGTTGCGAGCTAACAAGTATGTCTGCCCCACTACGGACGGTCTTAAGGTTCGAAAACACATTTCATCAGATTTGCATCTTAAGTTTTACGGTTCATTATCTTCAGATTAAATATTTCTTATCTTTTTAAGTTTGATCGTTGAGTTCAATCCAAATACAATTATATGTTAGCCAGAGTAGGTCCTCTCCGAATAAAATTATTGGAAGCCGGCCCACTCATCATAATCCCCTGTTAGATAGATCCTAGGAAGAAAAACAACAAAACGCAAACATCACTAAAATATAAATATGTATGGATTGTGACTCGTGAAGACATTGGTTATGAAGACTAATTTGTCTTGCACTTGTAAGCATCAATGAATGATAAACTATTAATCCATTGATGGGGCTGAGAGACAGTGGTTTCGTTCCGGGACAAACGATTTTGAAGGCGGAAACTAGGAAGGTTGCTAAGCACGAGGCAGCATGTTTAGAGAATCAACACGTGTTCATTCCATTTGCCATTGACACATTTGGATCCCTTGCCCCTGAGGCGGTTCACTTTTTGGAGCGGGTGCAGAAGGTGGTCCACGGTGACTCGCAGAGCCCAAGGAACCAAGGCTTTGTATTTAGTAGAATATGATTTGCGATTCAAAAGGGGATAGCGGCGCAACTTGTTGTTCGGTTACCCATTATCCAGATGTAAATTGTTTTTTTATATATTAAAGCGAAAACGAGGTGATATGCATTCAAATTGATTTGTACACCACAAAAAAAAAAAAAAAAAAAAAAATCCATTGATTATGACTTGTATCTGTCCATAATTGACTTGCTTGTTTCAACACCAAGGGCATGGTATACCATAGTTGATCAACCGGGAGCCAGGCTCGCAACTCATGAACACACTTTGTGGATATCCGAATTCAGGTTTGTGTTCCACCTGATCAACCGGAGCCAGGCTCGCAACTCATGCTTAATTATGCAACTAGACATACCAATATCATCGTCTCGATTCCCTCTTTTAAATCCGGTGAATAATTTCCTAGAATTGTGAGTTTCAGCTAACGGTGTTAGTGTGAGTTAACGGGGGTTCATTGAGAGCAAAATGTCTGAAAGTTGCAACCGCTTGTGATTATTTTCGTAGTTGGGACTGTTATTGGCCAATAGTCAATAGTTAGGATTATTTAAATCCATTACTTCAAACTTAAAATATTATATACGTTATTAAACTATTTTTGTCATTTTCCCATTAGATAAAATCCAAAATCCCTAACATCGAGTTGGTCCAATGAAGATAAAGTTTTAACAACCCTGAATAAACAAAACCATACAACTTGGACATATTAAATTGATATATACGCAAACTTGTTTACCAAAAAAGCTAAAAATTATTTGTTTGTATTAATTAGTTGATTCTCATCCTGATCATGTGGCCTAGTGGTAAAAGAGTTGGTTCTCTCTTTGGGGGAGCCGGGTTCAATTCCCACAGGAGGCATGTGATGGATACCCTCACCCTTGTGGTGGGGTAGGTGGTTGGGAAGTGATGGAGAGACCCTTAACCCTTGTGGTCATGGGTTCGACTCCTGATCCCTCCAGGTTTTACCGGTTCACTATCGTCGTGCCTTCGGGCGGGTTTGTGGGCCGGGTTTTCCCTGGAACTGGAGACGGGTGGGCCGAAGGGCTCTGTCCGTACGGACTAGAGGCCGTCTGGGGCCCCTTTCGGCCATTGGGGGTCGCGTACAGAGTACCCGGCAATACTTTAGTTGATCGTTAAAAAAAAATTAGTTGATTCTCTCTGACCCATTCACGGAGAGATGCAATAAAAAAAATAGAATTAGATTTCAATAACCTTAACTATTTAATATTGACTGTTGGCACCCCAAACTAAAAAAATTAACCATATATAACCTGTACTATCAACCTATTGGATTCTGGCACCTAATTTGGGTTAAGTCGCTAACACAGTTAGTGTTTTGGCTGACGTGCCACCCCTAAATTCTGATGTGGCATGCTGATTTGGCACCCACAATCTGACGTGGCATGTTGATGTTGCACCTCCAAACTAACTCGGTTAGTGACTTAACTCAAATTGGGTGCCAGAATTCAATAGATTAATAATACAGGTCATATATAATTTTTTAGTTTGGAGTGCCAACGATCAATTTTGAAACAAATGAATAAACAAAAGGACATTGAATTATTCTGCAAAAATACAAACTAATCATCTCTTGTGTTTTTTTTTTTTTTAGATGAGTAGGAGGTGATCTTTGGAACTATTATTCGGGTCTCCGTCGTGTTAACTTTAGCGTGCCTCGAATTAATTATTTGGAATAATTAATAGTTACGCGTTTAAAGTGTTAAATGAATTTGAAAGATTTTTTATTGGATAATAAATATATAACTGACTTTATGTTTAAAGACTTAAACGATGTTGAGTTTTATTATATGATAATAAAACATATATAATTAGCTTATTGTTTATTTATTTATTTTTTTTAAAACTAAACTTCATTAAAAACACCACCGGATTATCTCCAGATTAACACCAACCCCAATTACATAGACTCGAAATAAAAGTCACACCAACCCCTCCAATCGACCACCATATCCTTACCTCTACTACTATACCATAAGAACTCAACGACTTAACATCGGTTACAATTTGTTGCACATTACAATTAATATTGAAGAATACTTTGTTGTTCCTCACCTTCCAAATCCGCCAACACGTCACTATGAAAATACCAAACAAAATCTCCCTTTTAGCCTTTGATCCACCCACTTGATCGCAAATCGCCAATATATCATTGAAGGAGAACAATAACATCGGCGGAATGTGACACCAAGTAGCAATTCCACTCCAAACCCGCATCTACAAATCTACATGCCGTAAAAAGATGATCCACCGATTCCTCTACCTCTTCGCAAAAACAGCAAACAACGTCTTCAGTATATATATATTCCTCCTACGCAAAGCGTTTTTTTGCAGGAATCCTATTCAAGCACGCCCTCCACATGAAAATGTTACACTTCAATGGAGTTCATTTACACCAAATGAAAGATGACGTAACCTCCTCAGTGCCGCGATTCTGCAGCCAAGTTTTAACCTCTTTGATGACATATTCCTTCGAGTCCCCGGTATTCCAAACCCATTGGTCCTCACCATGTTGAAGCCGAGTGCTGCAAATCAGCCTGTGACATTGAACAACTTCTCGCAACTCCTGTTCAGAAGCTGGATAAGTTTTCCAATCCCAAGCAACAACATCCGCACCATTTCATATCCCAAATCTATCCGCCACAACACACCAACGGTCCTTTACAAGGCGAAATAGAGCTGGAAATTTAGTCTTTAACGGTTGTTGATCAATCCAAGGGTCAATCAAAAATTTTATAGACGTGCCGTTTTCCATTTTTCCTTTTATCATTCCCACAAAATCTGAATCTCCCACTCTCACTTTATACCCATTCAACACAAGCTTTGACCAATTACTAGAGATGTATTTGTTTCGCGGATACGTCTCCCACCTTCTACTGGAACCATGAATAGCATCAACTGCTCTGCTCCATAACGCCTCTTTTTTGTTCCGATAGCGCCACAACCATTTGCCAATTAAAGCATTATTAGTCGTCTCAAGTTTATTTATCCCCAGACCCCCTTCCTTTTTCGGTTTCATGACAACATCCCACCCGACCCAATGAACTTTATTTACCTCCACATTACCTCCCCAAAGGAACTTTTTAATTAAAGATTCAAGATTTTTAATGACCGCTACAGGAGCTTTAAACAAAGAGAAAAAATACGTCGGAAGGCTCTCCAAAACCGACTTAATAAGTGTAACTCTACCACCAATGGATAGAACTTTAGCTTTCCATTTAGAAAGCCTATTGTGAAACACTTTCACCACTAGGATCCCAACTATTAACCCGACCCATATTAGCTCCCACTTGAATACCCAAGTACATAAACGGAAAAGACCCCGATCTACACCCCATCTCATCAGCTTTTAAACCCACTTCATCCAACTTCTTTCCAACCCCATAAAGAGTTGATTTGTGAATATTGATACGAAGGCCAGAACACAAATGGAAAATCCGCAATATTCTCCTCAATGTTTTAAAATTAAAATCTGACCATTCACCCATCACCATGGCATCATCCGCATATAAGAGATGTGAGATAGCAAGACCACCATTAGGAAGAACCACCCCATGAAACAAACTGACATCACATGCTTTTTTAATAAGACCTGATAAAGCCCTCCATAAAAATAATAAACAGAAACCGAGAAATAGGATCCCCCTGTCGAATACCTTTAGAACAAGAAATTCATATGTAGGAGAGCCATTAACCAACACTGACGACCGAGCCGAAGAAAGCACCCCATAAATCCATTTACACTAGACGTCCGGATGCTTCATTTGCCTCATGACCATCATTAAAAACCTCAATTAACATTATCGTATGCTTTCTCAAAATCAATTTTGAATAAAAAATATTCTTTCCCACTCCTTTTCGCCCACGCCAAAATTTCATTAATTAAAAGAGGGTCGTCAAGAATATACCACCTGGAGAGAAAAGCATATTGCATTTCATTTGTAATCTTGTCCATAACATTCTTCAATCTGTTCGCTAAAATCTTGGAAATAACTTTGCTAATAACCCCGATTAAGTTAATTGGTCTATACTCCCCAAGCTCGACAGGATCATTCACCTTGGGAACCAAGGTTATAAATGACGAACCCACTTCATGACTAATCTCCCCCGAAAGAAAAAACCATTGAAAAATGTTAACAAAATCAACGGATAGAGAAGACCTATACCTCTTGATAAACCGAAAATTGAAACCATCAGGCCCCTAGGCTTTATCACTACCACAACCAAACACGGCCTCTTTAATTTCTTTTTCAGAGAAAGGGATAATTAACTCATTCGCCTCCAAACCATCAAGCATCTTAATTCCATAACACTCAAGACTTAGCCTAACCTGCATCTTATCAATAAATTTATCTCTAAAAAAGCAGAAAACCTCTCGTTTAATCTTCGTAGGCTTAGAAACACATACGCCATTCACCGTTAAACCCGGTATGGAATTGCTAGTCCTTCGACTATTAACCATACCATGGAAAAATCTGGAGTTCTCATCACCGTCTTTGGCCCACCGAACCTGAGCCTTTTGTCTAAGGTCTTTAATTTGAAGATCATCTAACTCATTCATTCTCTTTTTCGCCTCTATATAAACCCAGCTCTCTACCTCTGTAAGATCTCGATTATCCAAAATACATTCAAGATCACACACCTCTGACTTGAGGTTTACGAACTCAGCAGCCTCATTATTCATAATAACTTTACTCCAAGCTCTAATGTCCATTTTCAATCAATTCAACTTGCATAAAATCATATGTCCGCCCTTCCTTTTCCAACCGAACCATTTAGCGAATTCCTAACCAAAGAGTCGAAACCATCTCTATACATCCACGAATTGAAAAATCGGAACGGTTTTATCCCAAAATTACAATTATCCACCTTAAGAAGTAACAGGAAATAATTAGATTTGTCACGATCAAGAGTCTAATACTCTGTATTAGGCCATTCGTTTAAAAACTTCTAGCAAGCAAAGATGCGATCTATACAGCTCAACTTATCTCCTGCCTTGAAAGTAAATTTACGACTACAAAGAACAAACTAAAAAAACCCACATCATCCAAAAAAATCATTAAACTCTTGAGCCGCTACATGATTAAACTTAGAGTTTTGCCTCTCCATAACATCTCTGACACAATTAAAATTGCCACCCGCCACCCAATACCTGTCATCCAGTTCAATAATCTGCCTAAGATCATCCCAAACAACCCGTTTCTGAACCAACTGATGAAGCGCATAGACATTTACAAAGGTAAACATTTTCCCCGAATCTTTGAGAGTACCCGTGATAGCAAGAAATGCCCGATTTTTTACCACCGAGCTCAAAACATATCTCCAGGGATCCCACAACAAAATAAGGCCTCCAGAGCGACCTGCAGAACCCACACTATCATACTCAAATAAACCCGACCCCCAAAACTTATCAATAGCTAAACCATCAAGCGACTCAAATTAAGTCTCTTGAAGCATAACTATACCAATATCATAATCGATCTGCATCTTTCTAACCCAACTACTCTTCTCCTCCGAACCCAGTCCTCAAATATTTATAGATAATACATTCATTTGCAAACCAGTTGAAAACCTTCTTCCACAAGCGCATTCATAATCGGAACTTCAAAATGATTAATATTGATAGCACCAAGAACCTTACCCACCTAGATAGTTTCAGAAACATCATATGTGGTTTCATTCGCCATCCTTTTGAGAAAAACCATCTAGGGCCGTCTCACCATCAAACCGAGTCGCCACCTACACATCCCCACCCTCTCTATTCAAAATCGATGTATGAAAGTTATTAGAGGGATCCTCGATATGTTCCAACTCCCTAGTCCCACATGTAGGCTGATTAACGACATAGATAAAGCGATCCAAATCGAAAAGGTCATCACTATCTCTAGCCCTCTTCTTCGGCCTTTCTTGCTCTATCGGTGACACCTAGGGATGAGATCGGTACCGTACCCGTACCTATACCCATACTCGTACCGAAAATACCCGTACCGAATTTGAACAAAAGTGGGTACCGAGTACCGTACCGAATATATAGGTACGGTACGGGTACGAGTACGGGTATTGGTACCGGGTATTTTGGTACGGTACCGTTTGGTACCATTTTGTTATTTTTTTCTTTTTTGAGCACTCGTACGGATACCAAGTAGATAAACAATTACGAGTATCAATACTATACGGGTACCAAATTGAAAATTTTGGTATGGGTACCAATATGGTACATGTACCAAATAAGCAAAATTAATACGAATACCATAAATACCATATTACAAAGTAAAACATATAATCAAATTCAATAGTATATAGAATTCGGTACCCGTACCGATACCGAAAGTACCGAATACCGAAATCAGTAAAAGTGGGTACCGATACCTATACCGAGTACTCAAAATCGGTACGGGTACGGGTACCGGTACAGGTACGGTATGGGTACGGGTATAGGTACTCGGGAAAAATTGCTCATCCCTAGTGACACCGACTTATCATGTCTAGATTTTTATGACTATACATACCTCCTTTTTTCTTACATACTTTACTATGCCCCCTCCACAAAGTGCTTTTTAAACATCTCCTTTACAATAGGACTGTTACCAAGGCCATCCTCATTGTGATCAGACCCATAAGTAGTAGCTCCACCAGACGACTCTTCGATCACCACTTCCTCCTCTGTCACCTGCCGTTTATCATTGTTAACCCATTCATCATCCATGCTCTTGTTCTCCTCTTCCACCCCCATGTCCACCACACAATCCGGTATCCATTCACCGGTTTCTTCCTCTAGCAATGCTGAATACGTTTCATTCCTCCACTTCAACAACACCTTCTGATATATCCTATCAACCTTATTAGACAAAACACCCACCATAGCGAAAGATAAATCATCCCCAGCTTCCGACACCTGGGCCGATTGAACCACCAAACCCACTTTCGAGCCTATCTCATTTAATACATGATTGGCTGATAAACATAGTGGAACCCCGAATATTTTTACCCATGCAAGACGTTCAAACTCTAGGACTTGTCCCACCCAAGGCTCTAGGCGAGTAAACATTGGATACCAAACATTTTTGCTCTAAAAAAATTGTTGCTTTTCTTCCTATCGCTCGAACATCAAGAATACAAAGAATCCACCAACATACTTAATGTTCACCTTTTGATGACCCATGCGAACCAACAAATTTTTCAGGGTAGTTAAAATGCCAAACTCTTTTACCCTACCAATTAAACCATAATCTTGGTACTCTGAAACGCCTGAACATTGGGAGCAACCTGAATCTCAATCAAATCGACTTCAGGATCCTTATCAATAAGAGTGTCCCTAAACGACCTATATCCCATAACACTCGGCCCAACCTTCATCGGCTCATCCTGAATTAGCATCTCAGGCTCCGGATCGATGTTAACACCTTTTCCTTTCACCGGCTGCCATTCCTTGTCCTCTTTACGTTGAATCTTTTGCCCATCAACAAATCTGGCTAATGTTATAAACAGTTTATAACTCCCAATCCCCACGCCCTTCATCTCCTTCTCTAACCTATCGACATCTTTAACCTTATAAAACGAAACCAAACTAAACCTTTTCCCTAGCTTATCGTACTTCCTAGCGATATACGTACCATGAATCTCACTGAAGCCTTTCATCACATCAAACAGATCCTTTGACGAAAAGCTTTCTGGAAAATTCAAAACGAAAAACTGTTACTTCAATATTAGATGATGAACCTTCTTGTGCCCTTGATCTCCTTCCCGTCGTTGCCTTCACATCATACCAAGTATCAACCTTGTATATTTGCCGTCCCGCCATCTTTGGAGCCTCAAGGGTTTCTCACTTTATTGTTTATTTAGTTAAACAACTGAAATAGTTAATTATGAAAAGTCAAGAGAGGTGTTTTAATAAGGAGTACTTAATTAAAGATAACAAGTTGTTTTCCAGGTTGTTAATTAAAGAACTAAAGGTGAAAGTTTAATTCTATTAAAGGAATAAAATTTTCACCATTAAGGAGTAATAAATATTAGAGATTATTTTTATTTAAAAAGGATTTTGTAAAAACAAATATCTACAACTTTTTTATATGATAAACAACCCTAGAACATAACCACCATGGTGGAGACTCCTCCCATTCTTCGCCACCCTACGGTGGTCGTAAACCACCATGATGAGGGGCGGCACCTAGACCTCCGCCCACCACCGCCGTGAGCCACCACCTTTACCACCGTGTCAGGATGTTTTGTTTCAAGGAGTTGATTCAAAGGGTTCGTCTCAAGGAGTTGATTTAGGCTTTGGGTAATTTTTTGATGAAGCAAGCTAGCGTGTTGTTCGTAATATCATCGGTGTTCAATCTTAGTTTTTCGTTGAGGTATTCTCTAAAACATCTTATGGTGTGTTTTATATAATTATTTGAATAGGCTTGTGAATGGATTACTCTGATTGGGATATAGATTCGTATCGTGTTTTTGATGACGCTTCCGCTCTTTGATTAATTAAATAGAAAGTTAGTTACTTGTAGATCTAGAAAAACATAAAATGTGATTTTATATTTATGTATTTTATAAAATATGATTTTATAAATAGTTTAGTCAATACAATGGATTCCCAACACGAGTTT
The DNA here is from genome assembly GCA_030844895.1 of Ambrosia x helenae. NCBI lineage: Eukaryota > Viridiplantae > Streptophyta > Magnoliopsida > Asterales > Asteraceae > Ambrosia > Ambrosia x helenae. The sequence continues at coordinate 40,268,258 of CM061232.1, forward strand.
GTTTAGAAATATTGATGATAAAGAAAGTGTTTAAAAGAGGAGTCTTTGCATGTTATAATATCAAAGGAGATGAAGAACAAGAAAAATAAGAAAAGTGATCAAGATTTTGTCAGATAAAAGATTAGATTAGAATAAATATGGATTTATCATCTTGTTGGCAACCATGTTTCATCAAGATCAAAAGTTGATAGTGCTACCAGTGACATAAAAACATAGAAGTCAGAGAGATGTTTCGGGCTCTTTAAGTGGTTATGATGGTTGAAAAGGGGCCGAAGAAGAAGTCCTTTGGCCGGAATCTAGTTTTAGGTTGTGGTGAACTAGGTATCGCTAACTAGGGAAAGGCTCCGTAGCGGTACCGAAAGTACAAGTATCGATAATATTAGTACAAAAAATGGTCAAAACTGGGTATCGATACTAGTATAGAAATGCGTAGTATGGTACAATACTAGTATAGTATGGACACACACACACGTATATATATATATAGAGAGAGAGAGAGAGGAGGGGGGGAGACGGTTGTGATATTAGTGAAAAAAGGGAAATCAATCTTGGATCCTTCGAATATATTATTACTAGGTTAGAGACCCGTGGGTACCCACAGTGCATACCAAAGAAAAATATAAAAATATGAAAATAATATTTGTATTATTGAAGTTGTGTGTACATGACGTCAATAAAGATAAGTTAAAAAAATGCATCAAAATGTTATAAAATAATTCCTAAAGCTTGAAATACTTCTTTATACACAACGTTTGATGTTTTGTTCGTTAGTTTGCCATCTTCATCTAGTATAACTATCTTCAGTCCATCTCGACTTTTGACCCTTGATAGCGCAACATACAATTGGCCGTGTGAAAAAATAGGATCCTTCAAAATAACCCACCTCTGGATAAGGATTGTACTTGACTCTTATTTATTGTCATTGCGAAAGAAACAGCAAGTGGGAATTGTCTTCTGTTAAATTTAAAAGGAATTCTCTTATCCGAATGTGATAAAGTAATTCTTGGGATAAACGTTCGCATTCCAATATTACTTCCTGAAATGATTCTCCCTTCTATTACACGTTTTCCCATTTTTAACAACTTGTAACCTTGTTCCATTACACAAACCGCTTTTCTGATCAATGTTTCTAAGTAACATTACCGGGACACCAACTTTCAAAACCAAACGGTGATTTGGTATTCCAGATCACTTAAGACCATTCAAAATATCAGGAGAAATTAAGCTTTCATCAACCTTTTCGTTAACATCTTCGGACTGACAAACACTATCTGAACTTAGATACTCAATTTCCTCACCATGAAACATTGAAAGTAATCTATCATTAATTTCTTGAACAACTTCATTCTTCGGTGCCAATATAGCTCGATCTTGAAAATAATGAGGAATGTGTATGTTATCCAAAAGTGACGGATACACAAAGGATATCAAATCAGAAACATGATCCGAAGATTGAGAAATAAGTAAGTCCTCGGGTATCTCAATAACATCTTGAACATCACTTATTGTATCTACCTTTCCTTCTCCTATATCCAAAATCCAATCTGCAAACTTTTTAGTTTCCTCGATATCAGACTTGCAACTTCCTAAAAGCAACCTCATATTTTTTGTTAATTCTAAAACAACGCATTTGTGCCAAATGTATGATGAACTTAAAGAGGCATTAACAATGTCATGCTAGTTCCATTTGGTACAACTGGTAGAATTTGTCTAAAGTCACCCCAAACACAACGACCTTTCCACCGAATAGCAAATCAGAAGAGTCAACATCATGAACACCAAATACATCTTTTAAACTTTGATCTAGTGCTTCAAAATCATTTTTATGAACCATGGGTGCTTCATCCCAGATAATCAAATCTGTTTTTTTTAAGCAGTTGGGCAACATCACTATTTGGTTGCATGTAACACATAGAATCTTCAGTTAGGTTTATAGGAATATGAAACCTGGAATGTGCTGTCCTACCACCTGTCAATAGCAAAGATGCAATACCACTTGAAGCAACATTCAAAACAATTTTTCTTTTAGATCTTATGGATGAAGATAGTGTCTTCCATAGGAAAGTTTTACCCGTACCACCGTAACCAAAAACAAAAAAAAAACTCCTCCTTTCTTCTCCTCAACAAATTTCATTACACAGTTATAAATTTTTTCTGTACATCTGTTAAAGAAGCAAACTGAGTATCAAATTCTTCAACCAAACTGTTTGTTCAACCAAACTGTTTATCTTTCTAATTTTGGTTAATTGTAAAATATCTAGAAAAAACATCGTGTACGACTGAATAAAGACAAATAACCAAATGACTTATTAGATATGAGAAATAGTAGCACACAGTGCAAAACAACCAAATCCGAAATATCAAAGGGACAATGTTCATTAATACTTAAAAAAGAAACAGAAACCAATATAACTCATAGACCATCTTCATAGGAAACTAGTTTTCAGCCTTATCTTTGTCCTTGCTACCACCACTTCCAATCTTACTGTGACGGATTCGTGTGCTTTCATCATCAGAAATTACGTCAACCAGTTTACGCTTAACCATATGATACTTGGAACATATAGAAAAATGTTTACCTTCAACATAAACTTTCTTATCAACAAAGTTATCAGCAATGGACATGGGCGTTTCATTATCGTCTGTTTCTGATTTTGAGTCCTACACAGAAAAGATGTTTGTATCAGTATTATTACAAAATTATTTTTTTTTAAATAGTTACAAATGTATGAATATTAACATCTAAGTAAATGTAGAAGATAAGGATACCTTGGAGACAGACATATCATTAGACTGCATTGCTAACATAGATGTGTGAAGAGACTCAGATTCAGTAGGCTGTATATTTAGTTTAAAAAAAAAGCATAGAACAATAAATTAGTCGTTTATACATATATAGTTTGTTATTAACAAAATTGGGACCATAAAGTACCTGTCCAACATACAACTTCTTTTTCAGCTCCGAGATAATTGTTGGATCGTCACTGAACTTTGTTACAACATAAACACCATATTTATTGTTTAAATTGAAGTCAGAAACAAAGATTTTAAAAGCAAGTTCTTTTTTCAACAAAATACTGATTTCTTATAGATAGTTAACTGTATCACCAACCTATTTAAAAGGAGAACCATATATAATTAATATGAGTACAAAAATTATATTTAAAAAAATACTAATAAATAAATTTGCATTCTTTTTTAAAAAAAAATAGAAAAATACCATATTCTCTTCAAGCAATTCAGTTGCACTTTTGTCAAGAAGTTTTGAAGCGTCACGATAAAACAATGTAAGTGAAACAGCACCGTTCACATCTTGGACACGAACATGAATTTTAAATCTGGAAAAACAAACATGTAAATCATAAAGTTATATGTATTATACTGAGCAAATACGTTTTTAAAAAATTAAAAATATTTAAAAGAAATATGACATTGGTGTAGGGACGACTTGTTTGGCACTACAATTACCATTCACACACTGGAAAACCTTTTCTTCTTCAAATTGGCCACTTCCTTCGCCAATGTCACGAATTATGTACTCTATACCACATTTTTTGGTACATTTGGGACACCCCATGTAGTGCCACCCAAATTCTTTAAATAGATCTTTAATAGTACCCAACAACACCACAGGCTGCTCCTGTATAAAAAAATTAGAATTCACGGATCAAAATTTAAATCTTATTACGTTTATTTTATTTTAAAATGACAAAAAGATAATAGTTAATTGTAATCATGTACCACGAATGCTTATTTTAGGTAATTATAACAGGTAATTTTAAAAGTTAAATATTAGTTGTCAGCAAAAAAAAAACAACTTTAAATTAAGCATTTATTGGCTTTAACATTTTACAATGTAACTATACTGTTGGTAAAAATATATAACGTCAAAGAAAAAAAATAAAAATTATTATAGAATTTTTCATTCCTGTAAGATTACACATACCTCTTGTATTTTCCAAATATCACCAATTTTACTAATAGGAGTGTTGTGAAGAAAATCTTCTTCATCCGAACAGAACATAGACGTGCCATATGGTTGATGACCCAATGAAGGATTATCCGTCATTTTCTTACCCAACCTGGTTCATAAAAAATAGTTATATGTATTAACTATTGTAAATAGTTGTAAAAAATAACTAACTTTACATTTTGTTGTACATGTTAATATCTTCAATATTATTATCATTAATAAACAATCGACTAACACGATCTCCAAAAGAAATTAGAAACATAGTGTAACATCGCGTATTTTTTTTTTTTCAAATGTTTGAGTTAATAAAATCACCATTTTACCCACCATGTACTCCTTATATGATTATATTTCTTTTATTTTTAGCCACATTATAATAATAATAATAATAATAATAATAATAATAATAATAATAATAATAAATAATAATAACAATAATGAAGAACAATAAACTAATTAGTTGGTTTAACCCAATCCAACGGCGGCCCACCCAGACAAGCCCAAACCCAAGAGAACCCGGCCCAAATCCCCTTACCCCTTTTCCTTCTCTGCAATATATATATATATATATATATATATATATATATTGAAGCTGGCCGGATTCGAACCCGAGCCCAACGGTTTGACACAAAGATAATTAACCAACTGGGCTCCAGCACTGTTTGGTAACTAGTATCCATCACAAAACATTTTAAACCTTCCTTATCTGCACGTTTGACTCCTAGAAAGTCAACTGCGAATGAACACCCTCCAAATCAATTTCAAATTCGTGATTTTCTGGATCGTGATTATTTAGGGTATGTTTTGACCGGCCTCCACAAGCTTTTTCCACGCTAATTTTGAATTAAAAACATTCCATTCTAGTCAAATTTCGCGTTCAATAATCAAACCCAAGTCAACTTGCCAAATTGATCAATTCGTGAGTGTGGTTATAAATTGAAGTCATGTTCCTGTCCTAAACCCACCGAAATTAAGAAAAACACTATCTAATCCCACCCTATAACTCTCTAAATCGTCGAATTCATCCTATATTGAATTTTGGTTGACCGCGAATCTGAGAAGCTTCGTGTCTGGTAAGATCTAATTCGTTTTATGATTATACTAGTCGCATGATACTAAGCAAAACCCCTATAATTAATTCTGTTATTATTGCGTTTTTATCCATGTTCTAGATCTAGGGTTCATAACTCTTGAAATGGGGAAGATGACTAATAGTCATAGCTGGTTATATTTAAAACAAAAGGAAACAAAACACAATCTGATAGCTAGAACAGTTGGTTGTGGGGATGTTGGTTAAGGCTGTGGGCCGGATTAGGCCCCTGGTTCGAGCCCCTTCCACAACAAACCTTTTTTTTTAAACCTTTCCTTTTTATTTTTACTATTAATCTTTTAAAATCATTTAAAAATACCTAATGAGGCTTTTAAGTTCTATAAAAATTATCATATGATATTATGATAATAAGGCTTATCATACAATTTTTAATTTTTCAAAAATCTTTTATTTATTATATATAATAAATATTACAAATTTATTCAATTATAATTATAAAATTTAATAAAAATAACAAAACAATTATATAAATTTCCACAAAAATTATTCCGAGTTTTTATAACATTAAACTTTTCTGAAATAATTTTTATTTATGAAAAATCATTTATTTAATATTTTTAATCAATTTTTGTTAGTTTTAATCATAAATAAATCATAATAAATTCATTTTTCAATATTTTTGCACCAAAATTTTATATAAATTATTTCTATTTATTTGGAACAGAAATACAAATTTTAATTTAATAATTATTTAATTTTCATATTTTTAATATTAAAGTTATATTTTGACAATTTGAAATAAATAGATTTAATATTCTATTTTTAAGAAAATAATTTTATAAAAATTATTTTCATACTTAAAACTTTATATTGTGACAATCTTTAATTTAAAATTTACAAAAAGGACTTTTGTTTATTTATTTATCAAATTTCTCTTATTCATTAAACGTTTAATTTATTAATCAAACGAACACTTATCCCCAATTCGAAACCCTAGAATATATTTGTAGACTAGAAAGACTTAGACATATTTATTACCTTAATTATAGGGTAATACTTGGCATCGTTGGCAACACATATTCTATTTTCACGTGACATAACATTTTGCTAAGGTGAGTTTACATAGCCCCTTTTTTTCTGTTTTATATTTTTGGGGTGAAACATGTTTAAACATTTTATACAATATCATTTACTCATTCTTACATTGTTGAAACTTGTGATTTAATTACACTATCATTTACTCATTCTATTATTTGACTGTAACAAAAAGACACAGTACAATCATTAACATTGATCAAGCCGCCTGTTTAGATTATAGCGCTATAGGTCTGACAAACCCATCCCCCCGCATAAATTCAGGGATGATCGATAACAGTAACAACATTTAACTAACTTGCGAGTTAGTCATCAGTCGACACAAGGTTTGATTGTACAAAGACGCATTGTTACATGTCGGAATCATACTCTATCATCATACAACTGTGATTGTTGTACAAACTATTGTTATCAATTATATTCAAAAACCTATGTATTCTTACCAACTTTTGTTGACTCAAAATATTTTCAAACTTAACATGTTTCAGGTTATACTTGCTTGAAGATTAGAGTTAATGCTTGAAGATGTGTAGCTAGTATTTTTCATCTTGAGATGTACAAATTCTTAGAACAATTGTATGTAATTTATTTAAATCATTTAATGAAATTTATTATTCACCATGAGCTACTAAACAATCATCACTACGTGACACCTCGATGTTTCCGCCATCGGTTGGGGTGTTACACATAGGGTTTGCCTGCATAAAAAACAATTACTAAAATTAGAATTTAAAGTACTGGGTTAAATAATTAAAGTATTAAAAGTACAGATATTTAATAAATTGTAACAACCATTATAAAATTTCAAGCGACCAAACTGAAAAATTATAATAATTTGCTTCTCATTTTGATGCGTAGCAACATATTTAGACATCTCGGTTGCATACGTATCCCACATTTTCTGTAACCTTATTGTCCAAAATTCTTTGATAGGGGACAAAAGAGAACCCAAATGACGGACCTTGAAAATCCACAGAAACAGTAACCTGAGTGTTCATATTCAAGCACAATTTGTTGGGATTTGCTGAATACTTGTACTTTGATGGGTTCATGCCAATTCCTGGATTTCTTATGACAAGACAAGCATTTTCCAACAAAAACCTCTCGAATCTGAAAAATAAACGCTTCAACACATTCGCCTGAATTTTGTCATCTTATAATATTTGTATCGATGAGTAAAAGAAGAATTGTATATTTTCAGAATATGTATATAGATATCTACCTATATAAACGTGTGGTGCTAATAAATAAATGTAATACAAAATACGGATTTTGGAATTACAATCTCGTCAATGAGTATCATCTCAATTGAGTAAACATCTTTAGGATTGCGACGATCAGCTTGCCGCCACATCAGAATGATCTTTAGCTTCATAGCAACATCATTTTGATTCACATCAATTTGGTTAACCATGGTAAACTCTTGTGCTTGTGCAGCGGCCATTGTTCTCTTCGTGTAGTCAAAAAAGTTAAGACTAAAATTAGGAATGAAATAAAAGTTAAAATATTATAACAAAAATAATCAACAAATAACAAAATCATATAAAATTTTCTAAGGTTTATCCTACATTTTGCGAATTGTTGCACCTTATGTTAATGGTGTGCATAGCAAGTTTGAGTAATGAGATACCATGCAATTAAATAGATAATTATAAAAATAGAAAGCATGATATCAGACTTAAATTTATGGTAAATGGTCAACAATTTTGGCAATGAATAGCTAAATCTTATCTAAATGATTAAAAATAGTGATATAATCTACCTATATTATAGTATGACAATTTTCCCAATGAGCTAAAGCTATGCTAAATGGTCAACAATTTTCAAAATGTATAGATAAATTTAAGGAAGCGAAATTTTTTTCCCAGTATTTGCATAGCTAAATGGTCAACAATTATATCTCGTAATTATAGCTTAATTTATAGAACATAACACACATTTCGCAATGTAAATAAATAACATTAATTCTGAAATAATGACAATAAATTTGGTCAAAAAAAAAAATTAATGACATTAATCAAAATTTCAAAAAAATATCGAAGTATTTCAATAACAATAAACATAAATTCGAAATACAAAAATTAAAATAAGTTAAATTAAAAACATTGACGAATGTTATATCAAACTTGAAAATCAATGACATCTTGTTGTGCAATCTTAGTAACAAAGAGCCTGCGCTGATTTGAACACCACTTAAATACACAATATTCGCCAATGGCAATACCTTCGGATTCAAGCAGATCAGGCCATCCAATCAGGGTCATGCAATATCTTGAAGAACTTAGAACCATTATAATAAGACATAATAGCCTTTGCATGTTTAGATCAAATCCTGTGGTATAATAGATAGAGAAACATATATTATTAAAAAAAATCTTGAAGACAAAAACAAAGTTACCATAATCGATGATATCTACATATAAGAATGAATCACGGATTGAATAAGAATGAAGACAAAAACAATTATACTACAATCGATGATATCTGCATACACCATGAATCGAAATCAGAAATGTTTTCAAAAATTAATATACCAGGAATCGATAATATCTACCTATAAGAATGAATAACGAAATCTTTAAGAATGAATATACCAAGAATCTATCTATATAAAAAACTGAAGATTGTTTGATTGTTTGAACATAAAACAATGAATCGAAATCAAAAATGTTTTCAAAAATTAATATACCAGGAATCGATAATATCAACCTATAAGAATGAATAACGAAATATTTAAGAATGAATATACCAAGAATCTATCTATATAAAAAAAACTGAAGATTGTTTGATTATTTGAAGTTTATGAACATAAACTGAAGATTGTTTGATTCAGACCCATTGTAAGTATAACGACAGATACATAGTTTCGAAAACAAAATAAAGAACATTGGTTGTTTCTTTCTGATCCTTATGATCAGAATATTCAGGAGTAGAATCTTTGAAACCAAGATGAAAATCAAAAGAAAAATTGAAGATTGAGAAAAAAATGATGCAATATTACCTTGAAATTAATCAGATGGAAGAATGGAGAATGAAAGTTGAAGACTTCTGAAGGAAGAATGAAGATTGATGTAGAATGAAGGAAAAAAAAGAGGCTTTTATAGGTAAGTAGATGGAGCTCCATATACAAATCTGGATCCTAGAGACCCTCTCTAAGGTCTTCATTCGACCCGAGATGTATTCAATTATTATATAGATAGATTTAAAGGGTTATAGAATTACAACAACAACAACACAACAACAATCAAGCCCAGTAAATCCCACAAATAGCAAAACTATTAGTAGGGCTGTTCAAAATCGGATAATCCAAAATTCGAATCCGAAAAATCCGAAAATCCGAATCCGAATTATCCGAAATTTTGGATAATCCGATTTTCGGATATCCGAAAATCGGATTATCCGAAATTTCGGATTCGGATTCGGATCCTGATTTTGAAAATTTTCGGATAATCGGATTATCCGAATCCGAATATTAAATATATATATATATATAATATTATATACACTACATAATACAATACACAATCCTAAATCCTTAATCCTTCTAACTCTAAGTCCATACTCCTCTAATCCATAGTTGTTGCTCTCTCTTCTCTCCTCTATAACAGCCCCCGTCCACCTCGTATCCGGCCTCCACAACTGTAACACCCCAACCGATGGCGGAATCATCGAGGTGCCACGTAGTGACGATTGTTCAAAAGCTCATGGTACTAAAATATAAATATTATTGAATAATCCAAAATTGTCTTACATGGAAATGGAAATTACATTGTTTAAATGAAATGTAAATAATGAAATAACTGAATTAAAATAAAGCACTAAATATTCCTTGTTAAAGCACTAGATCAAACTGCACCTGAAACATGTACAAAATAGATTTGGTCAACATATGAAATGTTGGTGAGCATTCCTAGTTTTGATATATATAGTAGGTTAAAAAGTTATACAATTCAAGTGCAAGCTACAGTGCAAATATGTAAACTATGTATCATACAAATGAGCGAAATCAACCCTGTGACTGTATAATGTACTGTATGAACTGTAGTGTACTCAACCAATCAATGGATGATAACTTAACACTGGCCACGGATTCTCCGATGAAAAAGGGGGAGAATCAATCTAGGCGGGTTGTCAATCCAATAGCGTTATCCAATGTTAAGGTCGGCTTGTACAATGTTAATGATTTCACTAAGTACAAATGTATTCTACATGTAATGTCTAAGCATAAAGCACGTTTGTAAGCAAATGCACATAGTACTAGAATTGTATTGTAAAAATGTGAACTTGTATTTGTAATTTGTATAAGTGTACATGTAACACCCCAAAAATGAATAAAAGCAAAAGGGGATAGGAAATACTCACTGTTCACGTAGTAACTTGAAATTGAACTTGGACAACGGAATATGTGTTGGAAATTATCTCAAATGATCAACCTAAAGAATTGATAATGTGTAAGGGAATAACTCTAGAATACATGTACTTCTAGGGCTTCGAATTGGGGATAAACGTTTATTTGATTATTAAACAAATTGTTTATTAATTATGAGAAATTTAATAAATAAATAAATAAAAGTCTCTTTGTAAAATTTTAAGTTGAATATAGTCACAACATAAGGTTTTACATATGAAAATAATTTTTATAAAATTATTTTCTTGAAGATAGAATATTTAATCTAATTATTTCAAATTGTCAAAATATGACTTTAATATCTAAAAATATTAAAATTAAAGAATTTCTGAATTAAAAATTGTATTTCAGTTCTAAATAGTTAGAAATAATTTATATAAAATTTTGGTGCAAAAATATTGAAAAATGAATTTATTATGATTTATTTATGATTAAAACTAACAAAAATTGATTAAAAATATAAAATAAACGGTTTTTCTGAAATAAAAATATTTTCTGGAATGTTTAAGAATATACAAGTTTAGGATAATTTTTGTGAGATTTAATAAAATTGTTTAGATATTTTTATAGAATTTAATAAATATAAATGAATAAACTTGTATTATTAATAATATATATTAAATAAATTATTTTTGAAAAACTAAAATTTGGGTGATGAACTTTATCAGTGGAATAACATAAAATAAATTTTGTAGAATTTATAAAATAGTTTTAGTATTTTAAAACGATTTTTAAAAGAATAAGGATTATAATTATAAAGGTTAAAAATAAAAAAAAATGGTTGTTTGTTGTGGGGTTTGAACCTGGGCCCTTGGCCGGTTCAATGCCCTTAACAAAACATTCCAACCAACTGGTCTGAGCATCAGATTTGTAATAGATTCAGTTTCTAAAATATTTATTATATACTTGGTTTGGTCATCTTCCCCAAATAAACATAAGAACCCTAACTTTTCCAATCGAACAAATCACACATCAATAACCCAATTAACCTTAGGGTTATTGATGTGTGTATGCCGAAGATCAAAACCCATCAAAAAAATATCATACTTACAGTATGCATAGGATTGATATGACGGGTCAACCGAAAAGTCAAAGTTTCGAACAATAACACTTGAACAGAGGGATTGAACAAGAATTGAGGATTGGGGTTTGTTAATCGCATGTATTTGTGTGTGTGTGCAAGTTTGATTGAATTATAATCACGTATTTATACGAATTCGATTTGGTTGTTTAGGAATGTTTATTAATGGCTTTTAACTCGATTTTGGTCCATTCAACGCATTTAAATCACGCGTGATGATGTTGCGTAATACTCGGGGTTTTGGTTGACTGATCAGCGTGATTTAAGGTCTGATATTATGTTTTCCTGTGGTCCTTTGTTGCAGCGTTCGTCAAGAGAAACGAGAAGGAAGGAAACAGCTTTTGGAATGCGTATATATATATATCGTGCTGAGATAGGAACAGATGTGGATCATAGCTCAGTTGGTTCAGCTTGTGTGTTACACGGCTCCTGCCCGGGTTCGAGTCCCGGCAGGGCCTAATAATTTTTTTTAACAGAATAGAGGGGAAAGGAGGAGTGGGCTTGGACCAAGGTGGTTGTCTGGGCCGAATACTGGGCTTTGGGCCTGTGCTTCAGATTAAAAAAAAAAGGGAATGGGTATTGGTTTGGTTGGTTGGGTTGTGTTAATAGGTTATAGTGGTGTTAGTTGGGCTCAAGTATTTTTTGGTGGGAATAAGGCTTATATTTTTTTTTTATTTAATATCATTATTATTATTATTATTATTATTATTATTATTATTATTATTATTATTATTATTATTATTATAAAAAGTGACGGATGTCACAGCATCCCCTACTTTTAGAAACTTCGTCCCGAAGTTATTAGAAACATAGGGTTATTGATGCTTGGGTAACAATTAAGGTAACTGTAGTTTGGAAAATCAAGTGATTTGGATGTGAGGTTTGATAGGTGTGAATTAAGGATTTTATTGGGTTCGCCTTGAATAGTAAAGAGAATAAGAATCTAGTAAATCAATAAACTGCAAGTTTTAGGAATTCTATAAATGTACAAGTTGATTAACTATAGAAAGACCAAATGGACTACCAAGTAACTAGAGTTTGTTCCTGGTCCGACTTCCAGTCCCACTTTCAATGCATCATTAGTGTTTGTATACAGGGTGTACCGCAGCTAACCCACCACACCTTTGATACCTTGAAAACGTACTGGACGTCAACCAAAAACTCTAATAGAATTTCACACTACCCTAACGTACCTGTAAATTCATGATTACGTTCCGGACCGGAATCATCAATTTACCTTACATTAAAGTTTTGCGTCCTTCTATGACCCCACCGATTGTTGAGCAGGTTTGATAGCCTCCACCAGCCGTGGAGTAGGTTGTAGGGCCTCTCCCGACTGTTTGAAAAGGCATAGTGACCTCTATCAATCGTTGAGTATGTTCGATAGCCTCCACCAGTCGTGGAGCAGGTTGTAGGGCCTCTCCCGACTGTTGAAAAAAAGGCATGATGACCTCTATTAAGTGCAGCAATTATTATTCACGTAGATTGCAAATTGATAGCATGTTTATGCAAGCAAGTTTGTAAGTACTACAACCATTAAGTGTAAGTGTTATCATGAATAATTAAATGTTTACGAGTATCACGAATAATTAGATGTTCAATGCGTAGTCAAATTAAGGGAAAAATCTAGTTTCATGTAATAACCAATGATGTTTTCTTAGAAAAGCATCTGTAAGATCAAGTATCAAGTCCAAACGTTCCAAATAAATGTAAGGTAGAGTCTTGTATGATAAATGTAGTCAATATGATAAATTTCCAATCTGTGTTAATACACGATAGTATGCAAGGAAATTTCTAGATGTTGTATGCCAATGAGTGTGACAAATTGGGTACAAAATGAAAATAGAATTATGAAAATGGAAATACAAGTATTGGATTCTCGAGTCTTGGGAAGATTTCATCCATGGCTTAACCAGTGGGATTAACGTCATCCTGATCAGTTGTTTCGTTGGTATTGATATTGAAAGCTCGTCCATGTGCCACCAGGTTTACATTGTTCAATTTGGGACATTGAGGTAGCATGTGATTAGGGTCTCTACAATGATAACATGCCCGACCGTTAGTAATCGGTAGTGGTCCCTGGGCAGCTGTTTGATGATTACTCTGTGTCCCAACCATTACTCGACAAGTGGTAACAAGGTGTCCAAACCTTCCGCATCTAGTGCATTGACGGCATGGAAGATTTGCAGGGTGATGATATTTGCAGGTGTTGCATTGAGGATGGATTCCCGTGTAGGCTTTCTTGATAGGAGGCTGAGCCACCGGATCAACAACAGCATGGTTCTGATTATCGCCCATTCGTTTCTTAGAGTTCGAAGCAGTAGTGGCGACCTTTGCTAAAACAATCTTAGGTTGTTCAACAACATTGGTGGTTTTCTCAGTAGGTGTCTTGGTGCCCTTCCTAACCAAGTTTCCTTTCCTTACGTGCTTGTCTGTTAATGTGGCTGCAAGTTGGATGGCTTCTTCTACCGTAGTGGCTTTGCCTCCAGTGACAACGTCTTGAATCAGGTCAGGTAATCCCTCGATATATTTTTCGATTGCTCGAGAGACTGGGGTGACCATGTGTGGAACCAGTATGCTAAGTTCGTGATATCGGGTATTATACGCAAGATTCTCACCACTGTCCTGTTTCAGTCCATGGAACTCTTCCTCCAGCTTCCTGATTTCGTTCCTAGGGCAAAATTTGGCGATCATGAGTTCCTTAACCTCAGCCCAAGATAAAGATAAAGCAACATCAGCCCCTCGATTGCGTTTTTCGCCATTCCACCAGGTTAGCGCTCCCTTTTGAAGGACACTAGTAGCATAGCGAACGCGGAGTTCATCAGGACATTCACTGTTCACAAAAGTACTCTCCATGCTTTCAAACCATTGGAGGAGGCCAGTAGCACCCTCCTCACCAGTGAATTTTGTGGGGTTGCAGGAGTTAAAGTGTTTGAAAGTGCACCGAAATTGAGTCGTACTCCCTGTGTTGGCACTGTTACTATTCTGGGTTATCTCACCGACAAGGTTTGGGATCACTGCAACAATTTGCTCGGCGACTAAAGATGCGAGGCGACGATCAGAACGTCGTCCAGAAGCACGAGCAGGGCGTTGGCTGGCATCACGGAGCATGCGGCGAGCAGACATCTATGAGGTAGTTAATTAATAATCATGAGATTAGAAAATGTAAGTGTATAATCGTACAGATGATTATGAAGATATGATCTTGTAAGCAATCATGATATGCAAAGTATTGTATATGAAACGAGAGGGTATTATTGGAAAAACTTGTACAAAATGCTTGGAGTGCCTTTGTCTAGCTGTAAAGCTCAACAAGGACGTTGACTTTTCAAAGGAATTGAACCCAATGGTGATCAAAGAAGACATGCTTTAGCCTATAAGTGGACACTCACTCCAGGAATCCCCAGGTAAGCATAACAGGTCCGTAAATGGATTTATGCGCTATGCTTGCCTATGCCAGAAAACCCAGTGTACAGGCGTCCACCCTTCCAGATTGCACGTGTCCTTATCACACTCATTAAAGTTCAACAACTTTGAAGGAGCAAAAAAAAAAAAAAATAAGAGTAGGCATTATGTCTAAGAGTGTCTTCATAAAAGGTACTGCTCCCGTTCTATGATGATGTAAACGTTCCACTCCCTGTAGGACACCATCTCTATGCACCATGATGAAAGATGAGAAGAATGGAGAGAGAGAAGAAAGGAAAGATAGAAGAAGGGAAGTAGAGGGAAATGAGGGGTAGGGTAGTTTAGGAAATATAATGCATGAAAGTTGAAATTCGGTTATAGTCTAGGCCTTTTTATCTAATAACCTAGTTCCCTATAACCATGGCTCTGATACCAATCTGTAACACCCCAACCGATGGCGGAATCATCGAGGTGCCACGTAGTGACGATTGTTCAAAAGCTCATGGTACTAAAATATAAATATTATTGAATAATCCAAAATTGTCTTACATGGAAATGGAAATTACATTGTTTAAATGAAATGTAAATAATGAAATAACTGAATTAAAATAAAGCACTAAATATTCCTTGTTAAAGCACTAGATCAAACTGCACCTGAAACATGTACAAAATAGATTTGGTCAACATATGAAATGTTGGTGAGCATTCCTAGTTTTGATATATATAGTAGGTTAAAAAGTTATACAATTCAAGTGCAAGCTACAGTGCAATTATGTAAACTATGTATCATACAAATGAGCGAAATCAACCCTGTGACTGTATAATGTACTGTATGAACTGTAGTGTACTCAACCAATCAATGGATGATAACTTAACACTGGCCACGGATTCTCCGATGAAAAAGGGGGAGAATCAATCTAGGCGGGTTGTCAATCCAATAGCGTTATCCAATGTTAAGGTCGGCTTGTACAATGTTAATGATTTCACTAAGTACAAATGTATTCTACATGTAATGTCTAAGCATAAAGCACGTTTGTAAGCAAATGCACATAGTACTAGAATTGTATTGTAAAAATGTGAACTTGTATTTGTAATTTGTATAAGTGTACATGTAACACCCCAAAAATGAATAAAAGCAAAAGGGGATAGGAAATACTCACTGTTCACGTAGTAACTTGAAATTGAACTTGGACAACGGAATATGTGTTGGAAATTATCTCAAATGATCAACCTAAAGAATTGATAATGTGTAAGGGAATAACTCTAGAATACATGTACTTCTAGGGCTTCGAATTGGGGATAAACGTTTATTTGATTATTAAACAAATTGTTTATTAATTATGAGAAATTTAATAAATAAATAAATAAAAGTCTCTTTGTAAAATTTTAAGTTGAATATAGTCACAACATAAGGTTTTACATATGAAAATAATTTTTATAAAATTATTTTCTTGAAGATAGAATATTTAATCTAATTATTTCAAATTGTCAAAATATGACTTTAATATCTAAAAATATTAAAATTAAAGAATTTCTGAATTAAAAATTGTATTTCAGTTCTAAATAGTTAGAAATAATTTATATAAAATTTTGGTGCAAAAATATTGAAAAATGAATTTATTATGATTTATTTATGATTAAAACTAACAAAAATTGATTAAAAATATAAAATAAACGGTTTTTCTGAAATAAAAATATTTTCTGGAATGTTTAAGAATATACAAGTTTAGGATAATTTTTGTGAGATTTAATAAAATTGTTTAGATATTTTTATAGAATTTAATAAATATAAATGAATAAACTTGTATTATTAATAATATATATTAAATAAATTATTTTTGAAAAACTAAAATTTGGGTGATGAACTTTATCAGTGGAATAACATAAAATAAATTTTGTAGAATTTATAAAATAGTTTTAGTATTTTAAAACGATTTTTAAAAGAATAAGGATTATAATTATAAAGGTTAAAAATAAAAAAATGGTTGTTTGTTGTGGGGTTTGAACCTGGGCCCTTGGCCGGTTCAATGCCCTTAACAAAACATTCCAACCAACTGGTCTGAGCATCAGATTTGTAATAGATTCAGTTTCTAAAATATTTATTATATACTTGGTTTGGTCATCTTCCCCAAATAAACATAAGAACCCTAACTTTTCCAATCGAACAAATCACACATCAATAACCCAATTAACCTTAGGGTTATTGATGTGTGTATGCCGAAGATCAAAACCCATCAAAAAAATATCATACTTACAGTATGCATAGGATTGATATGACGGGTCAACCGAAAAGTCAAAGTTTCGAACAATAACACTTGAACAGAGGGATTGAACAAGAATTGAGGATTGGGGTTTGTTAATCGCATGTATTTGTGTGTGTGTGCAAGTTTGATTGAATTATAATCACGTATTTATACGAATTCGATTTGGTTGTTTAGGAATGTTTATTAATGGCTTTTAACTCGATTTTGGTCCATTCAACGCATTTAAATCACGCGTGATGATGTTGCGTAATACTCGGGGTTTTGGTTGACTGATCAGCGTGATTTAAGGTCTGATATTATGTTTTCCTGTGGTCCTTTGTTGCAGCGTTCGTCAAGAGAAACGAGAAGGAAGGAAACAGCTTTTGGAATGCGTATATATATATATCGTGCTGAGATAGGAACAGATGTGGATCATAGCTCAGTTGGTTCAGCTTGTGTGTTACACGGCTCCTGCCCGGGTTCGAGTCCCGGCAGGGCCTAATAATTTTTTTTAACAGAATAGAGGGGAAAGGAGGAGTGGGCTTGGACCAAGGTGGTTGTCTGGGCCGAATACTGGGCTTTGGGCCTGTGCTTCAGATTAAAAAAAAAAGGGAATGGGTATTGGTTTGGTTGGTTGGGTTGTGTTAATAGGTTATAGTGGTGTTAGTTGGGCTCAAGTATTTTTTGGTGGGAATAAGGCTTATATTTTTTTTTTATTTAATATCATTATTATTATTATTATTATTATTATTATTATTATTATTATTATTATTATTATTATAAAAAGTGACGGATGTCACAACAACCCCCTTCCATCAAAATAATAAGTTTTTTTTTTATATATTTGTTGTTCAAATTTCGTTTATCTAACTTCGATTTTTATTTTTTTAATAGGTTCACGTTTTAGGCATAAAGGAGAACGTTTTTTATAGTTTTTTTTTATTATTTTTTATTATTTTTTAAAATTTTTTTTTTAGTTTCGGATTATCCGTTGGATGATCCGAATCCGAATCCGAAATTTCGGATATCCGAATTTCGGATATCCGAAATTCGGATTATCCGATTTTGAACACCCCTAACTATTAGTAGGGTCTGGGGAGGGTGGATGTAGGCAAGCCTTACCTCTACCCCTAGGGATAGAGAGACCGCTTCCAGAGAGACCCTATGCTCAAATACACAACGCAAAAAAAAAAAAAAAAAAAGGTATACACACACACACAACTACTGATAACATCATAAACATTGAAAACAATTCATCGAAAGAACAGACACTATACCACCATAAAACAACCTATGCACATACATATAAAATCCGTATAACGTGAAAACAAAAAGTAAGGCCCTACGAAACACCTAAAATACATTTTCCCATATCCTAATAGTCCTTAGCCTTTATCTTTCGCCTCCATAAACCCCTATCATGGACCATGTCCTCAGAGAGGTGCAACCCCAGTAAATCTTGTCTAACCCGCTCATCCCACGTCAATTTTGGTCTGCCTCTACTCCTCTTCCCTTCCACAGTGAGACCTTCTACCACTCTAACTGGCTCAGTCGTCTGTCTCCTCTTCACATGCCCAAACCATCTCAATCTCCCCTCTTTTATCTTATCTGAGATACTAGCTACCCCCAATCTATCCCTTAAAACCTCATTTCTTATCCTGTCTAACCGTGTGTGACCGCACATCCACCTCAACATCCTCATCTCAGCTACCTCCATCTTCTGTACTTGCATTTTCTTGATTGCCCAACAGTCAGAGCGGTATAACATAGTCGGTCTAATAGCTACCCTATAAAACTTCCCCTTTAAGTTAGCTGGAAATCTTCTGTCGCACAAAACCCCAGTAGCTGCTCTCCACTTACACCATCAAACCTGGATGCGGTGGGCTACGTCACTATCCATCTCTCCATCCCTTTGTACAAATGATCCTAAATACTTAAACTTAGTTACTTGTGGCACCACCTGTCCCTCAATGGTAATCTGAGTGTCCTCGTCATTGCCCACGCCACTGAAGTCACAGTACAAGTACTCCGTCTTGGATCGACTAATCCTTAAACCTTTACTTTCTAGCGCTACACGCCACTCCTCTAGCCTCGCATTCAAACCTTGTTTACTCTCAGAGACTAACACAATATCATCTGCAAAAAGAAAGCACCACGGGACCGTCTCCTGGATCGACTTTGATAACTCATCTAGGACAACCGCAAACAGGAAAGGGATCAAGACAGGCCCTTGATGGAGTCCTACTTCTACAGGGAAAGATTCAGTTTCTCCTACAGGCGACCGAACGCTAGTCTCCGTCCTAACATACATATCTCTAATTAGGTCTATATACTTCCCAGAAACCCCTCTACTCTCCAAACTATCCCAAACTATCCCAGACCCTTGATGGAGTCCTACTTCTAAAGGGTTATAGAATTAGTAACCCTAATTATCACACGTTGGTCGTTGTTACTCTCAAATAACCAGTTAACTACCATCACTCCCAACTTACAACTTATTGCTGATCTAACATCTTCCATGTCACAAGAAAGTGTCACATCAACAAAAACCTAATTAGGTTAGGATTCCAATAGTTTCGGAGTGACAAAGAAAACTAAGTTCCAAGTTGAAAGTGATAGTGGTCAAGTGCTTAGGTGATAGTGACAATGACCAATACGTGATAGTTGAGATTATTAAAATTCAATAGCCCCTGTTTAAGGAAAAAAAATCGTCATTTTTGTAACTTTAATAAATTTAACATACAAAAATAATGCCCACACAAGTCCAGGGACTAAATTTGTTACCCGTTTGAAAACCACTAGACTAAACATGTATTTTTAAAAAATTACTAATTGCAAATGCGTGACATGGGTATACTGTAGGATCAATGTGTAATTATAAATTCATATTAAATTCTCAAACGCATCATCTTCACCCTTTCCCTAGCAATTTTCCTGAAACACTCCGACCCACGAAACTTTCCTTTTCATTTTCTATTAATTCAGTCGACTCCCTTTCACATTCCGGCAACATCTCCACTTGCTTGCTGCTACAGATCCCAGCCAAGGACACAGTTATAGATCCGTTTAGCTACAACTGTTTTGGTAAGATTTTGTTTTAACTATAATTGGTCTTTTATTTTTTTTTATAAGATAAGGATTTTTGGATAAATTACATAAGGACAGTAGGTAGGCGGGCAATAAACTACGCCGCAACCCTTTCTAGATAGAAAATCTTAATCTGCTAAAAACAAACCTCCGCCCCTTGAGAGTGGAAAAGTTGCTATGCACTACCCGTCAAACCCGAGAAAACATGTTGATATTCCTCACATGCTTTAGTGTGCTTTTCCACTTTCTTAAAAAAAAATTGCTAAATACATTAGTTGTGGACCTTTGGTAAATCAAATAGACAACAGGGGATTACTAATCTGGTTACAAAATGTCTCAAATCTAAAGAGAAAGGACATTAGTTTCAGTAATGTTTTTTTTTTCCAACAACAAATTACTACAAAAAATGAGAGTTATTCTATCTTAAGTATAAGTTACCTTCTCATTCATTTGTAACTCATTGATTTTGCACTCTTTTTTTTTTTTTAACAGAAACATGGCATCAACTACATTAATCACCAAGTTTGCTCACTTACAAATTCCACTTGAAGACGTGCTAAACGCCACTAACAACTTTCATGCTGATAATATCATCGGACACGGTGGATTTGGACCAGCATACAAAGGACAACTTTTACGGTCCGGAGAGTTGATAAAGATTGCTGCCAGGAGGTTAGATCGTAAGTATGGGGAAGGGCACATAGAGTTCTGGACGGAAATTTCAATGCTTTCTGATCTCAAGCATCCAAATCTAGTCTCTCTGATTGGGTTTTGTGATGAGAAAGATGAGAAGGTCATCATAACCACATATGAGGCCAATGGAAGTCTCAAGGAGCATCTAACCAACCCGAACCTCACATGGATGCAAAGATTGAGGATAAGTGTTGGTGTGGCTCGTGCGTTGAGTTACCTCTATCATGATGAGGGACGCAGTTATGGTGTTATACACCGTAACATTAACAGTTCCACAATTTTATTAGATGCAAATTGGGAAGCCAAGTTATCCGGTTTTGAAATTTCCATCAAACAAGCGGTTAACCGAATGGACGAGGTCATCCTTTCTAAACCTATTGGCACAATAGGGTATATGGACCCAGAAATTGAAAAGATGAAAGGGGTGACTCATAAGTCGGATGTCTACGCATTTGGTGTTGTATTATTTGAATTATTATGCGGGAGGAGGGCATATAGCAAAAGTGAGGCTAATAGGTTTCTAGCTCATCTAGCCAAAGATCATTATGAAAACGAAACACTTCAAGATATAATCCATTCTGATCTAAGGAATCAAATTTGCCGTAATCAAATTTCCAGGGGATCGTTAAAACAATACGCAAAAACGGCATATTCTTGTTTAACGGTAAATCAAGCAAATCGCCCACATATGCTCATTGTCGTTGATGAACTTCAAAAAGCATTTGAGAAAGCATTAAAGTTTAAGCCGCGACCTGAATCTTTTGTAAGACCCTTTTCGTATTTTTTTTTGTTACGTGTTTTAACTTAATTTCCCATCGTTTTAATTTGTTTACTTTGATAAATAACAATTTAAAAGAAAAAATATAACTAAAATTACCATATAAAGTTATTAGTCGTTAACAAATTAGTATTGCTAATTATATTTTATAACTCGTTAGTTACAGTTAAAAAGGAGTTTAAATTAACTTTCATTTCAAAATTACCGACCGCTAACTACAAACAAATTGAAGGGGAAAATCAAAACACAATATTTTTAAGAAAATTACCATTCATTCTATCTTTATAACGAAATCTGTACTTTTTATTATATTATTAACTTCACCAATTAGCGTTATTTTACTATTTATATTTGTTATGCTTCGATTTGAAAAGAATTTAAAATTACCAGTTTCATTTCAAGACAAAACAGGTTACATTTAGATGGTGGGTAAGCAGGCAACAAGCTGCACCGCTATCCCCTTTTGAATTTAAAAGAAGACTAAAAAAATTCAACAACACTACTTTCCTAAATAATTTTATCTTACTCAAACACCCATCAAGCCTATCATGCACTCCAGCCACCGACTCCATCAGGACTCAAAATTTTGGATTCTTGTCACCGCATTAAGCTGTCTGTTGAAAATTTATGGGTGATAGTGGTTGGCGACGAGATTCCAACATAGAAAGCCTGTCCAGTAATATGAGCTAGGTAATTTGTTTACCGACACTACTGATGGACATTTTTGTTTTTTGCAACGATATTACTACGGGTTTTAAAATATTAAAAATATAGTTATTTTTTGTGACGGATTTTTAAAAAAGAAAAGAATAATTATATAGGATTACAAACAACTTTTTGGTTTTAAAATGATTAAAAATACAGTTGTTTTCGATATTACTACGGGTTTTAAAATGATTAAAAATACAGTTGTTTTCGATAAGTTCCTCAGTTCCACCAAATTGTTCCTTCAAAGCATCCCATAACTCCTTTGCACTTTTACAATGAAACAGTCTACCATAGATATCATTTGGTAGAGCCATAGACACAATACTGAAAGCTTTGGCATCTAACTCTATTTTCTGGATATCTACGTCGGAGTAGTTTTCTAGCTTTTTAGGTTCTTGAACTTTAGGATCTTCGGTACTCGGCACAATCAGAACATGTGGTCCGAAGGTAACCTATTTCCAGCATCCTGTGTTTTGTTGAGCAAGAACATGACTCATCCGATGTTTCCAGATATTGTATTCAAATCTGACAAGCGTCGGTGGCTTGTTGCTCGTGCTAGTATTGTGTGGATCGTGATTGATTGAAGACATTCTCTGAATTTTTGTGAGAACATAGTATGTTTTAACTACTTTTAGTGTAATTAAACTCTTACTCTGTTTTCAAGAAAAAGAACAAAACGATATCAATAAATTTTGAGTTTATTTGTTTATATTAAATTGATTTCTTAGATGGAATTTAATTGACCAATCTCTAATACCAATTGTTGAGATCCGAGGTTAACTTGTAATGATATTTAATAAATGAAGCAGTAAATGAATGATAAAAGAAATATAGAAAGTACAGCGGAAAGTAAACTGTAAACCATAACAAATAAGAAGAATTACTTTTCAACAAGTACTTTTATAATCCATAAAATTTTACCACATAGTATTACAATTCTCCCCATCAGACCGACCACTCACAGTTTTAGTTGTACAAAGAATGAGTGTGAAAGGGATAAATATAATAGTCACATATGACAATGACATCTAACTAGATTAATAATTGATACAAACAACTATTCTATTACAAGCACAGTTATATAAGTCAAACCTCGGTTTGAATCATCTGTTGAAGCCTAAGTGTTGTTTGGCTTCAACAGTTCTTCTCAATAGATGTTGCATCAGCAGTTGGTTCGAGATCAGTTGTTTCATCCTCAACAGTCTAGAATCAGCGGACCTTTGGGAGAATCTTGTATCCTAAGTACTGCTTATTGATAAGATGTTTAGCATGTTTTGGATTTCCACTTCATCTGTTCTTCTTTAGTCAAGCAGACCCAACATAACTGCCTTCTTACCAATCAAGTCTTTATACAAGATGTCATCCTAAAAAGCTACTATATCCCTGGTTACAAATCCCTTAGGATCATCACCATCCATTCTCCACATCCTGTGCCCCTTTATACCATCAGCATATCCCAATATGATACACCTTATGACCCTTGGTTCTAATTTTCCTTGGCTTATATGAGCATAAGCCAATGAATCAAATATTTTTAAGTTGTTGTATTATGTTGTATTACCTACCCACACCTCCATAGATGTCTTATTGTCAATTACTATTGATGGCAATCTGTTTATAAGGTAAGCAACAATTGTCACTTTCCTGCCCAAATTTCTTAGGCATACCTGCACTTATCAGCATGCATCTTACTTTATTTAAAAAAGTTATATTCATCCTCTCAACTAACACATTTTGTTAAGGAGTACCTGCAACAGTCAATTGCCTTCCTATACCATGTCTTTTTACAATGTTTATTGAATTCATTAGAACAAAATTCAAGCCCATTATCTATTTTTAGTCTTTTAACATTCTTCAGTTTGATTGTCAATCAATGTTCTCCGGTCTTTAAAACTTTTAAAAGCTTCATGCTTATGTTTTAATACAAAGACCCATACCCTTCTTGAAAAATCAACTAAGGATAGTAAATACATCAACAAGGGATGGAGTCTTAGTTGGACCCCAAAAATATGCATGAACATAGTTAAGTATGCCTCTAGTCTTGTGCATGCCTTTAATGAACTTAACCATGCGAGCCTTCCCCCATTATGCAATTTTCACATAAACCAACACCCTTGTCACTATAATTGATCACTTGTTGCTTCTTTAATTATTTTAGCCCTTGATCACTAATGTGACTAAGCCTTTTGTGCCATAATGTAGTTCCACTCAATTCTTCATGTTCAACAATGCAATTTTCAACCTTCATGATTGTGCCATCAAGTATATACATATTATTATCCTTTCTTGATCCGACTAATACAACCATAGACCCATTAATCACTCTTGCTTTCCATTCTTTAGACTGACATGACAACCTTCATTTTTCAAAAGTTCCCAAGGACAATAAGCTTCTCTTCAAATCAAGAATATACTGACTCCTTTGTGTTCAAACTCAATACCGCTTGCCATCTTAAACACTACAGTCCCAATTCCTTTAATGGCACAAGATCTGTTATCTCCTAACTTGACAAAACCATAATCACCATAATCAATACTTTTAAAGAACTGTTTTACTGGAGTCATGTGGAATGATCATCCTGAGTCCATGACCCATTTTCCTTTAATTTCATCACAGGGCATTACCGTAAACACATCTGCACTTTCATACCCATGAGAAGAGTAATCATCTTCTTGTGTAATATGACTATTTTGCCCTTTTGTGCCACCAAACTCCCCTTTCCCTTTCTTCCATTCAGGGCAGTCTCTTTTGAAATGTTTTTCTGAATTACAACAAAATACCTTTTCTTGACCTCGGACTCATGAGTTTCTTAGCTGCTTACTGAATCTTTTCTCTGCCATGCCCTTCACTAACCTTTCTTCACCTTCTTCTTTAGGATCTGATCTTTTCTTCATATCTTTAGAATTTAAGGTAGCAAACACCTCTTCTATAGACAAGTATCTCTCCCATACATTCTACAAAGTGTTCAAAAGTATGTGGTAAAGATGTTAAGAAAATTATGGCCTGATTCTCATCTTCTAATGTTACTTCATTTGATAGGTGTACAATATTTTCTTTAGATACAATCTGCTAGCAAAAGATT
Organism: Ambrosia x helenae; assembly: GCA_030844895.1. Classification (NCBI taxonomy): domain Eukaryota; kingdom Viridiplantae; phylum Streptophyta; class Magnoliopsida; order Asterales; family Asteraceae; genus Ambrosia; species Ambrosia x helenae. The sequence continues at coordinate 40,293,863 of CM061232.1, forward strand.
GTGTCATGTTTAAGCCTTCCAATTTTGTCTATACCCCTGCAGCAGCGATTTCTTTAGAAAACTCTCTCAAGACACGATCACCTACACTCAAGATAATGGCACTATGTGCCTTTTCCATCATCTCCTTTTCTTTATCAGTGAGACCAGCAAGAAGATTCTCTTTGCTTTTCAACGCATCTACAACTCCATTGTGAACAAAAAGAGCTCTCATCGTCATAGACTGAAGTCATTCTTTCCATCAAACATCTCCAATTCAAACTTGGTTGACACCATGACTGTCTTCTTACCTTGATCAGCTGTAACCTTGATCAACAAACACCTTCTTTGAATGAGCCAGAATCTGGCTCTAATACCAATTGTTGTAAAAACACAAAAGAAATTGAAACACGACAATCAATAAACACACTCAACCTATTCAATCTTATTAATTCGTCATCATAGATTGAAACGAAATACAATTGAAAATAGATTGAAAGAAATGATTACAAAATTACAATGATTAAAAAAAATGATAATCGGTCTAATTGAATGTGATCAGCTGAAAGGGCTCAAACCCCACCTAACTTCAACGACTCTGGTTTAGAATTGGCACTTTTGGTCCTCCAGCTTCCTTCAGCTATATTCACTTTGAACTCAAAACATATAAACTTTGATAATATGACAGGATCAGTCCCTCAACTCCCCTTAACCAGTTTTGAATGAAAAATTATGACTTTATATCTCAACAAAAACTTGCACTCAACGTCCATTTATTCTAGCTTTTTCTCCTCCAAACTCGGTCAATCAAAACTGATTCTTTGCAGCAACTTTGGATCACAAATCTGACCCATATCCACTTCATGACCCGACTTGACCCGACCATCAAGATTATACCCAACATGTTATGCAATTGGAACTGATACAAAAAATTGTGGTTGCGTATTTTCTTTTAGTTCTTTCAGCCAACTTTCATTGTCTTTCTTTTGGGCCTCAACCATGCTAACTTATGGCCTAACGTGTTTTCTTTTAATGGTAACCCGGTCACTTTAGCCCATGTCTCAGTTAACTATAGCTTTCCTTTTGGATTATCAAACATAAATCCATTTGGTATACCACAAAGTGAAATGCGGTGTGGAAACAACCACGTAGGCGTCACGTCATTCAACGTATTTCGTGATCTTTCACTTTCCACTCTCAATCAAAATGCCATGCGTCTACACTCGATTTCTCCATGCCATTCCCTGAATTAATCAGCTTCTCTACTACACATTTCCACCCCGTCCATGCCGTGAGGCGTGACCACGCTATGGCAGCACGGTTTTCCAAGGTGTGGTTTGGTGCCACATCATTCCATGCCACCCCTACATACCAGTACATCCCTTGGTTTAATTCAATAGAAGAAACATTTTTGTGCCAAAACTAAATAAAAACTAGTTGTTTTCATGAACCTTTGCCTCCTTTTTTTTGCCTAGTCAATACCGTTGTTGACTATGATTGTCCGAACATTCAGAACAACATGCAGCAGAAGCTGCTGCCGCCCTCTACAAAGCCTAGAAATTTCCCTCTCAACTGTCGTGCCGCTTGCCTACGTTGTCTGATTGGAATTGATAAAAAAGAATAAGAAAAACAGTTGTGTTTTCCTTTTAATGCTTTCAACCTACTTTGTCTTTATTTTGGGCCTATGCCACTTTAACTCATGGCCCAACATATTTTCTTTTAATGGCAACCCAATCTCTTTAGCCGGTGTCTCATTATAATAACCCATTTACGAAGCCAAGCCCACATTTAAGTAATTATTCCACATCCAAATAATTACCATGCTAGCCAGTTTCACTATGGATATTTTGACAAAAGCCAAAAGTCAAGATTCTTTTCTTGTAATTATCAATGTAAAGAAATAGAATGAATAGTAGAAGAACCATTTGAAGCTCGAAAAGTTGATTATTAGCACAAACTATCTCATCTTTTAACTTAATTGCATCATGTTAGTTATTTTTATTTGCCACCTACAAAATATAAACATTAACAAAGTAATATTCGTCATTAATTTATTAAACAGTTAACCTAATGAATAAAGTGCATCTAAATTGTACCAATCAGTAATATTAGATCACTAGTTTTTATCCCGGGAGCGTCCCGGGTTGAAATATCTAATATGACATAATAAAATATATTATTATTATTTTAAACAAATCTCTGCCATAAGTTATCATATTCAAATATATAAAAAAACGAATCTCTGCGTCGGGGTATAAATCTAGTGTCATTACAAATGAATTCGGAAGTTTGTAATTGATCATTCTAAAAAAAACTAACATGAAATAAGAAGAAAAAAGTTAATTATTGAAATATCGAACGCATTAGTTTAAGGGTTATGTGATGCGTTAAAAAATTCATGGGTATATGATCGGGTATCACAGTTCACACAAATAGGCAAATCACACTTAACATGCAATTCAGTCAACAAATTTTTGACCCATAAGACCCCACAAACACCAGAACATAAAGCTCTGTATTCAGATTCAGCTGATGATCTGGATACAACACTTTGTTTTTTACTCTTCCATGATATTAAAGACTCACCAAGAAACAAGCGATAACTAGTTATAGATTTTCTGGTTATAAGACATTTTGCCCAATCAACATCCACATAGGCTTTTAATTGAAAACTATCAGACTTCTTAAACTGAATACCCTTACCAGGTGAAAGTTTAAGATATCTTAAAAGCCTTAATGCAGTTTGTAAATGCCCATTAGTCGGCTTATGCATAAACTGGATTAAAAATTGAACAGAGTAGCTAATGTCTGGTCTAGTCAAAGATAGATAGATAAGCTTACCTATCAATTTTTGATAGCCAATAAAACTTTTTCTAACAATGTTTCATTTTTACCAGTTTTGCTTGACACAATATAACTTAATTCAATAGGTGTATTAACAGGTTTACACCCCAAATAACCAAACTCATGTAGAAGTTCTAAACAATATTTTCTTTGTGTTAAACACATACCAGAATCATTGTATAAAACCTCTATTCCTAGAAAATATTTCAGTTTTCCTAAGTCTTTGATCTTAAAATTTTGACTTAGAAATAGTTTAATTTTGTTTATTTCATCAATATTGTTCCCTGTTACAATAATATCATCTACATATACAAGTAGAACAACAAACACTCCATTTTCAGATTTAATAAACAGGGAATGATCACAAATACTTTGAACAAATCCAAACTTAATCAATACACTTGTAAGTTTCTCATTCCATTTCCTAGGGGCTTGTTTCAGCCCATACAAAGAATTTATTAATTTGCAAACACTATTATCAGACTCAGAACAATAACCTTCAGGAGGCATCATATAAACATCTTCTGTGATTGACCCATAAAGAAATGCATTGTTAATATCTAACTGATATAAAGACCAATTATGTTGCACAGCTAAACTTAGAACACACTTAATAGTAACCATTTTCACAACAGGTGAAAATGTTTCACTAAAGTCTAAACCTTCCCTCTGATTATATCCCTTGGCAACAAGTCTTGCCTTATACCTTTCAATCTCACCATTGGCTTTATATTTAATTTTGTATACCCATTTGCACCCTATAGCTTTTCTACCTTTTGGCAAATCAGTTAGTTCCCAGGTTTTATTACTATAGAGTGCTTCCATCTCTTGATTCATAGCTTCAACCCATCTTGGGTCTTTTGAAGCTTCTTAAGAGGTGGATTCAAAACTTTTGTTTAAACTAGATGCAAAACACATATTATCAACAGATAAATTTGAGTAGTTTACCACTGTCTCAACTCCATACTTAACTTTATCCTCAACTATATAATCACTAAACCTTTTAGGCATATTAGACACTCTCTCAGACCTTCTAAAGATAGATGATCCCTCAGATGGGTTTTGCTCTTCTTCATATGGAGTATCAACATCATATGGAGTATCAACTCAGTTACTTCCCAGGTTTTATTACTATAGAGTGCTTCCATCTCTTGATTCATAGCTTCAACCCATCTTGGGTCTTTTGAAGCTTCTGAATAAGAGATGGGTTCAAAACTTTTGTTTAAACTAGATACAATACACATATTATCAACAGATAAATTTGAGTTGTTTACCACTTTCTCAACTCCATATTTAACTTTACCCTCAACTATATAATCACTAAACCTTTTAGGCATATTAGACACTCTCTCAGACCTTCTAAAGACAGATGATCCCTCAGATGGGTTTTGCTCTTCTTCATATGGAGTACCAACATCATGGTCTGCCTGGCCAGGGGTCCTGCAACCTGGGCTGTCCGGTTGCTGACCTTGACCTTGGTCTTGGTCTACCCCCAGCAGCCCTGGGAGTAACCCCTGGTTGCAGACTAGTCAATTTCTCCTGAGCTATATTTGTTCCCCCTTCATAATTGGGAACCTTTGATTGATCAGTCACATTCAAAATTTCAGAATCATTTGACTCAATAAAATCAAAAAAGTTAAGATTGTTAACATCATTAACAAGAGTTTTATCATTTTCAGAAGACTGTTTAAAAGGAAATATTTCTTCATAAAATCTAACATCCCTAGAGTACTCAATTGTTTTAGTTTCAAGACACCAAAGCTTATATCCTTTTTTAAAATTTGAATAACCAACAAGAACACATTTATCAGACCTACTAGACAACTTATAAGGATCATTTAAGACTGTGTTATAACATAGACACCCAAAATTTTTAATGTGACTGAGAGTGGGGGGAGGGGAACCCATACACAGCTTCATAAGGACTCTTACCTAACAGAACAGATGAGGGTATCCTATTAATCAAGTAGGTAGCAGTTAATACACAATCACTCCAAAACCTAAGTGGTACAACACTCTGAAAAAGCAAAGACCTAGCTGTGTTTAAGAGATGCCTATGCTTTCTCTTAGCAATACCATTTTGCTAAGGTGTATAGGCACATGTGGTTTGATGTAAAATACCATTTTGATTGCAAAAAGATTGCATTTGTTTATTAACAAACTCGGTGCCATTGTCACCTCTAAAAATTTTAACTTGCTTTTTAAACTTAGTTTTAATCAATTCATAAAAGATAACTAAATTTTCAAATACTTCAGTTTTGTTTTTTAACATATAGCACCAAACAGTCCTAGAAAAATCATCTACCACAGTTAGAAAATACTTGTAACCTTCCCTACTAGTTATCCTATAAGGACCCCAGACATTTAGGTGAACAAGATCACCCACATATTTGGTTTTATAATCACTTATAGGAAAGGGAACTCTTGTTTTGCTTTGTGACACACATCACAAGATTGTGAGTTTCTATGTCCTAGACTAAGATCCTTTCTTAACACAGCTAAGACTTGATCAGAGGGGTGACCAAGTCTACTATGCCATAAATTGGCATCATTTACACTATTAAAACAACTACTATTGACACTTACATGCTTGCCTACAAAGTACAATCCATCACTTTGTTTACCAGTCACCAGGATTCTCTTGGATTTGGAATCCTGAATATAACAATTTTGTTCATCAAATAAGACACTAAACCTATTATCCCTAGCAAGCTTATGAACAGACATCAAATTTACACAATAATCAGGAACCAGAAAGACATCATAAAGAATAACACCTTCTGCAAGTTTTATGTCTCCTATCTTTGTTACTCTAGCACTAGAACCATTTAGATGTTTTACTAAAACATCATATTCAGACACATCAATACAGTTAAACATGTCTTGATCACTATTAGTCATATGTTGGTTAGCACCGGAATCAGTGATCCAACCATAACTAATAGCAGCCTTTATAAAACTAGAACAACTTGCAAAGTTTTTAAAAATGTTTTCCAGATTTGAAATTTTAGACATACAGGAAAAACCATTAATACAAACACTTTTACCTCCTGAATTAGTTGCTTGAGACTCATTTCTACCTTTCTCACTGATCAGATTCATGAGTTTTGATATCTGTTCAAAGGAAAAAGGCAAACCAGTAGAACAAGACACAGACTGTTTGTTATTTGTCATAGAAGAACTATTTGATGACATATTAGCCCTAACATTTTGATTGGTTACTCTCCTTTTAACACCAGGAGGATAACCAACAAGTTCATAACACCTATCCACAGTATGTTCAAGCATATTACAGTGAGTACACTTAAGATTGGGATTAGGACCTCTATTATGGCCAGAAGGTCTTCTGTTATTATTCACATTACTAGTTCTAGTTAAGAAAGCCACATTAGATCCTTTAACATTATTAATACTAGAACCCCTATGTGACTCTTCCCTAGACACAATAGAGAATGCATGTTTGACAGAAGGTAGTGGATCCTGCATCAATAAATTTGTTCTAACAGGTTGATATACATCATCAAGACCCATTAAAAACTGCATTAGCTTTATCAAACCATTGAAACTATTAAAATCTTTTGATGCTTCACAAGTACAAGGTGGTAATTGAACAATAGAATCAAACTGTTTCCACATAGTGTTAAGTTTGTGATAGTATTCTGAAACTGAACTATCATTTTGACTCATAGAACATATTTTTTGATGCAAGTTGAAAATAACAGATCCATCTACCTTATCATATGTTTTCCTAAGATCTAACCACACATCCCTAGCCAGCTTAGAGTACACTTGTCCTAAATACAATTCTTCACTGACAGAATTCAACAACTATGACAAAACAACTGAGTTACATCTATCTCATTGTTTTGCCAGTACCTCATCATCAGCAGACTTAACAGTGGTACCATCAATGAAACCATATTTATTTTTAGTTTCAAGAGCTAACTTCATTGCATTAGCCCATACTTTGTAATTTTCAGTACCTTTAAGTTTTATAGTTATTATAGTCAAAGAACTTGTGTCACTAGGATGTATATACAAGGGATCACCAATGTCAAGCTTGCTGATTAAGGTACCAGTATTAACATCACCACCACCACCATTATTTGGTGGTGGAGGAATAACAACAACATCACCCATTCAGAACAATCAACACAAACCAAAGAATATCAGATAACAGACAATACACACAGAACAAACAACAGAATTAGAAAATGAAAACAAGATAACCTGACAATAGATCCTAGAACGACGAAGCTGTGTCAGTGTACAGATAGTGGGTTCATCACTCAAGGGTGCCCACCCAGTTCTTAACACAGGAGCCCTTTTATTATCAATATATATTTATACTAATAATACGTAATAATACAAGAACACAAATATCAAATAACAAGACAATCAATCAAGAAAGCAGAAAAAGACACCAAATAGTCGGCACAACTACCGGTCCACCCTAACCCTGTCAAGTTGCCTCTAGACACACAAAATAAACGACAAATGATAAGGAAAGATCTCACCAGGAGGGGGACCCAAGTTAGGGTTCTCCTAAACTCACAACCTGTACCTTCACTTAGGGTAGTGTTGTGAGAGCAATTGTAGCAATAAACTCCAAAGCTCCACTCAAATCAGACTTCAACCCAACAAGCTCAGATCCAATGATCAAGAGTATCAAACCAACAATTGTTGACAATAACTCCAGATCTGTACAAGTACCAAACCAAGATAATAGACCAGATCTAGATAGATTAGATCTACTATAGAACAAGGAATAGGTCAAGATCTATAAGGAAGATCAAAACCCTAACAGACAACGAGACACAGAACAAGATCTAAGCTAAAACAAGACAATCAGAACACAAGACAGACAGCGGAAGACGAACGACACCAGAATCAAGAGCCTAATGGCTCTGATACCATGTCAAAACTATGGATATCTCAATACAACAAATACACAACCACAAACAAAGAACAATAATGAACAAAAGTATAGCGACAAAAGGTGACCAAAAATATTATTAAACCAACCCAAAGATTACCCAACCAAACCCTAGAATCTCAGCAAATATCTGAGATTCAAAGAAGAGTACAATACACAAATTCTACTGATTGATTAGATCAGTAGATGATGATGCTGAATACAAAGAAACAAATACAAGCTATACTTACAGACCAGAAGATGAATAATACTCTATGAAACCCTAAAATACAGAGAAGAAAACAAGACGAAAATAATAAAGTGAGTGAATGAACGAATAAAGGAATAATAATCCTTTTATATGCCAATCCAGAAGCTTCCTTAGATCAGCTTTATAACAACGAATCTGCACCGTCCATTTTACAATCGTACAACCGACTAGCACGTGGGCCTCATCAACTGGGCCATATCTTGGGCCAACTTATTGGACTTAATACACCATATATCAACCTGTTAATAAGAAACTAGCCCAACAATTATTATTGACAAAAGATTTGAATTAGATAAAAAATATTAAATCCTTTTAACAAGCCATGATTACTTCTGATGCATGTATCGACCAGATCCATCTATCCTCTTCATTTGTAAATTCTACCATACATAATATGGCAGAAAGGCATTCCATTTCTCTTTTTCCTGCCGCCATCCTCATCACCTGCTTCCAACATAGATCCAAAACATACACCGCATTTTCCACCCTCACACGATCTGTCACATCAACAAATTATCTATCTCCAGAGAATACAAAGCTGGGAATTTTACACACAACGGAATATCATCAGATCATTTATCCGGCCAAAGAAGGCCTTGACCTTGACCCAAATGTCATCGAAACAATCCCTCTTTGTACCACCTCAAGAATAGCATAACCTGCTTATTTAACTTTTGGTTTAGTTTGGTCTGGTCATGTTAATCCGTCGTTGCATACTCCCAGCCTAAACAGAATCAGAAATTTTGGTTTTTATAACATGCCTAATACATTACTGTTTTATTAATCCTCCTTTTTTGTCAGTCGGGAGTCAATAGTTGAATATTTTACATTGGAAAAAAAGTTATTGAAAAGTTAAACATTTATTGGACAGAATATACTAACAGAAGACAACACCTTGGAGCAAAATATATTTACGAAGAAAACAAGCCTCATAAGGGCGATAGTTTCCAATGTCATTTTTATTTTCTAAAGCAATTAAAAAATTATTAACCACAAAATTCGTTCCCATATTTCCAACAAGTATAGATATTTTCATATAGTTTGTAATTCTCTTTTCTGCTTGTCACGTGATTGTAGGTGAAGAACTTGGGACACCTGAATATTCAGCTCAAGGGTATAAAGTCAGCCACCCATAACTTTTCAGAAAATACATATGTAGTTATAGCGATTATTGTACTAGGTACTTGGTAGAACTCAACCATTTTGGTGAAGAAAAGCCTTTCTCTATAGAAGGGAAGAGTAACAGTGAACAACCCAAGAGACACACCACTGTAGTTATAAAACGCTTCCTTCCTACAGGTGACAAGGATGAAGATGAATTATTTTTTACAGAACTTGAAATGCTTACCAGTGTTAAGCATCACAACATAGTCACTCTAATAGGGTTTTGTATTGAAGGTCTTGAGATGATGCTTATCATTGAGAAATTTTCGAATGGATTCCTTCAGGATTATTTGGGAAATGTAAAAAAGATGTGTACTTTGACTTGGGAAAGACGATTGAGAATCTGCATTGATGTTGCACATGCATTGAATTACATTCACTATGAAATGGAAGACAAAAGAATTATGATACATTGTAGTATAGCTAACTTCAAATTTGGGTTAGATGAGGACTGGAGGGCAAAGATCGAGGACTTTGAGTGGGCAGTATTCCTGCCTCCAAATAAGAAAGATGAAGTTATATGTAAAAGAACATATTTTGAGTCAACGGACCACGTGGATCCAGAATATGCGAAGACCGGTAAGCTAAAAAGAGAGTCAGATGTGTATAGCTTTGGCGTAGTATTGTTTGAAATTATTTTTGGAAGGCGTGCTTGGGACCAAATTTACCTCATGGGGCATGAGAAAGGCCTCGTTCATGTGGCAAGACGAAACTTCCGCAATGGAACAATAGAAGACATGATAGATCCCGCACTAAAGGAAGAAACTGGTATAAAGAGTTGTATTCCAAATAGAGGAGCCAACAAGGATTCCTTGCACACATTTTTAAAAGTTGCAAACCATTGTGTGGCAGAGACTCAAGCCCAACGTCCAACAATGAAAGTTGTTCTAGATGAACTTGAGAAAGCACTGATCTTTCAAGTAACCCAGGTGTGTTTGTGTGTGTATATAATCTTAATAATAGGATGCATATTATTTTTATGCATATGGAATACTTGTGAGAGGTATATACAATGCTACACTTGTTGGCTATATTATTACACAGAACGAATCTTGAAAATATCAAAATAAAGACAAAAATGAAAAGAAGAACCCTTCTATTTAAACATAAAACATTTCAAAGATCAAAAGCCATAACGTATGATAATACCAACTCAAAAACATTCTCTTTAACACAAATATAATGACCACCATAGTGGGCTGGCCTTAATATGAGGTGGCGCGAGATGGAGGTCTAGACTACCACCGTTGAGCCTTACCTTGATTAGATAGGAACAAGATAGGGGAGCCCAATAGGGATAAGAAGGTGAGTAACCATTCGGTGGGCCTCCATATGGATGCTGAGACTAACTAGACTGTGATGGGCCTAGGCTACGGCTTAGGTTGGGCCGAGAATTCCAATTAGGCATGTCGTTGATTGTTAAATGGTCAGCGCTATTATGTAGGCATGGTTCCACAATTCTATTGGGAAGTGTTTGGGAGAAGAGGGAGTTCGATGGTTAACTACTTTGTTCAATCTCATTGTAAAAAATATGGGAGAATGCCAGATTAGTGGAGAGGTTGTGTCATAGTTGTTGGCACAGAACTATGATTCTCACACAAACAATAAGATGAACACTCAAAGATTTAATCGACATAGATTCACTTTTATTAACGGAATAAAACTTGAGGGTACACCATCAACTACAGACTCAATGAACTTAAATAAAGAACAAGCCAAACGGTTAATCAACAAAATAGGAACAACCCTGAAGACTTGGATAACATAACAATTTTGGCAACGACCATTATTAAAAAATAAACTTGACTCGTGAATCTTGTGTATGCATGCAGCACGTGCATGAACTTGAATTATTTCTCAACACCCTCCCTTAATTCAAGTTCTCTCATTCCAAGCATCCTTCTGAAATTTATGAACTTATCTTTGCACAGAGGTTTGGTGAGAATATCTGCCACTTGAACTTATGTGCTACAAAACCCAATGATACTCGATTTTGGGCCACCATATCCCTAATGAAATGATGTTTCAACTCTATGTGCTTGGACTTCCCATCTACAATTGGATTCTTTGATAATTGTATGGTTGATCTACTATCACACCATATAACAGTACCTTCTTCACAACTAGCACTACAAGAAAATGAAGCTAATGCAACTTTTAAAAAATGTTGCATTAGGCCTAATGCAACCTTTTTAGAATGAGTTGAATATTCTACATAAATGCAACCTTTTAATATGCAACTTTTTTACGATGCAAATGCAACTTTTGTAATAGTTTAGTTACAAAAACGCAACATTTTCTATTGTCAAATGCAACTTTGTGTATGCTTAAATGCAACTTTTATTACGCTTTAGTTGCAAAAATGTAACCTTTTCTACATCCAAAAGCAACCTTTTCTAGCCTATAAGTAGCTGTCATGATCAGCAATTTGCTCATTCCTCATTCTGTCACACTCTTATACTTTATACTTATATCCTCTACATTCATTCCTTATCACCTTCTTGAGAAATCCATACTTATTCTCATGCTGGAGGCTAATCGTATTAGACCCCTCCTACGGTGAGACTAACAGTGTCTTTCTTCTTAGTAGGATCTAGGAGGCATCGAGCTAGGACGTTTCCTTTTAACCTAATCCGGACCATTATCCTTGTTATAGCTACACCCCTACTCCGATAAAGCCTATAACCCCACATCCATATCTAATGTTAATTTTTTTTGAAGGTGATTTTTCTATGTTGTGGCAGAGATCATCACAACCCCCAGAAGAGGATCACCTAGCCACTCTACAACGGTCAGGCTATATTGTCTTAACCGGGCCCACGCTGACGCGAGAGTAGCCGGCCCACAAGCGAGTCGAGGCTGCGCATAAGGGGCACTAAGGCTTCCACCCGGAAAATTTCCCGCCACCTGCCACTTGACAGATGTTGCACCCTCCACAAGAGGCAAGCCTCTTGTGAGAAAATGCACGGTAGTGGAAAACCGAGGGGCCATCAGAATCGAACCTGGCCCCTCCGAAGAGAGTAGGCTCAAGGGCACACAGCAGGCAAAACAATCAAAGCCTGGGCAAACAACAACAGTCTAAACATGGTCAAGCAGCAACAGTATAAAATATCAATCTAAATCTGGTTATCCAACAGTTTAAGAGTAAAAAAGCATCAAATGATCACAAAAACAAAACTACCGCAATTGTATAAGAATTCAATGTTTCAATACTCATTCACATTTAACTAGTATCATTAATAATGTCAATTAGTTTTACCTTTAAATATCATAACTTTTTTGGTTGTAAGAAAGAGTTTAAACCACATCATTAATACAAAATATCTTCTGAACATATTGACAAGAATCACATCTTATAAACAGACATTGAATACCACACATGAAATTAAATTAAACAAACATCAATTTCAGTTCACTAACGTTAATACACGAATACATCAACTAAGAAGCATTGGAAAAATACAACTTCAACAATGTAGAATAATGATGGGAGGTTCCATCTTGTTTACCTTGTTGACGAAACGCAACTGCCTATGGAAGGGTTTGATACAAATAAAAAATAGTGTATTTATGGCTGGAAATTAAAAGAAACACGGTAAGTACTAACTGTGGGGAAGGAGATGGACGCGACAGAAAACACTTTGATTAGGGTCGATGGTAGATGATGGTGAAGAGCAGTTGTGGCAGAATAGGGGTGGTGTTGTGATGGCAGACAACGACTTCAATTTGGCTTGAGGGGATAGATGCGGCTAAGGTTTGGGCTCTAATTAGTGTTTGGGGTAGAAAACAAGCGGGAATACAAATTTTTGAGGAAGGGGATAATGAAATTCTAGGAGGGAAGTGCTAAATGATTAAGAGGGAAATTAAAAACAAATTAAACTAAGTTATAAAATATTATTATAGAAAATCTCATAAAAGAAATCTAGTGCAACTTATGTGAACAGAAGTTTGATTGGTGATGCAAGGAATTGAGGCGTGGACATATGGTGTTACATGTCACATTATCATAGTATAGTAATCATGGGTTGTGGTTGTTGTTCAAGATTTTCTAGAGTAATTTGATCGCTTTCTCGCATGAAGTATGTATACTCATATATAAATAAACAAAGAGAAATATGGATAAAATCAATTCAATTATCCCATTCATCTTACATGTATTCATATATAAGTTAACACAATGGAATTCTTTTTCCTTTTCAATTTCAATTTTCAAACTAATTTTTTTTTTGGTTATAAATGTTTGAGGGCAAGTAAGTAATCAAGTTATGATACAAAACCACATACATTTGAATTCAACCTTTTTAATTAGTAGTTGTGTTTAACTTTTAACAATGCAACTTTTTTTTTACCAAAAGTTGCAAACTTCAAAAACAATTGTCACCTTTTAAGAAAAAGGTTGCAATTTTTGGCAAGATTCGCAACTTTTATATAAAAAGGTTGCTTTAAAAAATTGGATTAGACCTATTTTCTAGTAGTGTAGCATGCAAATCATTCAAAATTCTTCTCAGCCATATTGCTTGACATGTTGCAGTAGTAGCTGAGATATACTCAGCTCCAGTACTTGAAAGTGCTATGGAGTTTTGCTTCTTGGTGCACCATGAGATTGCCCCACTTCCCAGATTAAACGTCACATTGGCTGTAACACTCTTTCTATCATCTAAACATCCTGCCCAATCACTATCTGTAAATCCCTGCAATAAGATTTTCTTATTCTTGTCATACATAAGCCCAAACCCGAGGGATCCTGCAACATATCTTTTCACTCTTTTTGCTGCTCCAAAATGCATCTTACTAGGGGCCTGCATGAACCTAGACAACACATTCATAAAGAAACCAATATCTGGTCTGGTATGCTGCAAGTACATAAGTCCACCAATCAAACTTATGTACATTGCAGCATTAGCAGCTCCTAGCCCATCTTCTCTTTTCAGTTTTTCATTAGCATTCATTGGTGTTTCTTCAAACTTGCACCCTAACATCCCAAACTTTATCAGCATCTCTTCAGCATACTTCCTTTGCCCCACAAATATTCCATCATGACCTTGATACACTTCAAGCCCAAGAAAGAATTTGAGAAGACCTAAGTCAGTCATCTCAAACTCTTTGATCATACCCCTTTTGAACTCTTGAATCGGCTGCTCATTGTTTCTTGTGTAGATAATATCATCTACATACAGGCAAACATACATCACACCTTTACCTTCACCCTTTTTAACATACAAAGTAGGCTCATTGTAGCTTCTTGTGAAACTGTTGCTCAGGAAATATGCATCAATCCTGGAGTACCAAGCGCTGGGTGCTTGCTTAAGGCCATACAAAGCCTTAAACAATCTGTAAACCTTCTGTTCCTGATTCTTTACCTCAAATCCAAGAGGCTGCTCAACACAAATTTCTTCTTCTAGTTTGCCATTTAGAAAAGCTGATTTCACATCCAGCTGAAAGATTGACCAACCTTGAGCAGTAGCAGCAAGAACATTTCTGATGGTTTCAAACTTGGCAACATGTGTCTTGAAAGTCCACTCCTTTTCTTTGTGAATAACCTTTTGCCACCAACCTTGCCTTATACTTCATGATCTCTCCTTTTGGCCCTAACTTTGTTTTATACAACCACTTCAGTCCCACTATGTTCTTGTTAGGAGGAGCATCTATACGTTGCCATGTCTCTTTCTTGTCAACTGATTTGATTTCTTCCATCATTGCATTCCTCCATTCCTTCTTTGTCACTGCATCCTCAAAACACATAGGATCACTAATGTTTAAGGCAAATTCACATACCATCTATTCCTCCATTGGTGAAGTTTGATCATACACTTCACTAATGGACTTTGTTTATATAATAGCTGATGAAACATCAGCAATGGCTTCAACACCTTTATTTAAACCTTGAACTGAGGGACCTTCTGAACTGCTGATTTGACCTTGATCATTAGAATTCCCATTTTCATTTCCAGTTGAGCATGTTTCAACTTGTTCATCACATGTACAATCACCTGCATCATCATAAACTCATCAAAGACACTTAAGTCCCAGAGATGTTTATTTTGCTCATTCTTTGTCTTCAAAACACTTAATATCTCTCCTGGAAATAATCTGCTTGGTCAAAGGATCGTACAACCTGTAACCTTTTGAGGGATAATATGAGCCTATTAGAATACATTTAGCAGATGTAGCTTCAAACTTTGGTTTCATCTGTCCAGGTTTCAAGCCAAATGCTAGACTACCAAACACCCTAAAATCTTCCACTTGTGGTTTATTGACAGTCCAGATGTGAAGGGGTGTCTTGGTGTCTAAGGCTTTGGATGGACTTACATTCATAATATGGACAGCCGTGGATACAGCTTCTGCCCAAAAATAACTTGGTAGACCCTTAGCTTGCAACATACATTGTGCTTTTTCAACCACAGTCCTATTTCTTCTTTCACTTACACCATTTTGCTCAGGGGTATAAGGAGTTGTTAATTGTCGTTTGATTCCATGTAATTCACAGAAAGACTAAAATTCATGTGACAAATGCTCCCCACCTCTATCATTTCTTAACACTTTAATAAACTTGCCACTTTGTTTTTCAACTAAAGCCTTGAAAATTTTGAACTTTCCAAAGACTTCAGATTTCTTTTCAAGGAAATAAACCCATGTCATTCTTGAAAAATCATCTATAAAAAGTAAGAAGTACCTGCTACCCCCTAAGCTTTTGACTAGCATTTGGTCCACACACATTTGTGTGAATCAGTTCTAGGACTTGTGAAGCTCTCTTGGTACTGGATTGAAAGGGAATTTTATGCATCTTCCCTAGAGCACATCCTTCACACTGCCCAAACTCCTTCATTTGAGGAAGACCATTCACCATTTATTTGTTGTGCATTTGTTGCAAGGCCTGTGCATGTAAGTGACCAAGTCTGCAATGCCACAGCTTGGTTTCTTCATGAAATTTTAATGAACCACTTGCCTTAACTTTAGTAGCATCCAAAGGAAACATATTATTAGTAGCAAGTTGAACCTTCATCAATTCTGATTGTATTTCCTTATGGATTATAGAACAGGCATTATTATCAAATATCAAAGCATAACCCTTTCTCATTAGTTTCCCTACACTCATTAAATTATATTTTAGATTTGGTGCATAATAGACATCATCAAGATACTTACAATTACCATTAGTCATTCTAATTTTAATGGTACATTTCCCTTCAATAGCCAGATTCTTCTTGTCACCAAGCTTGACATCCAATTTGAAAGCCTCATCAAGTGTCACAAAACTTGACTTTGCACTTTTCATATGATTAGAACACCCAGAGTCTATAAACCAAAGACTTGGGTTCTTAAATCCACTAGCTGTAAGGGCCATAAACAGGTAAGGAGTTTCTTCATTTGGCTGATCATCATCCTCAGCATTTGCCACCTTGTCCTGACCTTCTTCATTGAACCAACAGTCACGTTTGACATGATCAAATCGATTGCATTGATAGCATTGTGGTCCTTTATTCTTGTCATCATTGGGCCTCAATCTTCCTCTTCCTCTATTTGCACTTCTGCCCCTTCCTCTTGTACCTTGAACATAATTCAATATCCTGTTTGGCTAAAAGACCTGTAAAGCCTGTTCATCACTCTTCTTTTTCTCAACAGTCTTCGCATCACTATTTGTCCTGCAATTTAACCTCACCTCTTAAGATTGTAATGATCCCATCAGCTTGACAGGAGTCAAGGTGGAGATATCATAAACAACCTTAATTGATGGGACAACAAAATTAAACTTAGCTGTAAGACTTCTCAATATCTTTTCTACAATCTTTTGATCACGTACATCTTCACCATATGAACGTTGTTGACCCACAATAGCCATAACTCTAGAGAAATAATCTCCAACAACCTCTCCTTCCTTCATAGAGAGGTTTTCAAATTCTCTCCCCTAACCTTGAAGTTTCACAGCGTGAACCTGTGAATCCCCATGGAATTCCATCCGCAGAATATCCCAAGCTTGTTGGGATGAATCAGCAGATGCAATTCTTGAAAACAAGGTGTCGTGGACATCCTGTTGAATGACAGTCAAGGCTTGAGCATCTCTTTTCAACTCTTTTCTGGTTTTAGCCAAGTTTTCACCATGATCAGTGACACCCAGGTTCACAAGATCCCACAGATCTTTTGATCTGATAATGGTTCTCATTCGTACACTCCAATGCTCATATCCTTCACCTTTGAAAACTGGCATGAGGGTCTGGTTGGTATTGATTTGGTTAGTGGACTCAACATGGTTTGATCGACACACAAGGCTCTGATACCACATGTCGGCACAGAACTATGATCCTCACACAAACAATAAGATGAACACTCAAAGATTTAATCGGCACATATTCACTTTTATTAACTGAATAAAACTTGAGAGTACATCATCAACCTACACACTCAATGAACCTAAATAGAGAACAAGCCAAACGGCTAATCAACAAAATAGGAACAACCCTAAAGACTAGGATAACATAACAACTTTGGCAACAACCATTATTCAAAAATAAACTTGACTCGTGAATCTTGTGCATGCATGCAGCACGTGCATGAACTTGAATTATTTCTCAACAATAGCGCCACTGTATAAGAATAAAGGCGACACCCAATGTTGTGAAAATTATAGAGCGATCAAGCTGCTAGGCCATACTATGAAATTATGGGAGAGGTTAACCGAGTCTAGACTTAAAAGAGAAACTTAGGTTACCGAAAACAAATGTGGTTTCATGCCAGGACGGTCAACTATCAGAGCGATACAAATTCTAATGAGATTGATGGAAAAAGACAGGGAAAAGAAGCGGGGTCTAAAGATGGTGTTCAATGGCATTAAAAAGGCATACGATAGTGTACTGCATAGACTAAATTGGGATGGCTTGGAGGATAGTGGGGTTTCTGGATAATATATAGATACTAGCTTATTACCCTGAGAGTGTCCGGGGTTGAAAAATCTAATATGACTTAAACAAAATGATAAAAGTAGAAAACATACCAATAGTAAAGTCAGTCACATGGATCATTAATTCCCATTTGCGTTCACTGACCTGAACCTTGAACCAAATGTGGCGATTCATAGCTCACTTAAGCAGTAGCTTCGGCTTTCTCTTGTGCCTTTTGTTTTCTTTTTGTTGGCTTCAATGGCGGCTTCAAGCTTCTGCTGCCATTTCAAAGGGGCTTCTTTTATTGCCAAAGCACGCTTCTTTTTCTCTTCAACCAATTGGATAAACGTCTTGCCATCCATTCAGATGTAAATACCAAATCAATATCTGCATTATGGTATGATGATGACCAGAAGTTCATCTCAAAGAGAGAATGATACAATGTTAGTTACTCCATCATAAAATATATTTCTTTGAATGCTTTACGTAATAACATAAATAGAGAAAAACCACAAGAAACATACGTAAGCATCAAATAAAAAGAAACATTCCGCAACAAATAGAAAGGATTGTGGTCCGATCAATAGGCAACAGTAAACTGTCAAAAAAAAAAAAAAAAAAAAAAAAAAAAAAAAAAAAAACCACATCCGTATACCTATATTTAAAAAAACAACTTTAAAAAGTCAAAGCTTATTTTTAACAAATGTATATGAATGCTCTATGGATATAAAGGATCTTAAAACAAATCATCATATTTCACTTGGCCACTTGAGTAAGTATAAACGTCTAGGTTTTGTATAATCTCCCCGATTATAAAATCAGCTAAACAATGAGATTAAGATACGCAAATCTCGTTAAATGGAAAAGCAAGAATAAGTTTTGGACTCTTACCTTATTTAAATAGGAAACACACCAAAGTCTGAGATTTACTTAAGAACACAAAATCCCAAACTTGCAAATGTCAGATTATGAAAGAATCTACAAGAACGTCACAAAAATATCACTTCCGCCACAAAATAAATTGAATATATAAGAATGGATATCCAAAAGTAAAACCAAGTTAATTAAACACATATTTCCCCTTCATGCTGCAAATTGTGGCTCGGGTGGTGGTTCGTTGTGGCTGCATCACGGTGACCAGAGTGGGGGTGGGGTATGGTGGTTCAGTGGTAGTTGGAGAATAGGTGGGGTTGTCTAGTGTGAGTGTGCGCGTGGAGAAGATATGCAGGAAGGAGAAGAATGAGGAGATGAGGGCTAGGGTTTTGAGGAAG
Source organism: Ambrosia x helenae (assembly GCA_030844895.1). Lineage (NCBI taxonomy): Eukaryota > Viridiplantae > Streptophyta > Magnoliopsida > Asterales > Asteraceae > Ambrosia > Ambrosia x helenae. Next base: position 40,313,180 of record CM061232.1, read on the forward strand.
AAGGTAATAAGGAGGAGAAGGGATAAGTTAGGGTTATATATTTATTAATTTGATTAAAAAACAAAAATAAAAAAAAAATACTTGTACCATATTATGCTACGTAGCACATTCAATGGGGATGAGATCACCAATGAATGTCATGTCATCAAAGTCTTATTCTTTTATATATATTAATTAATAGATAATTGTGGATATTTATGTTAAGAGTGAAACTAGTGTTTGTGTACTGGTAGGGGATACTAATTTCTTCCCTATGTAGGTAAGACTCCACCAAAGGTCCGCGTTGAGTTTATTTCTCTTTGTTGTTGTTTTGGATGAACTGAGGATGATATTGTGTTAATTGTGAAGAGTAAACAGAGTCAATATGAGAGGTTAGAGGAGTGGTGAATAAATTTAGAGGGAAAAGGTTAAGGATTGGTCGCTCTAAGACTGAGTACTTTTACTGTGACTTCAGTGGGGCAGGTGTTGACGGGGACACTCAGATTACCATTAAGGGCCAAGTAGTTCCACAGGCAACTAATTTCAAGTAATTAAGGTTGTTTCTACAAAGTTGTGGAGAGATAGATAGTTATGTAGCATGCCGTGTCTAGGTTGAATAGTGTAGGTGGATAGTATCTACATATAAAAGGAGAAATTCCATAGAGTTGTGGTTAGACCTGCTTTGTTATATGGAACTGATTGTTGGGCCTTTAAGAAAACTTAGGCGCGTAAGCTAGAGGTAGCAGAGATGAGGATGTTGAGGTAGATGTGTTGACACACTAGTTTAGCCAAGATAAGAAATGAGGTTTTCTAGGAAAGATTAGGTGTAATTAGTATATCAGATAAGATAGGGGGAGGTTGAGATGGTTTGAGCATGTTAAAAGGAGAATGACAACGACCACAGTTAGAGTTGTAGAAGCTATCACTTTGAGGGAAGGGGGAGTAGAGGTAGATCGGAATTGACTGGAGAGGAACGAATTAGGCGTTGTTTGTTAGACGTGCACCTCTCTGAGGACATGATCGATGATAGGAGTTCGGGCAGACGTAAAAGTAAGGTTAAGGACTTTTAGGAGGAAAGTCTATTTTTTTTTTTTTTTTTAAATGGATGTTGATTGATCACATGTGTGTATATAAGGTGTGGCTAATATGGTTTTGGAGTTGGGGTCTCTCTAGAAACAACATCTCTAACCTCTAGGATAGACCTTTAATTTATAGTTAAATTTATTTGATGGCTTTTAAGGTATCAAATTTAAACACTAACTTCGTTAACATCTTTATCCTCTATTATACTATCAATGTCTTCATTGTCTTCATTGTTTTATAGTTCTTTTTTTTTTTTTAATTAGTAAACAGTTTTTCATCACCAATTTGTAGTTTTTATCACAAATTTATGGTTTTGAGCAACTGTTGACTTTATTCTCTCATATCATTTCTTAAAGGAGGAGCGAGTACAACCAGATACGAATCAAGTTGTCTACAAACTTGAGATGGCAAGTCATGAAATTCCTGTAAGAACTTCTTTTTGTTAGAACTTCATTTTTTTATTAATAAAGAAATGAAATCTATTAGTTGAATTAGATATTTAATAAAATGCGAAAATGATGAAACTGGAGCAGTCACATTTCCCATTCAATAACAAACAATAGAGATAATAAATTAGGTTAAAGTTCATGGATGGCCCCTGTGATTTACACAAATTTAAAATTTGATCATCGGCTTTTGAAAATTACATTGATGGTGGTTGCAGCAATGTTTTAAAAACCGGTTTTTTAATTATACCGAATTTGACTAAAAAATGGTTCAACCGGTTGAACCGCGTTATATCAGGCGGTTAAACTGGGTTGATTAGTTAGCTATATAATTTCATAAATTACAACATTAACACAAAAAATAATCTAAAAGTACATAATGGAATACTAAAATACTATCAAAAAGTTAATCAATAATTAAAAAATAATTCAAAAGATAATCTAAAGTTTTAAATTTTTTAAAAGTTATTCCTTAATAAAAAAATAATCTTAAAATAACCAGAAACTAACATATACCGGTACTGGTATAGCAGTTCAAACCGGTATACCGGATTTTACCGGCGGTATAAATCAATACTGTTTCCCATATTTACCGGAGTGTTTCGTACTGGATTTCCATCTGAAAACGGTAATACCGGTATAACCGGCCGGTATTTACCGGTTTTTAAAACATTGGGTTGCAGTTTGTTTTTTATCATGGAATAATGGAAATAAATAATCCCAACTATTGACTATTGGCCAATAACAGTCCCAACTACGAAAATCACCAATATTGGTCCCAACTTTCGACATATTGGAAACCAACGGACCCAAACTAACGGAGGCTAACTCCGTTAGTGTGATGCTGACGTGGCATGCCACGTAGGATCATTTTGCCACGTGGCATGCCACGTAGGATGCCACATAAGATTATTTTGCCACGTGGCATGCCACGTAGGATGCCACGTAGGATCATCTTGCCACCTAAGCATGCCAAGTCAGCATCACACTAACGGAGTTAGCCTCCGTTAGTTTGGGTCCGTTGGTTTCCAATATGTCGAAAGTTGGGACCAATATTGGTGATTTTCGTAGTTGGGACTGTTATTGGCCAATAATCAATAGTTGGGATTATTTATTTCCATTATTCCTTTTATCATTAGTAGTTCCTGACTTGGATAATGGTTAAAAGTTTTTATGTAAGTTTATATGAAGTTACCCATCTCTTTAAAACTAAAAAAACAAATATTATAAACCCCTCTCTCTCTCCCTCCCTCCCTCCCTCCCTCTCAACCACCGCTAACAACAACAACCATCATCACCACCATTTTGATTTATTCTTGGCCTACAGAATCCATACAACAACACCACCACCTTTATTAGAATTCGGGTAGAAACATTAGTAGATTGTCGGAAAACCGCCACTGTTTCGACCTCCACATCATTGAACCACAACCACCGCCACCACCATACCATCTCCACAATCACAATCATATCCCCCTCTTTTTTTCTGACCAAATCCCACCACCTAGGCTGCCCACCACTACAGTCGCCCACCCCTCCCCCTCTTTTACCATAAATGAACCATAGGCTTCCAACAATTCGTCAGAAAAAACAACCTACTTTTGACAGCCAAATCTAAAACATATGAACGGATATGAGCAACCTAAACCTGAAAAATCCATGTGTTCCACACAATAACATGCAAATCGACATACCAGAGGTTGGAAGCCGAGAAAAAGGGGCACACAGATGGTGACGGTAGGACGATGGGGCTTTTAACCAGGTCAGATCTATTGGGTTTGTTCGGATGGGGCTTTTGACTGGATATTGTGTTAATGGTTTTGGGAGGTGGTGGTGGTTGTTAGAGGATGTGTTGTTGATGGTTCGGGAGGTGCTAGTCGTGGTTTTAGGATGTGGTAATGGTGGTAGTTTGAGTAGGAGTTGGTGCTGGTAGTTTGAGAAGGTGGTAATGGTTGTTTGAGGAAGTGTTCGGGTGATCCTTGTGGGTAGCTTGGTGATTTTTAATGGCTTAACTGAAAATTACAATGAAATTAGTTGACAAGAATCATGAGAGTTATGAAATGTCAACTATGGGGCTCATATGTGTTAAATGGGGGCATCTGTTGTGCAAATCACATGCACTTTACTCAACAAATTATTATAAGATATAGTTTTTTAAATGAAACGATAATGTAAACGAAGGGTTGAGATATAATAGGATGTTCATTTTCCTAGGAAGTGAGCTATCCTAGCCACTAGATTGTGTGATGGAGGATTAAGATTAAAGTGGTGGCAATAACAATTAAAAGAGAGGGTGCATGACTTAAAGTAAGTGTATTATCCGGGAAAAAAATAGTTTTTCTCTCTCTCTTCCACTTCCACCATTTTTTAAAGGTTCACAACTTTTCAATTTGACATTATTTAACAAAAAATTAAATCATATAACGAACGATTGTTTCATCTTTAAAACGACCATAGTATCAATATATAAAAAAAAAATAAAAAACAAGACATGAGTATGCCCGGTTCGTCGGTTTTTAAACCTTAAAAATTAAATTATATAACGAACGATTTTTTAAATTATGCCACATAATTAACTAAAATGCCCATTGTGTAATCTTTAATTATGCCATATGTTACAATTACATTCCTTTTTAACCTTCTCATAAAGATAATACTTACCATTTGATTTTTTCCCTATAAAAAGATAAATTATAATTCACAGTAGGAAATTTGGATTGTAATAATCCCACTTTTGTGTTGTTAGCCAATAATAATCCCACCTAAGTTTATTCTTCCTACCAGTCCCAACTTTTATTTTTTTTTCTCATTGCACCCGCCATTAAGTCACACTAACGCTGTTAGCTGAAACTCACAATTCTAGGCGATTGTTCACCGGATCTGAAAGAGGGAATCAAGATGATGATATTGGTATGTTCAATTGCAGAAACGAGCATGGTTTGATGGGTTTCAGGTTGATGTTCTTGTCGGAGGGGATGACCGGAACCGACAATTAAATCATCAAACAATGCTCATTCGGCAATTACACATGCCAATATCATCATCTTGATTCCCTCTTTCAAATCTGATGAACTATCGCCTAAAATTGCGGGTTTCAGCTAACGGCGTTAGTGTGACTTAACGGCGGGTGCAATGAGAAAAAATAAATTAAAAGGTGGGACTTGTGAGAAGAATAAACTTAGGTGAGATTATTATTGGCCAACAACACAAAGGTGAGATTATTACAATTCAATTATCAGTAGTAGGATGAAACTTAAGTTATTCATGACCTTGGCTTGAATTATGAAGAGATATTTATAAAAAAAAAATGACTAATTATAACTATGGCACATAAATATTTACTATCTCTCTTTACAATCTTTAGTGAACCTTGAAATAAAATGTATATAAAACCAACGTGTAATTGTTTTTTTCATAACTTGTTATACACTTTTATACATTCTATAATTTCAAGTGTTACGATATACTTTTGTTAGTGTTGTAACATATATGATCCTCCTTCCGTCCAACAACTAACTTAATTATTTGGTCTAGCTACTTATTGTTGGTTTCCGGCCCCAACCAAAACACACTATACACTCAACTCCTTACGATATGTATATGAAATAAGAAGAAAACTTGCAAGCAGTAACGAAAGAAACGCTGTTATCTATACTATATTATAATGCATGAGGCAAAGGTAGTTTAAAATACCTAAAAGTTAAGAACTTTATTTTCATTAACAACCCTAAAATGAGTGTAAAATAGTCATATAAACAATTTTACACTTTGATACCCCATCTTAGTTATACTTTAATACCATAAACTTACTCATCTTTAGTTATTTAAATTATAGTTAAACTTTTTTTTCTTTATTTTAAGCAAACTATCCCCATGATTTTTAAATAGTCATATTTATTTTCATACGTTGATGCTTTTATAAATAAAAATTACATCATAATAATGAGCATTTTATTATTTTTGATTTGATATAGGGTTGCTATTTTGTAATTTAATTTTTTTATATGTTACGTGATTAACATTTTTTATGTGTAACGTGATTAACAATATCTACCAATGAGCAATAATTAAACCGTTCAATGAAGCCAAACCAAAAAACAAACAAAATTGAACCAAAATCAATTGAAACTGAATTAACCAACATCTGCTTTCACTTAAAGCCGGTTATCGTTTTCTTGGATTGATATAATACCATTTAGCCTTGGTACCGAAATGCTCATCTCTGCGTATAAGTAATATTTAGTTTTATCATTAGTTCATAGTTTTTAGCACTAACATTTTTCTTCGTTTATATCATTGCTTCAAGGAGGAGGGAGTACAACGCCTAAATAATGAGGAAGTAGAAGCATTGAAAGTTCAGTTGACACGAGAAAATATAGTAAGGCCAACTTTTTTTTTCTTTATTTCATCTTTCTACGTATAAATGTAACTCATGTAATTAAAAATGTAAGATGCTCAGAGGCGTTAAGTCATGAAACCCGAGGTGTGTGAAAAAACTCAACCGCCTCACACCTTAGGATGCTTTATAATAAAAAAAAATTACTTAACAAGTTCAAAAGGCCATTTGGCTATAAATATGCTTAGAAGAAATGATGTTTTACAAAATTTATAAATTTATAATGATAACAAATGAACTTTCCAAAAAATATGTACTGGATAAGTACTCGAAAAATTGTGTATAACCATTCAACTGAACACAAAATGAAATTATAAGTTGAAAAGAAATACTTTTATAATCGAAGTTTAAAAGAAACCGGGTTTCCTACTTTTTTTGAAAGGTTAATTTCTTTTAAATCTTGTGGTCTATAGGACTTGAACCTAAGATCTTCCACAACCTAGGTGTTTTAAACGCTTTGCCTACTTTACCCAATATCAATCCACTCATAGCTATAAATACTATTAGTAAAAGGCACATAGGTAGAGAAGCTGCTTTCGGTGACACTCCTAGTTCCAAACTCAACCGTATATAAGAGTCAGGAAAACATAAAAATGCACACAACTAGACTAAAAAGAAACAAATAAACATAAATAAAAAAAATATAGAGAGATAAAAATAACACATCATACTAATACACATGCAATTGATATCTTGCACAAGTCACCAAAACAAAACTGAAAAAATAAGCTCTTAAGACAAGACACTAGTACAACAAGATAACACCCCATAAAAGTTCTTAACCAGCTTAATCTTACGTTTTCACAAACTCCTATCATCAGCCATGTCCTCATAAAGGTATACGTCTAGTAAATTCTTTATAATTCACTCTTCCCAAGTAAGTTTCGGCCCCCTACCAATAGTGAAACTTTCTATTTTATGACTGTTGTTGTCACATGTCTCCTTTTGATATACCCAAACCATCTTAGTCTCCTCCCCTCAATAGGGAAACTTTCTGTTTTTCGTACTATTGTTGTCGCATATCTCCTATTGACATGCCCAAACCATCTCAGTTTCCCTCCTGTATCTTATCCGATATACTAGCTACCCTAAACCTCATTTTTTATCCTATATAACATAGAGTACCCACACATTCATCTTAGCATCCTCATCTTTGTTATGTCCATTTTACGCATATGTGTCTTCTCAATGGCCCACCAATCTATTTTGTATAACATAGCAGGTCAGACTGCAACCCAATAAAATTTTCCCTTTAATTTAGTTAGGACCTCTTGTCACACAATACCCTAGTGGCTCTCCACCTATACCATCTAACTTGAACGCAATGGGTTACGTAGCTATCTATCTCCCTATCACTTTGAACAAATAATCCTAAATACTTAAATTTAGTTGCCTCTGGAACTACTTGCCCTACAACAGTGATTCAAGTGTCCTCATCCTGGCATGCACTGCTGAAATCACAGTAATGGAACTCCGTTTTAGAGTGACTAGTCCTTAAACCTTTGCCTTCTAAAGCTGTTCACCACTCTTCTAACTTCGCATCCAGGCTTTGTTTACTCCCCCTCAACTAACATAGTATCATCCGTAAAAAAGGAAGCCCCGTGGAATTGCGTCTGGATCAACTTAGGTAACTCATCTAGGAAAGCCTCAAATAGGAATGGACTTAATGCAAACCCTTGAGGGACTCCTACCCTGATAGGGAAGAAATCGGTATCTCCTATAGGTGCATGAACACTAGTTTCAGTCCTAACATACATATCTCTAATTAAGTATATGTACTTACAGGAACTCCTCTACTCTCAAAACTATCCCAAATCAATCCATGTGGCACACTGTCATATGTCTTCTCATTGTTAATGAACACAATATGTAGATCTCGTTTTTTCTCTTTATATTTTCCGTCAATCTCCTTAGAATGTGTATCGTTTCCATAATTGACTGCCCTAGCGTGAAACCAAATTGGTTTACCATAACCGTAGTTTCTCTTCTAATTCTAGTCTTAACTACAATCTCATATTATGGCCAAGTAGCTTAATCTCTATGTAATTTCCACAACACTTGGCACCTCCTTTTTTCCTACATAAAGGCACTAGTAGGGATGAGAAAATGGTATTGAGTACAGGTGCTGAATTTTCCGTACTGAATCATTTTCGTACCAATTAGGTACTAATTTTTGGCATTTTGGGTACCGTTACCAGTTTGGTACCGGTCTTTTACATATTTTACCTTCACATACCGGTACCGTACCGAGCATTTTCATTTTTAATACCCATTTTTACCGATTTTCAATACACACACTGAGATCATCCATATGCACTACAACACCGCTCCTCCATTGATCCAGCATGCTTTGATATTTAAATATAAGATTGAACAAAATATTTAGCCATTGAACTTCTGCATTTTCCAAACACCTCCACACATCAACTGTTATGTTATTTGGACTAGCTACCTTTTCCCTTCCTATCTTTCTTAGTGTTGTCCTCACCTCTCCCTGTTTGATATGGGGACAATAGCAATTATTACATTGTCTGCTTTGAGTAACGGTGTTATCATTTTCTTGTTTGTAAGCCCTCACGCCTTTGAAAAGATTGTGGAAGTAGGTTTGCGATCTAAACATAATATCATGATCTTTGAATATAACATGTCCATCCTCATCCTTTATAAACCTTACTACTCCTAGATCCTAATTCATACGCTCCCTAATTTTGGAAATCCTAAACATATCAAACTCCCCTTCCTTTTTTTTAGACTATACATCCGCATATAGGTTGTGTTCTTTGCTTGTGTCACTTCCCTCCTTGTCCTTATCCATGAACCTCAAAAGCTCCCTAAAACTCCCTTTCTTATCCTTTATTTTGGTTTGCACATCCTCACTCCACCACCTGAACTCCTTATGCTCACTTGCGTTTCTTGTTGTACCTCCTAGAGTCTCACTCACCATGTGACTAATGGTGGTGATCTCCATAGCCTCCCACATCCAGTTTGTGTCCCATTCAGTCGAACCAATGTCACCATGATTGACCTTATCTCTAAACAATATGATCTTGTCACCCTTCAAAGTTTCCCATTGAATCCTATCTCATAATTCCTCTCCCATTTTGGCAATTTTTCTCTCATGACTAAATCTAAATTTTGGTTAAAAGAGGATAATAGGGGTTCCTTGGTGGCTTTACGGGAGACTCTTTGTGTGGAAGAGACATGTTTTAATAATGAATCTTTATGGGGCGGGTCAGATGTAGAATTTGATTTTGTTGGTTCCACATGCCGATTGGGGGGGGGGGGGGGTTAACATGTGAGATTCCAAGATTTTTTGTCACACCCTCAAATTCCACGTGCGGGGTTTTACCGCGAGGCGCATGACAAACCAGGATCTAAGTCAACGGTCACAATAAACGACACTATATGATACGTAAAATGACATAAACAAACCATCTAGTTTTCATAAATCCATCGCTGCGGAAGCGTAACTTTATTACAACCCAAAATGTAAAAGTACTTAAGTCTGAAAAAGATAAGAAAATGCAAATGAATCCTAGACGCCGTGAGACTCCGTGCGCCTATCGACTGCCGCTACCTCAACGACCTGAGACAAACATGCTAAAAACGTCAGCAAATAATGCCGGTGAGTTCACAGGTTTTATATTAAATGTTTTAAGTAATGAAAGCCATCATGTTACCACTATGTCAGAAATGTTAGCGTTAGCTAGACGCATGAGTAATACTACTACGACCGGAAACCATTACAGACAACGATATATGATTTTGCCCGAAACGATTATGCACTACCATCCCCGGTAGCGTTATGACCGAGACAGTATGCACCCGCCCGGCTCCCAGCCGACGGGTGGGGTCTGTCAGTCCCAATAGATCTATCCACATTTCCCCCGTTATGCTATCCAGCATATTCATGGTTTCCCCGGGACTTTACGTATCGTATAGTATGTAAATGAATTAACACTAGTATAACATGATAATTTATGAAATAAGTATGAGCATGTGTCTCCCCCGAAGTGTAAAACGTAAAGTGGGGCCGTGAAACTCACCTGATGCTGCTCCTCGGACTAAGACAAGTAAACCTGCTCAATAGACGGCACCAAATACCGGTGACCTATCATGACGAGTGTATAAGGTGTTAGACTAACAACCCGTAGGTTGATTAGTCCCTAGCAGTCCAGACCATAACCGTGTACATATGAAATGATGTTTAAACGTTTAACCGACCACACCAGACAAGGTCCGACATCCCATTGGTGACCCGACATTCCACGTGTTAGATAAATACAAGACATCATGCCACATATGCAATTAAACACTTAATACGCGCAACAGTTCACCTAGTCTAGCATAATGTCCGATTAACGCGTAAACAGGTCCGAACACGTGTTACTAAGTCATTGGGTGTATCCCGGGGTTGCTATCATGTTCCTAGGCGTCAACTCATGTTCCGGGATGTTAAAATATACATACAGCAGCATTATACGCGATTAGGAATCAAACTAGCATTTAGGATTGTAAATGCCTTATGTATAGGCATTTAGGATTGTAAATGCCTTAAGTATAGGCATTTAGGATTGTAAATGCTAGTAGAAGTAGCATTTAGGAATCAAACTAGCATTTAGGATTGTAAATGCTAGTAGTTGAGGGGAATAGGCCCCTATTCGCATGTACTATAGGCGAATAGGCTTGTATTCGCCTGAACATCAGGCATTTAGGATTCTACTCGCCTAAAGCCTCATGCGAGTAGGATCCTACTCGCCTATACAGTTCTGTAGTGCAATTTCGCGCGCCGAACACTCCAAATCAGATCCGAAACATGTAAGAATATTCAATAATCATCCTAACACATTAACAAACATATTTCAAGCAAAACCCCTAAGTTTTCATCGTTCTAACCGTTCCGAATGTGAGCGTTTTCTCAAAATAGCAACTTAGCATGTAAACATCACATCAACATGCAAGAACTTACCCTAAATAGCAATTATTCAGATTAAATCACATAACCACGTTATCCGATAGCATCCTACTGTTCTAGCATCATCCTAGAGCAAACCCTAACATCATACAATCAACAACACACCTCATATCATCCTTAATCATCCAAAATCCTTCAAATGGGTCAAAACATCAAGTATCAACAATACACAACCAAAACCATTCAAACTCCTAGGACATCATCATACTAACTTGTAATAGCCATAAACATCATAATAACACAAAAACAATCATGATTTAATCCTAAAAATTCTATCTTTAATCACATATAACACATATAACACATGTAAAGGTGTGGGTTTGTTTAAAAACGGTTTTAAATGGATTTTCAAAGACAAAAACGTTTATAAGTCAGGTCTGGACTTTTAGGGAGTAAAACATAATCATTTAAAGGTTTGGGTTTGAAGAACACACCTTGTATTTAAGAGGAGATGATGGAATAAGCTTGGAAATGGTTGTTTTGATGTAAAAATAGGTTCCAGAGGGTGTTTGTGGGTTGAGATAGGTTATGGGACGGCTAGGGTTGTATAAATGATGTTTTAGAGGTCAAGGGCGGTATTTATAGGCGTTTTTAGTCGTGACCTGCAGTATAGGCGAGTACGCAGATGTCATTGGCGAGTAGGATCCTATTCGCTAGTAACAACTAGCATTTAGGCCCTACTCGCTAGTAATACTAGCATTTAGGCCCTATTCACTAGTAACAACTAGCATTTAGCCCCTAATCACTAGTAACAACTAGCATTTAGCCCTACTCACTAGTAACAACTAGCATTTAGCCCCTAATCACTAGTAACAACTAGCATTTAGCCCTACTCACTAGTAACAACTAGCATTTAGCCCTACTCACTAGTAACAACTAGCATTTAGCCCCTAATCACTAGTAACAACTAGCATTTAGCCCCTAATCACCCCAAGGGGCTTCCTACTCGCCTATAGCCTAAGTATCCGAGCTTTTGGCGCGTTAAACCCTATTTTAACATATATAAACACGTTTTCACATACCGACAAGTCACATAATGATTACCAACATATAATGCACGATAAATAACACGTTCCCACCCGATCACCAATTCCCGGGACCCGAGACTTGCGTGTGTGCGTTAAACCCGGCGATTCCACGAATCACCAATCCTTGTACACATGGTTATGGACCGACACCCAATGGTCCCTCGGACCATTGTAACGGCTCCCGATGATTCCCGAATCATCGATACGACTCAACCGACCTGGTCAAGTATGATATTAAGTAGTTGTTTTCAATGTTTTCGTTGAGGTAGACTCGTATGTATGCAAAGTATGATTCGCATGTATGTAAAGTACGAAACGTATGTATGTAAAATATGAAAAGTGTTAACCTAAATATGCCGGGTGTCACATCATCCCCCAGTTGAAAGAATTTTCGTCCCGAAAATTTCCCGAAGTCAAAGAGAATGAAACGATAAAAAGAAAAATTTCCCCAAACATTTCCCGGTCGTCACATCATTCCCCTGTTGAAAGGAATCTCGCCCCGAGATTCACTCTTCGACAGTGATGAGTGTCGACCTAACCAAGTAACGTTTCCCAGAATGTAAACGAAATGATAACAGCGAACGAAGAACGATAGCAACGATTACTCTATGCCGGGGAACCGCCCTCCCCAAGGTGAATACAAAACAGTGAATCCTCCTGATCGAAGGCCTACTAGAGACTACTGTGATCGGTATAAATGATACACCGGTACCGTCCAAGTAGCATCTCTAAAGGACCCACATCAGACCGATGAATGCAAGCGATGATCAAATACCACTAAATGCACACAATGAATACGAATCGCCAAGCAATGTGAATGAAAATGAATACAAGTATAATGAGAATCAATAAAAGAATACTCACCAGTAACAGTATCAGGATCCTCCTGGTTCTCCCTAGCACCGATGACATAAGCACGAGCCGGAGCAGTTCGACCGCCACCCTCGCCTTGCTTCGCCTTGGGACAGTCCCGCCTGAAGTGCCCCGTGTCGCCACAGTGATAACATCCCTGATTTCCCCTGGGTGCAGCAGTGGTAGTAGTAGCAGTAGTAGGGGCGACCACCTGTTGTTGAGCCTGAAGATTCACCCTGCAGCTCTGGGCCTGATGCCCGTTCCTCTTACATCGGGTACAATAACTACAATCCCCAAGATGATGGTACCCACAACGATCACACCTAGGCAGCCTCCCGGTATACCCACTCTGCCTCTGCTCAGAAGATGCACCCGTAGCCTCAAATTTCTTCGGCTGCTGCTGAGGCTGAACTGTACCCTTTCCCGCGCTCTCCCATTTCCTCTTGTTGCCATCAGAGGTCTTCACCACAGTACCCTTAGGAGGCAAAACACCCTCCTGAACCTTCTGCTTAGTCAGCCTATGAGCCAACCGAATGGTATCCCGAAGTGTAGTAGCATCATTCGCGGTCACCAACCCGCGAACCTCAGGCACCAACCCACTAATGTAGAACTCAATAGCCTTATATTCAGGCGTCACAGAATCCGGGCACAAAAGTGCCAACTCATGGTAGCGAGTGGTATACTCCTCTATCTCAGATCCCACCATCTGATGATTCCACAGCTCATGCTCCAAACTCTTGATCTCATCCCTAGGGCAATACTCCCTCTTCAAACGAAACACAAACTCGGTCCATGGCAACACATGGGCCTCCAGTAAACCAATAGTCTGCACCGTCGAATTCCACCAAGTCAAGGCACGTCCCTCAAATGTCCCTGAAGCATACTTCACACGATACTCCTCTAGGCAGTTACACATGGAGAAAGCGGACTCGACCTTCTCCAACCAACGGAGTAGTCCCACAGCTCCCTCAGTCCCACTGAAGTTATGGGGCTTACAGTCCCGAAACATCTTGTAAGTACAGTGGACTGGAGGAGGTGGAGGTGGTGGAGGTGGAAAAGCACCCCCTGTTACAAAAAGCAACACGGTCAGAAAACGATCATCACACGACAAAAGATAAGGAATGAGGGTAGGGGTAATTAAATTACCACCATGGCCCTGCTGGGCGGCCTGCTGCGCAGCAATAGCAGCTGCCACGTGCTCCTGGATCAGATTATTCAGCTCCGCCTGGGTCATGCTGATGTTACCACGACCCCCATTACGTCCACCGCCATTTCGGCCACCAACACGACCACCAACGCGACCACCACGACGTCCTGCCATCTTCTATCAAGATCAGAGACAAGACATCAGATTCCAGAACAGATAACAAGGAATCATGAAGCAATCATAAGCAATAAGGTCAACCGGAGAACTGGATTCCATCATGGTTATTAGATCAAACACAGAGTCCACCAGGATTTCCATGCATTTCAACTTATTATTTCGTGTGCACCCGAAATGATAAGTCGCTCTACATGGTCCCCGAGGCGTGCTCCTAGCTTGACTTTCAGACCACAAGGCACCCACATTCAAGAATAGGTAAGGACTCCTAGGTGATACAACACCCAAGATATAGAACAACAAGTACAAGTGTGAGATGATGTGTGCGAGCAAATGTGTCCATTGGAGTATAGAAAGGGGAGATGTCCGAATCTTGGACAAATCTCCGAAGGATGCCGAAGCCACTCCAACGTACACCACTGCCGTGCAAGGGTAGTAAGTCCCCTCGTCTTCAGCACGAAGATGAAGAACAGGATAGGAAATAAGAGTAATAGATAGATGATGTAAGCATAAATGATAATAACGAATGTAATACAAATACCCCGGCAATTCCCATATGACATGACTTATATGAATGTGACCGTCTAGTGTGTGCGACTCGGCTATAGACTTGACTCAACATGCAGTCCTAGTTCACTATAACCATTGGCTCTGATACCAATCTGTCACACCCTCAAATTCCACGTGCGGGGTTTTACCGCGAGGCGCATGACAAACCAGGATCTAAGTCAACGGTCACAATAAACGACACTATATGATACGTAAAATGACATAAACAAACCATCTAGTTTTCATAAATCTATCGCTGCGGAAGCGTAACTTTATTACAACCCAAAATGTAAAAGTACTTAAGTCTGAAAAAGATAAGAAAATGCAAATGAATCCTAGACGCCGTGAGACTCCGTGCGCCTATCGACTGCCGCTACCTCAACGACCTGAGACAAACATGCTAAAAACGTCAGCAAATAATGCCGGTGAGTTCACAGGTTTTATATTAAATGTTTTAAGTAATGAAAGCCATCATGTTACCACTATGTCAGAAATGTTAGCGTTAGCTAGACGCATGAGTAATACTACTACGACCGGAAACCATTACAGACAACGATATATGATTTTGCCCGAAACGATTATGCACTACCATCCCCGGTAGCGTTATGACCGAGACAATATGCACCCGCCCGGCTCCCAGCCGACGGGTGGGGTCTGTCAGTCCCAATAGATCTATCCACATTTCCCCCGTTATGCTATCCAGCATATTCATGGTTTCCCCGGGACTTTACGTATCGTATAGTATGTAAATGAATTAACACTAGTATAACATGATAATTTATGAAATAAGTATGAGCATGTTTCTCCCCCGAAGTGTAAAACGTAAAGTGGGGCCGTGAAACTCACCTGATGCTGCTCCTCGCACTAAGACAAGTAAACCTGCTCAATAGACGGCACCAAATACCGGTGACCTATCATGACGAGCGTATAAGGTGTTAGACTAACAACCCGTAGGTTGATTAGTCCCTAGCAGTCCAGACCATAACCGTGTACATATGAAATGATGTTTAAACGTTTAACCGACCACACCAGACAAGGTCCGACATCCCATTGGTGACCCGACATTCCACGTGTTAGATAAATACAAGACATCATGCCACATATGCAATTAAACACTTAATACGCGCAACAGTTCACCTAGTCTAGCATAATGTCCGATTAACGCGTAAACAGGTCCGAACACGTGTTACTAAGTCATTAGGTGTATCCCGGGGTTCCTATCATGTTCCTAGGCGTCAACTCATGTTCCGGGATGTTAAAATATACATACAGCAGCATTATACGCGATTAGGAATCAAACTAGCATTTAGGATTGTAAATGCCTTATGTATAGGCATTTAGGATTGTAAATGCCTTAAGTATAGGCATTTAGGATTGTAAATGCTAGTAGAAGTAGCATTTAGGAATCAAACTAGCATTTAGGATTGTAAATGCTAGTAGTTGAGGGGAATAGGCCCCTATTCGCATGTACTATAGGCGAATAGGCTTGTATTCGCCTGAACATCAGGCATTTAGGATTCTACTCGCCTAAAGCCTCATGCGAGTAGGATCCTACTCGCCTATACAGTTCTGTAGTGCAATTTCGCGCGCCGAACACTCCAAATCAGATCCGAAACATGTAAGAATATTCAATAATCATCCTAACACATTAACAAACATATTTCAAGCAAAACCCCTAAGTTTTCATCGTTCTAACCGTTCCGAATGTGAGCGTTTTCTCAAAATAGCAACTTAGCATGTAAACATCACATCAACATGCAAGAACTTACCCTAAATAGCAATTATTCAGATTAAATCACATAACCACGTTATCCGATAGCATCCTACTGTTCTAGCATCATCCTAGAGCAAACCCTAACATCATACAATCAACAACACACCTCATATCATCCTTAATCATCCAAAATCCTTCAAATGGGTCAAAACATCAAGTATCAACAATACACAACCAAAACCATTCAAACTCCTAGGACATCATCATACTAACTTATAATAGCCATAAACATCATAATAACACAAAAACAATCATGATTTAATCCTAAAAATTCTATCTTTAATCACATATAACACATATAACACATGTAAAGGTGTGGGTTTGTTTAAAAACGGTTTTAAATGGATTTTCAAAGACAAAAACGTTTATAAGTCAGGTCTGGACTTTTAGGGAGTAAAACATAATCATTTAAAGGTTTGGGTTTGAAGAACACACCTTGTATTTAAGAGGAGATGATGGAATAAGCTTGGAAATGGTTGTTTTGATGTAAAAATAGGTTCCAGAGGGTGTTTGTGGGTTGAGATAGGTTATGGGACGGCTAGGGTTGTATAAATGATGTTTTAGAGGTCAAGGGCGGTATTTATAGGCGTTTTTAGTCGTGACCTGCAGTATAGGCGAGTACGCAGATGTCATTGGCGAGTAGGATCCTATTCGCTAGTAACAACTAGCATTTAGGCCCTACTCGCTAGTAATACTAGCATTTAGGCCCTATTCACTAGTAACAACTAGCATTTAGCCCCTAATCACTAGTAACAACTAGCATTTAGCCCTACTCACTAGTAACAACTAGCATTTAGCCCCTAATCACTAGTAACAACTAGCATTTAGCCCTACTCACTAGTAACAACTAGCATTTAGCCCCTAATCACTAGTAACAACTAGCATTTAGCCCCTAATCACCCCAAGGGGCTTCCTACTCGCCTATAGCCTAAGTATCCGAGCTTTTGGCGCGTTAAACCCTATTTTAACATATATAAACACGTTTTCACATACCGACAAGTCACATAATGATTACCAACATATAATGCACGATAAATAACACGTTCCCACCCGATCACCAATTCCCGGGACCCGAGACTTGCGTGTGTGCGTTAAACCCGGCGATTCCACGAATCACCGATCCTTGTACACATGGTTATGGACCGACACCCAATGGTCCCTCGGACCATTGTAACGGCTCCCGATGATTCCCGAATCATCGATACGACTCAACCGACCTGGTCAAGTATGATATTAAGTAGTTGTTTTCAATGTTTTCGTTGAGGTAGACTCGTATGTATGCAAAGTATGATACGCATGTATGTAAAGTACGAAACGTATGTATGTAAAATATGAAAAGTGTTAACCTAAATATGCCGGGTGTCACATCATCCCCCAGTTGAAAGAATTTTCGTCCCGAAAATTTCCCGAAGTCAAAGAGAATGAAACGATAAAAAGAAAAATTTCCCCAATAATTTCCCGGTCGTCACATTTTTTGTAGGAACCTCATGGTTAAAGATACAGTTTTCCTTTTAACATCTGGGATCTTAAAGCAGAGTAATAAATTGTTGAATGTCTTGAACGTCTATGCGCCTCAACAAACGGTGTAAAAGAGAGAAATATGGGCTCAGTTTCAGGATCTTGTTAGGCATTTGGAAGGGTTGTGGATTCTTCTAGGAGATTGTAACCCAGTTAGGTACAGGGAAGAAAGAAGAACTACCTCATTTAATCCGGTTGCTGCTAATGAATAAAATGATTTTACAGATGATTTGGGAAAATGAGAGTACGTTATAAGAGGGAAGAAATTTACTGTTTTGGCTAGGAAATGGTAAGGGGGAAGATGAGCAACATTGACAGGGTCCTTGTGAATGGTGACTTTTTTAATAAGTGGCTAGAAGCGTGTTTGAGGGCACTTCCACGGATTTGTCGGATCATTGTCCTATGGTGCTCTCAGTTGTGGATCTTAATTACGGTGCTAGACCATTTGGATGGTTTAATTCATGGTTAGACAGATATGGGTGCGAAGTGGTGGTTTCGGGGGCCTTGGAAAAGTGCAACTTTGATGGAGCTCCATACATAGTGCTGGTCAGAAAAATAAAATTCCATAGACAAGTTTTGGGTACCTAGAGAAAAGAGACTAGCACAAAAGAGGGGGAGGCTATTAAAAAACCGAAGGAAGATATGGAGTCTTTGGAAGAGATTATAGAAAGTATAAATTTGTATGAGGAAGAGGAGTGTGTGTGGGAGGAATGCAAGAAAGAACTTACTCAGTTGCAACAGTTTGTTAGCAAAGACTTGAACTAGAAATCTCGTGTCAAATGGGCTTTGCATGGTGATGACAATACGGATTTTTTTCCATGAGATTGTTACTAGGAGGAAGGCTAAAAATGAGATCTCGGGTCTTATGCTGGATGGGGTGTGGGTGTGCAAACCTAGTCTTGTCAAACGGGAGGTTTTTTTGGCACTTTTAGCAATCACTTTGCTGAACAAGTTAAGTCGAGACCCAATTTGGCTTGTGACAATCTAAAGAAGGTCCCGGAGGAATTTTTGGATGATTTGGTTGCTCCTTTTTCTATAGAGGAGATCAAAACTGCAATTTTTTTTATTGTGGTCGGGAAAAGTCTCCTGGTCTAGATGGCTTTAATTTTAGATTCGTCCAAAAGTTTTGGAATCCACTTGAAGAAAACTTTTATGCGACAATAACCCACTTTCACGAGGTGGGTACTATTAGCAGGGGATGTGGGTCATCTTTTATTACTTTAATTCCAAAGTCTAAAACGCCTTTGGGGTTAAAAGATTTTCGGTCGATAACTATGGTGGGTATGATCACTAAAGTGATTTCTAAAATTCTTGCATTACCTATAAAGAAAGTGATGGGATCTTTTGATTAGGGAATCTTAATCGGCTTTTTTGTAAGATAGATTTATTCTGGATGGTCCTCTTACGGTGAATGAGATTTTGGCTTGGATAAAAAAAAAGGTTTCAAGGCTTTTTTGTTGAAGCTTGACTTTGAAAAGGCTTATGAAAATGTTAAATAGGATTTTTTGTTATCGGTGATGAATCAAATGGGCTTTCCTAGTAAATGGGGCATGTGGTTTAAAGGGGTGTTGAAGTCTGCTAGGTCATCGGTGTTAGTTAACAGGGCGCCCACATTTGAATTCCAGTGCGAAAAAGGCCTTAGCCAAGGTGAGCCCTTATCCCTTTTCTTATTTTTTATTGTGATGTAGGCTTTATCATCTATGATGGTTAAAGCATTTTGCGAAGGGGAATTCAAAGGGGTAACCTTGGACAGGGATGGGACGGTTCTATCACATTTATTTTACGCGGATGATGCTCTTGTGATACGGGAGTGGTCTTGGGATAATATTGGTAGATTGGCGAGAAACTTTAGATGTTTTTATTTATGTTCGGGCCTTAAAATATATATTCACTAATCTCATTTATTTGGGATTGGTACTAATGGGGACGGGGTGGGTGGTTTGGCTATGATGCTTGGATGTGACGTGGGCTCCTTTCCTTTCGATTATCTTGGCATTAAGGTTGGCGCTGATATGAATAGATACAATAATTGGATGAGGTGGGTGGTTTGGCTATGATGCTATTGGAGGAAGGGTTACTTTGATTAAAGTGGTACTAGATATTTTATCGGTGTATTATTTTTCTCTTTTTAAAGCCCTGGTAAAGGTGATTGATAAATTGGGAGGCATTATGAGACAATTTTTATGGCCAGGAATGAGTATGGATACAAAGATTAATTGGGTAGCTAAGGGAGAAAATCACTACGCCTAAAAATTATGGAGGTTTGGGTATTAGTAAATTAAAAGATGTTAATGAAGCTCTTCTTCCTAAGTGGGTTGGAGGTATAAAGTGGAAAGCGATAATTTGTGGAAATGGATTATCGATGTTTGTCATAAAAGTTGAAATCGTTGGTATTTGTTACTGCATTACACTGTGTTGGAATGCCATTGTCAAGGTTGGAGAAAAAGTGAACCTGGGAGATAAAAATATTCATGGGTTAATTAAAGCGGTGATGGGAGACGGTTACAAGGTGCGATTTTGGTTGGATTGGTAATGTGGTGATGGGTGTTTGAAGGAAAAATGGCCAATATCTTCATTCTAGAAGCAGATAAAGGTTGTGTGGTCAAAACAGCGTTACTAGAGACGACTTTGATGGTCAGTGGGGGTTAGGGAGCCGAATAGTTTAGATGAGCTTGCACAACTTAATGAGTGTGTGGCTTTGATGGAGACGGTCACATTGAGCAACCAATCTAATAAATGGTCTTGGGAAGGTGAGGCATCAGAGGACTTTTCAATGGGTACGGTTAAGAAGATTATGATTAAACAATGGGACTATCCTAATAGTTTCCAGATGAAGTAGGTTTCATAGGTTCCTTTAAACTGCAATATTTTTATATGGCATCTAGAGATGGATCTTATGCCAACTGGTGTTGCTTTTCTTAAAAGAAATGTGGGGGTCACAAATTCGGTTTGTGTTTTTTGTGATAGCGTCGATGAGTTTAGCAAACATATATTCACGACATGCGGATTCACAGTTGGTGTGTGGGATAAAATCGGTAGTTGAGATTCTAAATATGTTCGCCTTTGATGTTCGAGACATACTTCATGTGTTTAAACAAGCCCCCAGGGGAATAAAAGTAGGTAAAATAATTCATAGTATTGTTATTGTCACGTGTTGGGTTATTTGGAAGGTGATGAATGAGAAGATCTTTACTTGTATAGACGCTGAAATGCAAGATACTGTGGCGAATGTAAAATCTTTGTCATTCTTATGGTTAAAGAGTCGAGATAAGTTTAAGGATTTGAGATGGAAGGATTGGAATATACCCATTGTATATGTCGTAAGCCTTGTTTTTGCGGCCTTTTCTTGAGATTTCGCATTGGTTGTTGAATGAAATTTACTGTTAAAAAAATATATGCATAAATGTAATTACTAACAGAAAAGAGTGTAAGGCTTAACGAAATTAAAGAAATACACTAATGTGGAATTCAACTCATAGTATCTCTTTTTCACACACCCCTAGTCAACCTTCAAAACAATCAAAAAATGTTGATTAAACAAATGTGTAACATTCCTTATTTCTATCAAGTTGTTTATTTTTTACATTTCAATGCTTTTCACTAACCATCCCATCATAGTTCAAATTACATTTGGATAGTGGGAAAATGGGCAACAAGTTGCGCCGCTATCCCCTTTTGAATCGCAAAACCTATCCTGCTTAATACAAACCCTTGGTTCTTAGGGCTCTGCGAGTCGCTGTGAACCACCTTCTACACTCGTTCCAAGAGACGCACTGCCTCAGGGGCCAGGTATCCAAATGCATCAAAAGCAAACGACAAGAACATGGTTATTCCTGATTATTTATAACATCGAGAATTTTAAGCTAATTTATGAATCATGCAATCATATACGTTCTATAATTACAAGTGCTACAATAGATACTTCTTCAACTTCCCATTTATTGCATATAATATCATTACATTCAATAAATTACATGAAGATTAACATATATAAACCTTCTTTGTTACCAACAATCAACTTTATTGGTTGCACCAACAACCTATTTCACTTATCTAACAGTAACAAAATACAAATATTATTAACAAGAATTTATAGTTTTAGCAAATCCGTTATCAGGCTTATTCAAGCAATGATCAGTTAATTTAATTAAGGCAAAATGTAATTTATTAATCCGACCTTTTTGTAGTTGGCCGATAATAATACCACCTGAGTTTATTCTTCCCACCAGCCCCACCTTTTAGACATTTTACTCTCAATGCACCCCGTTAACTCACACTAACGCCGTTACCTAAAACTCACAATTCTAGGCAATTATTCACTGGATTTGAAAGAGGGAATCGAGACAAAGATATTGGTATGTTCAATTACAGAAATAAGTATGTTTCATTGGTTGTAGGTTGATGTTCACCTCAGATAGGATGACTGGAACCGCTGATTAAACCATTTAACCATGCTTATTTCTGTAATTGAACATACCAATAACTTCGTGTCGATTCTCTCTTTAAAATCCGGTGAATAATCACCTAGACTTGTGAGTTTCAGCTAACAGCGTTAGTTTGAGTTAATAGGGTTGCATTGAGAGAAAAATATCTCAAAGGTGGGACTGGAACCGGATTTGAAAGAGGGAATCGAGACAAAGATATTGGTTTAACTAAATTATAACTTTGTATCTGGGCCTTAGTCATTTACTAGCTAATTCCTAACCATAAATGGTTTGTAGGCTTGTTAAATGCATTGGGCTGGCCTTTGGTAAGCCCAACCTTGATGTCTAATTGAAAAATAAGGTCACACTTAATGCATGAAAAGAAGGGACCATGGCTCTATCTGCGTATTATCTTTTCTGCTGTTGCAGCTTTCAGGCAAATTCCTTGTAGTTCTTCTACCAGTAACTCTCTTTTCATCCTTGAATCAGGTTAATAACTTGGAACACTTGAAGATTCCTCTCTCTCATATTCATTCAGCAACAAATTATTTCTCACACACATACAAAATTTTATCTTCCTTGAATGGCGGCTATGCTTGGTACAGAGCAGAAGTGGAGCATTATGATAAAGAAAATCATTCATCCCACAGACTCACCACTGTTCTTATCAAACGCTACCCCCCTTCTGGTGGAAATCAACTTTTTGGAGAAGAAGAGTTTCTTACTGAAATTGAGATTCTTAGCAGTGGAGTTAAGCATCCCAATATTGTCACTCTACTTGGATTTTGTCTTGAAGCTTCTAAGATGCTCCTTGTCTTTAAAGATGATTTTTCTAATGGATTCCTAAGTGAGTATTTAAAAAACTTAAAAGACAAACGTATTTTGACTTGGGAAAAACGTTTGAAAATCTGCATTGATGTTGCACACGCTTTAAGGTACGTTCACTATGAGATGGAGGACCAAAAGATTATAATCAACCGTAATATAGACTGCTACAGCATTGGGTTGGATGAGAATTGGGGGGCAAGGATTGTTGACTTTTGGCTATCAGTGTTCCTGCCTCCAAATCAAGAAGACGATGCTCTTTATCTCAACGAGGACCGTATTGGTAGACCATTCAATAGAGATCCAGAATATGAGAAGATTGGTAAGTTAACAAGAGAATCGGATGTTTATGATTTTGGAGTGGTCTTGTATGAAATTCTATGTGGGAGGTTAGCTTTTGACCCAATTTACGAGAAGGAGAATGACCAAGGGCTGGCCTTTTTGGCAAGACGAAGCTTCAAAACAAGAACACTAGAAGAGATGATAGATCCTATAATAAAGGAAGAAACCGGTGAAAACAATTTTGTTCTAACAAGAGGACCGAACAAGGATTCTTTGCACACATTTATTGAAATTGCACACAAGTGTATAGGAGAAATTCAAGACCAACGCCCAACAATGAAAGTTGTAGTCCGGGAACTTGAGAAAGCATATAACTTTCAAGTAAGTCATCCTTTTAACTCATATTTTTAATGGCTAGAAGTAATCTGTGTGATAATTCACTGTGACATAAAAAACAAATAAATGCTTAACGAGGTTAGATCCCAATTAATAGACATTGTAGGGATTTCTCGGTCCTACCTTTTTTACTCTTAAAAATAGGACTTCGCTGAATTGCTTATATGGAAGTATAAAAAAAAGGATAAAAGTTCAACTTAAAATATTTAGAAAACATGGCATAGTGCATATTTAACTCATAATGGACATTTATCATCATATTGAAATCATAGGTTTTCAAAATAGTTAAAAAACAATTACCAAATTACTTTTTTTATTACTACTTTATAGTTATAAAATATATATGTATTTTATTTGGCGTGTCATGTTTGACAGAAAACCAACAAGGACAACCCCAAAATGTTGCTTAAAGACATTAAACGGGCAACAGGAAACTTCTATAATGATAATTGCATCGGGGGAGGAGGGTTTGGGAGAGTCTATAAAGGAAACCTTCAAGATGGTGATGGATTTAAAACCATTGTTGCAAAGCGATTGGATATGAGGTTTGGTCAAGGGGAACAACAATTCCTGAGTGAGCTCCAAATTCTTTTGAATTATAAGCACGAGAATGTCATTGGTCTTGTAGGCTACTGTGATGAAAATGATGAAAAGGTCATTATTTATGAGTATGCGACCAAAGGAAGTCTTGATAGGTATTTGAATGATACTTCTCTTACATGGGTGAAACGACTTAATATATGCATTGGTGTTGCAAGAGCGTTGGATTTTCTACATGGAGGAGTTGGAAAGCAAGCAAAGGTGATACATAGAGACATCAAAACTGCTAACATTCTACTAAACCATGATTGGAAAGCAAAGCTTGCTGATTTTGGGCTTTCCTTAATAAGTCCATTAAGTCGAGAAACGGACTATGTCATCGATCATGCATGTGGCACAATTGGATACTTGGACCCAATCTATAGAAAATCAGGATTCCTAACCATAGAATCCGATATTTATTCATTTGGTGTTGTTTTATTTGAGATTTTGTGTGGGAGATCAACATTTGCAATCCAGAAACATGAGGGCCACTATCTACCGGAGTTCATTAAAAACATGTTTGAAGCAGGGAAGCATAATGAGGTTGTGTTCAAAAAAATATGTGAACAGATCATGCCGAAATCATTGACTATATTTCAAGAGATTGCCTACAAATGCTTACATGATGAAAGAGAAAAACGGCCAACCACTAATGAAATTTTAAGGGAACTTGAAAAGGCACTGGAATTTCAAGTAAGTAATTATCATAGTTCAACGAAAGCAGGATCCTTTAAATGCACTAATACAAATAATCTAAACTGAACAGTATGTGTTTGTAATTCGGACCAAATATGGATTTTCCAAAAAAAAAAAAAAAAGGCATGATGAAGAATTAATGATCAGTAGCGTAACTATGTAGCAATGTAAGAAAGTCCATGACTCCCGGTATATATGGATATCAAGTGCTTAATTATGTGAGATTTTTTTTTTTTTTTTTTTAAGATAATTTTGTTGAATTTACACATGCCATCTAGGTACACTCCACAGGGAGAGACGAGGAAGGATGCAGCGGGCTAGACTATGACACTCTAACGGACACAGTTGCGGACGAACAACAACTCTCCAATAAATATTCTGAAACTGGAAAGCAAGTTCATGATCCAGAGTTATCCAAGCACACAGAACAAGATCCTGTTACATCCACAGATCGTCAGGCCACAATTAGCTTTTCAGGCAGCAAACAGATGGTTCTAGACCACCTGAAACAGAAGGTGACAGTTGGAAATCATCAGGTAACAATGCTCAAGGAGGTGATAAGTGGAGAGCCGCTCAAGGAGGAGGTGGTAAGTGTGCTCAAGGAGGAGGTGGAGAAGGTAGAGATGGCAAACAAGTCACGTTTGGCTCTCATTCAAGCATTGGAAGAAGAGGATGCTGATCAAGTTTGATAATATTATTCTGGTGACGAGTTTTTTGAAACAAGTTCAAACATGTTATATTATTTGATATGCAGCGTTCGTTGACAGTTTCTGTACTTAATTTGTTTTATTTTGCACCACCTTTTCTAGTTGAGTTTAATCAGTACATGGGCTTGCCACAATCTCTCACAAATTAACCTTTGATCTCCAGTTATCCAAACTTTGTGTGTAGAGCTGAAAATAATAACATATTGACAGTTTTGTAGATTTTTTTTTTCAACTATGTTAATTAGGGTTGATTATAATTAGGACACATGAGGGGATGGGACTGTAATATATGCTGTTGGAGGTTTGTTCTTGGATGGGGGCTGATAATACTGAATTTGGTGTTATTGCACAAATTTTGGGATAATGGTGGCAATATGGACCATATTTTGTTGTTAATCAAAGAATGTCAAAGTCAACATTTGGGCTTCGTCAAAGTCGAAACCGTGATCTTAAGGATAAAAGTCAACAGCTTTATGTGTGTGGAGAACAACAATAGTCAAAGTTCGTATACTATGCTGAGGCTACATATTGTTACAGTTATAGAAAATCAAATACTTCTGATGAGTCAAAGTCCACAGCTGCTTGTGATAGTTGGCAGCAGCCAATGTATATGAAGCATAGGATGTTAATATGTTAGTATTCACAAACCTTTCTCAATATATTAGTATTTACCCAGGCTGGTGATGATATTGATGTTATAATGGTTGATGTTCACTGTCAACTTTAGAAAGGGTTCATTTGATAAAATGGCTTTCATCTATTGTTTGGGTTTCAAATAACAATGCGGTCAATATGTTGGTCAACCATTACTCGAAGGCCAAAATTAATGGATGTTCGATGACAAGAAGTGGAATGCTTATAAATTTTATTCTTGATGTGCTCAATTTTGATGGTCAACAAAGGGCAACCAGAAAGTCAATGTGAATAATAATGCGGATAACAATCAAGAAGAAACGATCAAACACAATCAAAAGGACAAAACGAACTTAGACAAATGATTAGGGATCTTATTATTGATTGAAAGAGAAAAGGAATTACAAAAGGAAACTGTACGATCAAAGAAAATTGATCATGACTCACTTAAACGAGCTATTTAACCTAATCCCCAAATCGTTAACTGCCACTAACAAACCATCTTTCCAATTTGACACATTTAGTCCCTCATAACAACAGGACTTTACAAATTAGACCTTCAACTATCTGTTGACTATTATTGACTTGCAACACTTATTCTAACAATCTCCACCTAGTGTGCAAGTCACATTATTCTAATCAAAAACACAAAAACAGTAAAGATTATTCAACATGCAGCTCTTCCAAACAATCCACAAACTTAGGACCTGGTAAAGACTTAGTAAGCATATCAGCTGCATTCTCATGAGTTCCAAAATATTCAACTGTAACCTCCCTTGAATTCAACACATCTCTGATGAAGTGTAACTTAACTTTGATGTGCTTAGACTTCTCATGAAACACCTGATGTTTTGATAACTGTATGGCTCCCTGATTATCACAGTTTACCAAAACAGTTTCAAGCCTTATTCCCAATTCAGAAACTAACCCTTTCAGCCATAAAGCTTCCTTAACAGCTTCTGTTAAAGCTATAAACTCAGCTTCAGTGGTTGAAAGTGCAACAACATGCTGCAAAGAAGCCTTCCAACTAACAGTTCCACCATAAACTTTGAACACATACCCAGTAATAGATCTTCCTCTGTCTGGATCTTTGGCAAAATCAGAATCAACAAAACCTTGAACCACATGATTCTGATTCTCATTGTTTCCAAACACAAGGCCTAAATCTCTTGTTCCATTTAAGTACCTTAGTATCCATTTAACACCTTCCCAGTGCTGTTTTCCTGGATTACTAAGATACCTACTAACTATACTTACAGCATATCCTATATCTGGTCTAGTGCATACCATGAGATACATCAGACTCCCCACTGCACTAGCATAAGGCACATTTATCATTCTTTTCAGATCAACTTCATTCTGAGGAGAGTCTTGGCCTGACAATTTGAAATGCATAGCTAAAGGAGTTTGAACCCTTTTGCTATCACTCATAAAAAAATTATTAAGTATCTTCTTCACATAAGAACTCTGAGAAAGCTTCAGTGTACCCTGTTCTCTATTTCTGCTTATCTCCATACCCAATATCTTTTTGGCTGCACCCAGCTCTTTCATTTCAAACTCACTCATCAATAGCCCTTTAGTAATTTCAATCTGCTCTTTATCTTTGCAGGGCAATAACATATCATCCACATATAGTAGAAGATACACAAATTCACCTTGGCTATACTCTTTAAAGTAAACACAGTAGTCATAACTAGACCTGCTGAACCCCTTTGACACAACATAATCATCAAATCGTTTGTACCACTGTCTGGGTGACTGTTTCAACCCATACAGTGACTTTTTAAGAAGACACACCTTATTGCTTTGACCTTCAACCTCATATCCTGGAGGCTGCTTCATGTAAATGCTTTCTTGAAGATTGCCATGCAAAAATGCAGTCTTGACATCAAGCTGCTCCAGTTCAAAATCATTAATTGCAGTTAATGACAACATTACCCTTATAGAAGTATGCTTCACAACTGGGGAGAAAATTTCTTGATAATCAACTCCTGCTACCTGAGTAAAACCTTTGGCCACCAACCTGGCTTTATACCTTGGTGCTTCCCCTACTATGCCTTCTTTAATCTTGAAAATCCATTTACAATCTACCAGCTTTTGATCTTCAGGCTTATCAACCAATACCCAAGTCTTATTCTTTTCTAAAGAGTCCATCTCTTCCTTCATTGCACCTAGCCACTTTTCTTTTTCAGATGACACAAGTACATCTTCAAAAGACAATGGCTCACAACAACTGTCTTGTTCAGCTACTGTAAAGACAAAAGCTGACAAGTCCTGATTAGACCTGTATTTCATAGGTTTCACAATATGTCTTCTACTCCTGTATCTAGCAATACTATAGTTATCTCTAGTGTTACTAGATGACACAACTTCTGTGTTAACTCTAGATGACCCTACTATCTCAGTACCTTGACTTTCCTGAGCAACATCTATATTAATCACACAATCATCAGGCTCCACCTCCAACTGAACTCCATCAGTTACACCTTTTTCTTTTCCTTGTTCATCTTCTTTGAAGTTCATAACATCTCTGTAGGTGACATCTTCTCTGAACTTAACAACATCTCTGCTATTAATAATTCTGGGACTCCCTTCTTCTAACCTCCATAGTCTATACCCCTTGACCCCAGGAGTGTATCCTAAAACAATACACTTTTGTGCCCTGGGTTCAAGTTTACCTTGACTAACATAAGCATATGCCACAGTACCAAAAACTCTTATGCCATCATACTCTTGTTTTTCTCCTGACCATCTTTCCATAGGAGTCTCCATATTAATGGCTGATGATGGTGACAGGTTTATCAAAAAAGCTGCAGTGGACACAGCTTCTGCCCAAAATGACTTTGGCAGTCCTGATGCAAATAACATACACCTCATTTTATTCAGAAGGGTCCTGTTCATTCTTTCCACCAACCCATTCTGTTGAGGTGTACCAACATTTGTCAAATGTCTAGCTATACCTTGTTGCCTACAATACTGATCAAACAAATGATTACAGAACTCCAAACCATTGTCTGTTCTCAACTTCTTTACCTTCTTTTCTGTTTGATTCTCTACCAATGCCTTCCACTCTTTAAATTTTTCAAATGTTTCATCTTTTGTTTTCAAAACAAATACCCACACCCTCCTTGAATAATCATCTATCAAGGACAAGAATACCTAGCTCCACCTAGAGAAGTAGTCTTAGCAGGCCCCCACAAATCAGCATGAATATAATCTAATATCCCTCTTGTGATTTTCTTACTCCTGCTAAACTTTACTCTATGAGCCTTTCCAAGAACACAGTGTTCACAGAATTCAAGTTCACATTCAGTTAAATCACCCAATACATTCTGTTTCTTTAATTCAACTAAGCCTTGAACACTAATGTGACCCATCCTCTTATGCCACATCATGGCATCAGAACCCCTACCTTCTACTACATTAACAGAATTAGAAACAACTTCTCCTTCTAAGAAGTAGATGTTATTTCCTCTTCTTTCACCAGTTAAAGCAATCATGGACCCTTTTATGATTTTAGCCTTCCCATCCCTTAAACTAACATGATACCCCTCTTTCTCAAAAGTTCCCAAAGATATCAAGTTCCTTTTTAAATCAGGAATGTACCTTACATTGCACAAATCAAATGTTGACCCATTCTTTAACTTGAAAGTTATTGTTCCAATACCCATAACTCTGCAAGGATGATCATCTCCTAGTTGCACTGTTCCAAGATCTTTCATGATCAACTTCTTGAAGTATTCTTTGTGTGGTGTCATGTGAAATGAACACCCTGAATCCATTACCCACTCAATAAACAGATTCATCATTGTAGAGACCATAAGCACTTCAGCACTCTCATAGCCATCTGATCCATCAGGAGATCCTCCACCATGGCTTTTATTCTTGCTGAATTCAATCTTTCTCTTCTTCCACTCTGGACAATCTTTCTTGAAATGTTTTTCTGAGTTACAAACAAAACATCTCCTTTTCACCTTGGACTTTGACCTCACAAGGTTCTTGTTCTTGTTTCCTCTCTGATCAGGCCTTCCCCTTACAAACAGGCCATCTGAACCTTCTTCTTTCAGTTCTCCTTTCTTCTTTAATTCTCTTGAGTTCAAGGCTGCCAGCACATCTTCCATGGACAAACTTTCTCTCCCAAACATTAGAGTGTCAACAAAGTGCTCATAAAGTTGGGGAAGAGATGACAGGAATATAATCGCTCTGTCTTCCTCATCAATCTCAATATCTATATTTTCAAGATCAAGAATGATCTTGTTAAATTCATCTGTATGATCATCAAGTGACTTACCAGACAACATCTGAAAAGTGTACAAACGTTTTTTCAGATACAATCTGTTTGCCAAAGACTTCGTCGTATACAAACCTTCCAATTTCGTCCACACCCCTGCTGCTGATGTTTCCTTAGAAACCTCTCTGAGAACTCTATGTCCTAAACTCAAGATTATTGCACTATGTGCTTTCTCCATTATCATCTTCTTCTCCCTATCAGTCAAAGTGTTGGGCAACCCTGCTTCACCCTTCAGAGCATCATCCAACCCCTGATGAACAAGCAATGCTCTCATCTTTAATCGCCAAAGACTGAAATCATTCTTGCCATCGAATTTCTCCAAATCAAACTTTGCAGTAGACGTCGACATCCTTCAACTGTAGTCTTCAATCGAACACCTTCTTCTTCAACCGAGCCAACCGGCTCTGATACCAATTGTGAATAATAATGCGGATAACAATCAAGAAGAAACGATCAAACACAATCAAAAGGACAAAACGAACTTAGACAAATGATTAGGGATCTTATTATTGATTGAAAGAGAAAAGGAATTACAAAAGGAAACTGTACGATCAAAGAAAATTGATCATGACTCACTTAAACGAGCTATTTAACCTAATCCCCAAATCGTTAACTGCCACTAACAAACCATCTTTCCAATTTGACACTTTTAGTCCCTCATAACAACAGGACTTTACAAATTAGACCTTCAACTATCTGTTGACTATTATTGACTTGCAACACTTATTCTAACAGTCAAGTTGGGATTATGGCTTAATTGACAACTTCATGATGTTTTTTCTGATTCCCCATGATGGTGATGTGTGTGACACTTGCCATGCTGGCAATCAAACACAGACAGATCATCGACCTGAGTCGCATTTGTGAGGTACGTGATGATGGGCAGGATGTTAGAGATGATTGTAATAGATGCAGTTTGTAACTACCCAGTTGAGTTAAGAGGAGACAGCATTGACAACAGTAACCATCAAGATAATGAAGATCTGCCGAATATATATTCTGCAAAAGAAGTCAAAGTTGACGTTGACTTTGTCCAAAAAAAGTCAATAACAGTAAGCAACAAAAAGAAAGGGAATTCCCAATTTGTTTTTTTGCGCCTTGCACCTAGGCTCCAGGCGAGGCCTATGTGCCTTGTGTGCGCCTTGCGTCTTAGACAACATAGAGTGTAATAACTAATAGGTTCATGATACGTAACAAATAAGATTATTACTTCGGGCCGATTTAAAGCCCAATAGTAGTTTGGATTTGGTTGGATATGTTTACTTAGACCAGTTGTGGTATAGGAAAAGCATAGGAGCTGGCCGGATTTTCGATTCCAATTGTATCATAGTTGTCAATTGCCTGGATTTTTGATTCCGTCTGTATAACTATAATTGAGCAAAATTGTTGCAAATAAACAAGTACCTTCTGCCTATCAAGTTGCATCCTCTATGCGTAGAAGCGGCCCAAATAAAATTGATGTCTTTAAAATTCCGTAAAGATGGCTTTGCATCAAACTAAAAATGAACTTTATCTTTGTGCCTTGTGCATATCAAGTTACATCCTCTTATAAACCCCGAAGGTTCAAATTGTTGTAGAATTTCATCAAAAATAAGTTTACTCTTTCGTATTTAACTAAAATATATCTTACTTATTCAGGGTTTTGGAATGCAGATATAAGAGGTGTACCGTGTATGGGGCCGATATTATCTGGTGTTGGAGGATGCAGGTGGTATTTGAAAGCATAAAGCCATAAAGGGGGTGGGATAATGATGGCAATTGGGATAGTCTTGGAGCCTGCAACTCATTATTCTGTGGAGAAAATATGGCCAAATTTTGATAACGGTCAAAGCTGGTCAAAGTTGCATAATGGGGGTTATGGACCATGTTTTGTTGTTAATCAAAGAAAGTCAAAGTCAACATTTGGGTTTAGTCTTAATGTGTCGAAGTTGTGATCTTGAGGATAAAAGTCAACAGCTTGATGTTTGTGGACAACAACAATAGTCGAAATTCGTATACTATGCTAAGGCTATAGATTGTTGGCAGTTGCCAATGGTATATGAATCTTGTTGGGATAATCGGGTTTGTTCACGGGTTAGCCGGTCAAACGGGTTGTGGGTCATTCAAAGCTGTTTTGGACGTGCAAAGGATCGAAATGTCAGTGATTTTGGCTGCACCTATAGGTTGAATTGGCAAAGGGTTTGACCGAGTAATGAGAAGATTATGGAAGACATGCAGCATAGTATTACATGGGTTGTTTTTGCTTATATGGAAGACATATAAGCAGGTTATATGTCAGTTTTGATTCAATTAAATTTATAGAACACACTTGGTGTTTACGTGAGCGTCTAGTGTGTGTTAACCTGGGCCTGAACCAACAAATCTGCTATTGAGGTAAAATAATAGGATGTCAAAGAAAGTCAAATGCTTCTGATGGTTTAACTTGTTGAGAGTACAAGTTAACCTCAACAAGGTAATTTGCTAACTTAAAATACATAGAAATGATAACAAGCTGAACTACTGAGTTTAAAGCTTCTCCTGCAAGATTCAATAAATCCTACATATATAACAAACAAATTAAATCAGATTTATACCAACAGCGGAAGCTTTTGTTACTAAGGACTAAAATCGAGTAACTTGTTGGAGTTAATCTTGACTTAAGTGTTTATTAG
Organism: Ambrosia x helenae; assembly: GCA_030844895.1. Classification (NCBI taxonomy): domain Eukaryota; kingdom Viridiplantae; phylum Streptophyta; class Magnoliopsida; order Asterales; family Asteraceae; genus Ambrosia; species Ambrosia x helenae. Next base: position 40,346,588 of record CM061232.1, read on the forward strand.
TTATTTATTATTAGTTTATTTTAGTTAGTAGTTTTAGCATGTTTTCCTAGTTGCTAGTGAATTAAATAAATGGTCAAAGAAGTGGACCGAATCATGTTGTGGAATAGGAAGGTTGGAAAGTGTAGCATGAAAAGTGGCTTAGGTTGTTAGTATACGTTGGATATTATGGCTATTTAAGGCCAAGTTTATTTTAATATTAAAGTAAGTCTTTTCATTCATCTTCTACATTTTGCAACTTTAATATACAGAGACCTTTTTAGTGTGTGTTGTGTGTGTGAGTAGAGGGGCCTGAAACCAACATAACTTATTTACACCTTACTTGAATATGAAGTGAGACTTGTAATTTTCATTTTTTATTACAAAAATGTTCTTTTTGGTCATTTTGTTTCAGCCAAATGGAAGGCATCATATCACCTGCAGGTTAAAAATCCGGATTGTAGGACGCTAATCCACCTCAGTGATCCGTGTGATGCGTTACAGTTTACACTGTGGCAATCTGCATGCTTTGTTCATTTAGAAGGTGCAAATGGAACCAAATTATTACAAGCAGATCAATTTTGTTTATTTTTGCAGGATATTTTGCTGACTTATTAATATTTGAATTGTTACAGCTGCTGTTACAGTTGCAACTACTTGTAGGGAACTACAACTGAAATGTTGCCTTGATGAATTGAATACCAATTGTTCCCTAACAGAAGCCTTGAATGCCTCATGTGATTGTTGACGTTAGAAACCCACGATTTTTTGCGTTTAATGGACTTCTGATTAAAAAAAAAAAAAAAAACAAATACCTCCCAAAGATCTTAAGGTTTATTTTTGAAAAAATACAGAGTTGTTGCAATAGAGTATGTTATTTTTAATTGCTTTAATGGTATAAAAGTTTAGTTAATTAAGGTTTGGTAAGTAATTTTTTATCCAAAAACGGGGTGTAATGGTGGATAAAGGAAATTACAGAGTCGTGTTTAAATGTCAATAACATGATTGAAGATGTTGGGAAATATTCTTCCTTGATTGATAACATAACAATGAGTACAATATATAGGCACAATTACAACTGAATCACCTCATTCTTTGGGATGATTCAAAATATTAATTTGTTTCCTATTTTACAATGTTTCCATATATACTAAGTCTATTACACCCCGCAGTCGAAGCGAAGGGTGGCCGAAGGCTGAGACTGGAACGGAAATCATCAAACAGTACGCGTGGCAAGCCTTTGGTGAAGATGTCGGCAATCTGATGGCGGGATGGAACACTAAGCACACGAATGTTCCCGCGCTGAACCTGTTCTCGAACAAAATGAATGTCCAGTTCAATATGTTTAGTGCGCTGGTGTTGAACGGGTTCCGTGATAAGTAGATGGCACTCACGTTGTCACAGTAGACAATGGTGGCACGGGTGAGGGCGTGATGAAGCTCCAGAAGAAGGTTGCGGAGCCAACAAATCTCTGCGACAACATTTGCGACGCCACGATATTCGGCTTCGGCACTGGAACGAGAGACAGTCGACTGTCGCTTAGAGGACCAAGAAATGAGGTTATCCCCTAGGTAGACACAGTAACCAGAAGTGGATCGTCTGGTGTCAGGGCAGCCTGCCCAGTCAGCATCTGTGTAAGCTCGAAGATCAAGAGTGGAAGCGGGTGAAAGATGGAGACCCAAGTCAATAGTACCCTGAAGGTACCGGATGATGCGCTTCAAGGCATTCCAATGAGATTCACGAGGGGCATGCATATGCATGCATATCTGCTGTACGGCATATGAGATATCTGGACGAGTGAAGGTCAAGTACTGTAAGGCTCCTGCGAGACTCCTGTATTATGATGGATCAACGTGTAATGGGCCGGCGTCTGCAGTCAATTTGGATTGAGTGTCGACAGGAGTGGGTACGGGCTTGCAGGAGTCCATGGCAGCTCTGTGAATAATATCTTTGCATACGCAGACTGAGATAGAAACAGATGGCTACCCGTGCGTTGAACCTGAATGCCAAGGAAGAATGAGAGAGGGCCCAAATCTTTCATAGCAAACTCACTGGCGAGACTAGACATGAGACGGTGCCGCAGCTGATCACTCGAGGTAGTGAGGATAATGTCTTCAACATAAATGAGAAGATAAGCAATGTCATGACCCTGGTGAAGAACAAATAGAGAGTTGTCCGATCTGCTTTACTGAAACCCATGGAGAGTGACAAAATCCGTAAACCTTTGATACCAAGCCCGTGGTGCCTGCTTAAGGCCATAAAGGGAACGCTTCAGGCGACAAACATGATCCGGAAATTGCTTGTGACGGAACCCCAAAGGTTGATACATGTAAACAGTTTCTTCTAAGTTGCCATGTAAAAAAAGCATTGGTGGCGTCGAGTTGATGTATATTCCATGACTGTGCCAGAGCGAGAGATAAGACCAAGCGGATGGTGGCCGGTTTGACAACCGGGCTGAAGGTCTCGCCGTAATCGATCCCTGGTTGTTGACTGCGGCCATCACACACGAGTCGAGCTTTGTATCTTTCCAACGAGCCATCCGACCTGAATTTATGTTTAAAAAAGCCACATGCTACGTATAATATTCATATCTGGAGTGCGAGGTACCAACTCCCAGGTCTTATTTTTAATAAGTAAACTAAATTCATGGTACATGGCATTGTACCATTCAGGAATGGATAAGGCAACCTGTGGGTTTTTGGGGATGGGTGAGATGGTAGTGGTGGACAGGTTAAAAAGTTGTTTTGGTTTAGTAATGCCGCTCATGGAGCGGGTGTGGATGGTTCGGGGCGGTGGGCTGGGATTGGGAGGAATGTCGTGAGGTTGGTTTGGGCTTCTGGGGGTGGGCCGGATGGTGGGAAGCTGATGGAGATGAGGTGTTGGGCCTGTTGGAGTACTGTGCGACGAAGTGGTGGGAGAGTGTTGAGGGCCGGGTGAGAGATGTGGGCCAGAGATGGGAGTATTAGAGGTAGCGGTATTGGGTGATATATTTGGGTTGGGAATGTTGTTTAGTGGGCCTGAGGAAATTGGATTGGGTGAGGTGTGAGATGCACTGGATAGATGTGGTTCCGAGGTACTGTTCGGTGGTTGAGGAGTTACGTGGGGCCACAACAAGGGGTGGAAGGAGTTTGTGAGGAAATCATATGTGGGTGGGTTGGTGGTAGATTGTATTTGGTATGGGAACACGGACTCCTCAAAGTGGACATGGCGGGAAATGAGAATCCGGTTAGTTTGAAGATCCAAACATTTGTAGCCATGGTGGTTAGGTGGGTAGCCAAGGAACACACACGGTTGAGAACAGTTTGTTAATTTGTTGATGGTGGCGGAAGGAGTGACGGGATAGTACAGGCAACCAAAGACACAAAGGTGTTCATATTCGGGATGGGAGTGATATAAGAGATAGGTGGGTGAGAGAAAATCATGTTGCTTGGTAGAATGTTAAGGAGGTATGTGGCAGCTTCGAGAGCGTGGTGCCACAGATTGGGTGGGAGAGAGGCTTGGGCAAGGAGAGTGCGAAGCATATTATTAATGGTGCGGATTTTGCGTTCCGCTTTCCCATTTTGAGAGGAGGTGTGTGGGCAGGAGAAGCGATATTGCATACCATTTTGTTTGCAAAAGTTAACAAAATTGTTGTTTGCATATTCAGTACCGTTATCACACTGAAATTGTTTAATTTGCCGTTCAAATTGTGTTTGAATATAGGTGTAGAAGGCGGTGAAAGTGGCAAACACTTGGGACTTGTGACTTAGTGGAAAAGTCCACAAAAAATTGGTGAAGTCATCTAGAAAAAGAACATAATAACGGTCACCACATGTGCTAAGGATAGGTGATGTCTAAAGGTCACTATGGACAATATCAAAAGGCAAACAAGTATGGTTAACAGAAGCAATAAATGGTAATTTAATAGTCTTTCCAAACACACAAGATTGACAAAGTTTGTCATTTATTTTTCCATAATTAATAAAAGAAGAATTTTTCAAGGAATGCAAAAGGTTGTTGCCGGGGTGCCCGAGGCGTTGATGCCAACGTTCTTGAGACACAGCAGCAAGAGCAGTAGGTTAGGTGAAGTTGGTGGAGAATTGTTGAGTCAATGGATAGAGGTCGCCCGTGCTATTACATCTAAGGATGGGTGCCTTGGTTTTGAGATCCTTCACAAGAAAACCAAAAGGATCAAATTCAATTGAAACTAAATTGTCAGTGGTGAGACGTCGCACAGATATAAGATTTTTAATAATATTTGGTGCGTAAAGGACATTGTTTAGCTTTAAGGGTGGGAAGGGAGGGGGTAGGACTTGATTGCCTTGGGCCAAAACCGAAATAGTCATGCCATTTCCCACAATTATTTTTTTATTAGTACCTAGGATCTCTCTAGTCAGCATGTTAAAACTAGATAAAGGTGTTAACAAATTTGGTGACCATTTACTCTCTCTCTCTCTCTCTCTCTCTCTCTCTCTCTCTCTTTGTGTCGTTTTTGTAATGAGGTTAGTGAGAATATCCTTGTATACAGTATACGACTACTTGTCTAACAAAAACCTTGCTATACGTTTTAGTGGCCCTAAGTTCTCATGGATTGGTCGCTTTAACATAAGCATTGGGGCAGTTTCAGGCGTCAAGCATCCATGAATCACGTTGACGGTTGATCCATTTCATTCTTTTGTACATTTCATTCTCTATAAAAACCTTAAACTCATTATATTCACTCCATGTGTTTTTCCCATTTCTTCCCCCCGTCACCCATTATCACCACCCGATGCCACCATAGACGGAAGTTAAAGTCAAAATTAGTGTTTTAATAAAGTGAAAGGGGCTCTCCTCTTATGTCTCATAAGTTCAGGGGGTAAAAGTGTCAATAACACAAGTCAGGTCGTTAGAGGTTGTTAGTTGCTTTAAATTGGTGACTAGGGCTCACAATCTGGAATCACTCGATTCTTCTTTCCTTCTGTTTTTTTCCAATTCGTTTCTTGTTTGCATATGATCAGTAAGATTTGTTGGGAGGCTGCCAATTAGTTAAATATGTGCTAGCAATCATTAAATCCTTATTGGGCTTCTTTATTTGTATTCCTGTTAAGGTAATTGAACACATTGACGGGCTCATGATGGGAAACTTGTGGCTTAGGAAGGACAAGAAAAGGGAAAAGTTTAAGTAAAATCGAATGATTTATGTTATGGGAAAGATTCCGTCTTTTAGACCAAGTTGACCCGCCTGATTTACAAATAAACCAAAAGACAAAATTATATGGAAAACAATGAATGGCAACATAATGGTTTACAAAAGAGGCTTTTAACACAAGATAGAATTGATTGTTGCAATGAATGGCAACATATGGGAACAACATAATTGACCTCAAATGTGCTTTCTTTTCTGTACCGGGTTAACATTTGGGCAACAATGTATACTTTGGTTAAGCTTGAACATGCTCACTAGATATGAGAACAATTGGTGGAATATTACAATCAAGTGCATACTGATAAATCCATTGAGAACTTTATACAACGGTTGGTGATAGCAGAAGTTGTGCATTGTATCTGGCAAGAAAGGAGGCTGTTTTATTTATAAAAAAAAAAAAGGAATGAAGATGATGTTGAGTTTCGCCCCTGTTTGGGGATTATTTACTTGGTTTACATAGGATGAACTATTATCGAGTATGCACATCGGAATGTGCAGTGACTCTCGGATGAAACAGTGGGTGGATGAATGTTTGATAAACACAAACTATATTATTATCCACACAAACAAACGGATACATAGGAGGGGTATTTATACCCAAGTAAATGGACGGTTAACTAACCGTTTTATAACTAACCGACATAAATAATGTACAGCCGACATGTGCTTTCATATTGGCGGCATTTCTGTGGTTTGACTTTTCGGTTGACTTTGATTATCAATTCAATTTCTTGATTACAAAACTTCTAACAAATAAACTGATGCAATACACCAGAGAAATCATTCAACTAAAGAGTCAACTAATTGTAACTGGATATGTGGATGTAAAAAAAGTAATAGGATGCAGTCATTTGATGGTCAAGAGTCAAGACCCTGGAAGCGATTATAGAAATTCAAGCGGAAGCAATTTTCTATTTGGTTCAGTTTATTGGTTTATTTGTTTTGGCCTTGGAGCCGAGGGCTGTTTGGTTTATAGCCAACGACTCTCAAAACCGCAAGGTGAATATTTGTATAAGAATAGAGGTGGAAGAAGTGTTTTATTTTTTTGATTGAAGTATTTGGTTTGGTACATAACAAGGAGTAAACAAACTCTTATATAAATACATGAAGAAAATGTAAAATGAGGAAATGACTAAACTTTTGGGCATAATCTAAGGAGGCTAATCTTAGGGCTAGTCTTGGTCAATGATCAATAATGTTGGTCAATGGTCAAGGTCAACATTATTAATCACTTAGGGCACAAAGATGGAGCAAGTCTTGAAGCACAAATCTTGAAAGACTTTGACTAGTCAAATAGTCATGATCTTCAATACTCCCCATCAAGTTGGAGCGTGTATGCCAATAACGCCCAACTTGCCGAGTAATATTTCATCCTTTTCGAACACTCATCTTCAAGTTTGAGTGTTTTTTTTTTCCGGGCTCATAGATTTGGACCCGACCTTTCTTCTTGCGGGTTTTAAGAACCCGACTTTTCTTCTTACGAGCTTGAAAAACTCGACTTTTCTTCTTGCGAATTCAAAGAATCCGACTTTTATTTTTCTTGCGGGCTCAAAGAGCCCGAATTTTCTTCTTGCGAATTCAAAAAATCTGACTTTTCTTTTTCTTGCAGGCTCAAAGAGCCCGGATTTTCTTCTTCTTGCGGGTTCAAGATTTGAACCCGACTTTTCTTTCTTTTGCGAGTTCGACGAAATTCACATAAATGCTGACTCATATCACAGTGATCCAAATACTGAAAAAACACCATGTTCTTGATGATCATAAAGCTGCTTCAATATAAAAACAGACATACTCCATATCCAGTTATCCACCATTTGCAAATCATTATATGAACTTATCGCTATTGAAGATCATGACTATTCTTCCAAGATTTGTGCTTCAAGACTTGCTCTATCTTTGTGCCCTAAGTGATCAATAATGTTGACCTTGACCATTGACCAACATTATTGATCATTGACCAAGACTAGCCCTAAGATTAGCCTCCTTGGATTATGTCCAAAAGTTTAGTCATTTCCTCATTTTACATTTTCTTCATGTATTTATATAAGAGTTTGTTTACTCCTTGTTATGTACCAAACCAAATACTTCAATCAAAAAAATAAAACACTTCTTCCACCTCTATTCTTATACAAATATTCACCTTGCGGTTTTGAGAGTCGTTGGCTATAAACCAAACAGCCATCGGCTCCAAGGCCAAAACAAATAAACCAATAAACTGAACCAAATAGAAAATCGCTTCCGCTTGAATTTCTATATGGTATCAGAGCAGTGTTCTTGATCCTGGAACAATCTGCTCAACAAAAAAAAATTGTTTTTCTATTTTTTTAAAAGGAGATGAACTAAAAAAAATAACAAAAAAAAATAAATAAATAAAGGATGCAATGAGGGGGGTGGAAGCAAGATGGAGGAAATCGAAGACCAAGAAAAGAAAAGTCGAGTCCTTTGGACTCGCGAAAAAGAAAAAGTCGGGTGCTTTTAACCCGCAAAAAAAAAAAAAACAATAAAGTCGGGTTTTTTTGAACCCACAAGAATAAAAGTCGGGTTCAAATCTCTGAACTCGCAAGAAGAAAAGCCGGGTTCCTTGAACTCGCGAGAAAAGAAAAGTCGAGTTCTTTGAACTTGCGAGAAAAGAAAAGTCGAGTTTAGGCTCCTCATCTTAATGAGTGGTGACAATTATTTGATTTCGCTCTACATATTCACATATAAAATGATACTTAGGGGGTGTTTGTTTTTTCACAAGAAGAGCTTTTGGTCACTTATGTCTGCGCCGCGCAGACGCGGGCAGACATTTGTGGCTCGCAGACCGTTTGTTTTTTAGAAGAGATCACACCTGAAAACCTCTTCCCCAAACAGACTTGGCCCTTCCTCTTCTTGCCACTTCTCATATCACAAAACACAAGCAGGGCCTCTCTCCATCTTCATTCTCTCAAAACCCTACCCAAACCACCACCTCCCGCCGCCTCTTTCCTCCTCCCCACCCCGGCCCGCCGCCTCCCTCCTCCTCCTCCCCAGCCCAGCTCGACGTGTCTCACAGGTATGTTCCTCCCTCCTCATTTTTTTTCTTCTTTAATCGAGATATTTGTTCCTCTCTCCTCATTTTTTTTCTTCTTCTTCTTTAATCGATATATGTTTGTAACAGACATATGTTTGTGGCTGATTTTTTCAATCTCGTTGATTTGCCCTCATTCACTATCTTTTTTTTGTGAGTTTTAAATCAGTTTTTTTAAATCATTAATATTCTAGTTCATATTTCATAATAAAAATGAGTATAAAATTATCTGTTTTGATGAATTTTACAACCAACGCTTTGTGAAAAATTAACTTTTAAATCAGTTTTTTTTTCTTATATATGTTTTGTGTGTTTTTTTTCAGCTTTATTACCAATATATTTGTTATTTGTTATGTTTTTTTTTCCAGATTTGTTTAATTTTTTTTAAATCAGTTTAATTTTTCAGATTTGTTATGGTTTTTTTTTTTCAGATTTGTTACCAATATATTTGTTATTTGTTATGTTTTTTTTTTTCAGATTTGTTGTTAATTGTTGATGATTGTTGTTGTAGTTCAGATTTGTTGTTAATGATTGTTGTAGTAGTTCATGGGTTTGTTAATTGTTGCTCAGATTGTTGTAGTTGTTCCAATGTGTAATGTAGGAAATAGCAATGAGTTGTTTACAGAATACGATCAACCGAATGTGTCGTTAGGAAATAGCAATGTGCACGTTGATGCTGATGAAGAAGAGGTTGAGGTACACGGTACTGCATCGGATCGAGAATATATGACCCAATTACGATATGAAATTGCCGAGCAATTAATGCAAAGTACGGAATAAATTATTTGAAAAATTGTTATTGTTGTTATTTAAAAAAACGTTATTGTTGTTATTTCAGTGTTGTAGAACTATTATTTAAATTTAAATGTTGAAAAAATATTGATTGTTTTAAAAAAATCAGTTTATTTCAGCAATCTGCAGAAGTTAAAAAACAAACAGTCTTCCTCTTGCATACTGCACACCTTTGGTCCACCTCTTCTCCTGCAGAAAAAACAAACAGCACCTTAGTGTCTATAGTTAGTCCTTCTGTGAAAAACCGGATTTTTCATCAGCGCAATTGCTGATTCATTATCAATGGGTCGCTAATCAAATTTCTGAGCCATAACGCTCGGCAAACAGCTGAAGTCCCAATGTTCATTTTTTCAACCAGTTAGGCCTTGTGATTCGGTTAACATAGAGCCATCACTTCACATACTTGAAAATTTTCTGAGTTTGTATAGGTCTGACCATGATTGTATGTAATCACAGCGTACACAACATTCAATATTTAAGAGCGTATAGATCTTTTTGTCTTTTTATTTTTTAATATGTTAAGCACAGTCCGGCGCAAAAAAGAAGCCGTTTGAATGCAGCTGGCAAAATTGTCTTTTGTTAAGTATTTGTTGACCGATCTTAAAAAAAGTTATTTTTGCTCATAAGATTATCCTATCTTTACTCAGACATTTATTTAAGAACCATCAGAATATTCTCAGTACATAAAAGCTCTTTTCTTTTTCTTAGGTAATTAGATTCGCCAGTTTAGTAGAGTTATGAATTACCTCTGCAATAAAAAAAAATAGCGTAAGACTTAAATTTTTGTTATTATTCTTAGCATAATAATATTTACATAGATATTGTATAATAATTATAGATATAGATTGATTTCCATGTTTATCTTGTATTGTTTCCCCTATATATAGGGCATTGTATTTCTTTGATTATTCATCAATCATATCAAACCATAAACCACTTTTATGGTATCAGAGCTACGGCTCAAAACCCTAATATTTTCTTTTCCTTTTTTCTTCGATCGGCTGCCTAATCACAGCAGGAGTTTTCTGCCTCTTGTTCGAACATGTCAAAAGACGCAGAAGCTTCTAAATCGGCTTCGGCCAAACCCATAGCCCTTCATCCTCCTATTCAGTCACCAATATCAACTCCAAAATCCGAACCCTAGACGGCACCAAAGTCACCTATACTGCCTGGGTTAAACTGTTTCGTTTACACGCGAGAGCCTACAAAGTACTTCATCACATTGATGGTACTGATCCGCCGGATGAAACTGCTGCCGAGTACCCCATGTGGCTCGAGATTGATGCTCTCGTGCTACAATGGATAATCGCCACAGTCTCAGACGGCCACCTGCCGCGTCTCATGGGTCAAGTCTCGACCGCCCGTGCCGCCTGGCTCAAACTGGAGAAGGTCTATCTAAGCAATAAAAAGGCCCGGGCAGCCGCCTTAGAAACCCAATTCTGCAATCTCACTCTCGCCAACTGCTCATCTGTTGATGACTATTGTGAGCGGCTCAATGATTTGGCCAACCAACTGGAGGATGTCGACCAACCGGTCCCCGAGTCCCGTCTCGTTCTACAGCTGGTCCGTGGACTCCCGCAAGAATATGACACCTGTGACATCCGTCACTTTTTCATTATATATATATATATATATATATATTTTTAATAATAATAAATAAATAAATTATACATAATAAAATTCAGATTTTATATTTATATATACAAAAAAATCACAACCATGCTAGCCCATATACCATAGCCAACCCCAAACCCACCCTTTTTCTTTTAATCTGAAGCCCATCAGGCCCAAGGGCCGGCCCAACAGCCTTGGCCCACTAACCTCATAATTATCTGATTTTCTAAAAAATAAAGGGAGGGGTGCTTCTGACCGGATTCGAACCCGGTTACTCCCACCCATGTACGCGCGCTAACCACCTGGGCCACAACCTTCCTTTGTTTTAAACCTAGTATTAATTTTATTTAAGCACACTTTCGTTTATCCCCTTTTTCCCTTCCCTGGTTCGCGAACAGCAGTAGCAGCAGGAGAATTCATATTTATTTGACCAAACCACTAATTTAGCAATCAAATCACACATATATGGTAAAAACTCGTGATATCCGGCCTAATCCTCATCAATTACGCGTCTTGTACACGTTAAAACATCATTAATTCGTAGCCATTTTCCATTTTCACGCATGTACAATTGAATGTGGTCAACCTTGCCAAATCTAATGCCTAGACCCGTTCCCTATAAATTGGACACTACTAGACATCCTCACAGTGCCGAACACCCTCTTCCAATCATCAATTACACTCAAAATTCTTCTGTTCTTGATCTATACTAGCGTGTTGACCCGAACCTTGACCAAACAATTCAGCATCGAAACAAGATTGTAAGTTTGATTTTGCTTATGGGTTTAGTTAATCGGCGTGTGCACGACATTAACCCCATGATTGATTGGGTTAATGTCGTGTGTATTGATCAATTGAGAATGCTAGGGCTTGTATTTGATTTGGGGAAGAACATTGATTTTCCATATATGTTATATATTAAACAAACTGAATCTTAACACAACCACAGGTCTAGACCAAGTGGTTGTGTTGATGCTTGGATTCCCAGCAGACGCAGGTTCGAAACCCGGCTGCCACACTTTTTGCTCTTTTATTTTCCTTTGTTTATCAATTATATATATATGTTATTTATATCTTATAAATTCATTCAAAAATACTAAAACATTTTTAAAAAATTCTACAAAAATGATTTTAAGTTAAACTAATGAAAAAGGTTAACTTACAATTTTTAGTTTTCAAAAATTTATTTATTTAGTATATTTAATAAATAAATCAAGTTTATTCCATTTTATTTATAAAATTTTATAAAAATATCAAAACGAGCTTATAAATTCCCACAAAAATTATTCTAAGTTTTTATAACATTAAGCTTTTCAGAAATGATTTTTATTTCTGAAAAATCATTTAATTAATATTTTTAATCAATTTTTGTTAGTTTTAATCATAAATAATTCATAATAAATTCATTTTACAATATTTTTGCACCAAAATTTTACATAAATTATTTCTATCCATTTAGAACAGAAATACAATTTTTAATCTAAAATTTCTTTAATTTTAATATTTTTAAATATTAAAGTTATATTTTGACAAATTGAAATAAATAGATTAAATATACTATTTTTCAAGAAAATAATTTTATAAAAATTATTTTCACATTTAAAACTTTATATTGTGACCATATTTGATTTAAAGTTTACTCAAAGACTTTTGTCTATTTATTTACCAAATTTCTCTTATTTATTAAACGTTTAATTTATTAACCAAATAAATACTTATCCCCAATTCGAAACCCTAGAATTCCATGTACCCTAGAGTTATTCCTTACACATTATCAAATTCTTTAGGTTGATTCTTTGGGATAATTCCAACTCATATTTCGTTGTCCAAGTTCATTTCAAGCTATTACATAGACAGTGAGTATTCCTATCCCCTTTTTGCTTTTATACATTTCTGGGGTGTTACATGTACACTATTACAATTTCAAATACAAGTTTACATTTTTACAATACAATTCTAGTACTATGTGCATTGCTTACAACGTGCTTTATGCTTAGACAATACATGTGGATTACATTTGTACTTAGTGAAATCATTAACATGGTACAAGCCGACCTTAACATTGGATAGCGCTATTTGGATTGACAACCCGCCTAGATTGATTCTCCCCCTTTTTCATCGGAGAATCCGTGGCCAGTGTTAAGTCTTTTATCCATTTATTGGATAAGTACACTACAGTTCATACAGTACATTATACAGTCACAGGGTTGATTTCGCTCATTTGTATGATACATAGTTTACATAATTGCACTGTAGCTTGCACTTGAATTGTATAACTTTTTAACCTACTATATATATCAAATCTAGGAATGCTCACCAACATTTCATATGTTGACCAAACCTATTTTTGTACATGTTTCAGGTGCAGTTTGATCTAGTGCTTTAGCAAGAGACATTTAGTGCTTTATTTCAATTCAATTATTTCAATATTTACATTTCATTTAGACAATGTAATTTCCATTTTCATGTAAGACAATTTTGGTTTATATTCAATAATATTTACATTTTAGTACCATGTGCTTTTGAACAATCGTCACTACGTGGCACCTCGATGATTCCGCCATCGGTTGGGGTGTTACAGATTGGTATCAGAGCCATGGTTATAGGGAACTAGGTTATTAGATAAAATGGCCTAGACTATAACCGAACTTTAACTTGCATGCATAATATTTCCTGAATTACCCTACCCCTCATTTCTCCCTACTTTCCTCCTTCTGTCTTTCCCTTCTTCCCTCTCTCTATTCTTCTTATCTTTCATCATGGTGCATAGAGATGGTGTCCTACAGAGAGTGTAAAGTTTACATCATAATACCTACTCTTATTTTACTCCTTCGAAGTTGTTGAACTTTAATGAGTGTGATAAGGACACGTGCAATCTGGAAGGGTGGACGCCTGTACACTGGGTTTTCTGGCATAGGCAAGCATAGCGCATAAATCCATTTACGGACCTGTTATGCTTACCTGGGATTCCTGGAGTGAGTGTCCACTTATAGGCTAAAGCATGTCTTCTTTTATCACCATTGGGTTCAATTCCTTTGAAAAGTCAACGTTCTTGTTGAGCTTTACAGCTAGACAAGGACACTCCAAGCGTCTTATGCAAGCTTTTTCAATAATACTATCTCGGTTCATATACAATATTTTGTATTTCACGATTTTCATATATTGCTTACAAGTTCATACTTTCATAACCATCTATGGATTTCACAATCACACTTCACCTTACCCTCTTAGCCACTTTTTAAATATTCAACACCCTACCCAAATCATATTATTTCTTTTCTCCACATGTTATTTATTTTAAAAACTATAACCTCATACTTTAGCACAAACTAAAGATTTCTAAAACTTGTTGTATTATCTAGTACCTTTACAAAGTACATAATATTTTTTTTTAAAAGGATGTCCTCGAACTTAAATTCAATTGATTATTTATTGACGTAACAAACGATTTTCTATATAATGTTTTAAACTATTACAAAGCCTACTTAGCTTGTACTATTTAACAACTTTTGCCTTATGTACAAAACCAATTTTGAAAATAATTTTTTTTTTGGAATAATATCTAGTCTCTAGATTCTCCATCAACACTCACCCATTTTCAACTTGTTCAAAATTTTTACAATATTTGGCATACACTACAATCATGTTTTCTTATACACTTGATTATAACCTTTGATCCAAACCCCAAAATTTACACTGCTACATAATCTCCTTACTATAAAATAAACTCTTTATCAACTATCTTCACATTCTCTCACAACCTTGATCCTGCTTCAAGATTTTTCATCATCTTCTCAAGAACTAAATTCATATCCTTCACCTTCTCACACATGAGCTAGTTACCCATGCTAATCAAACTACTAAAAACCTGATACTTGATTCTACAGGATTTTTTTTTTCCAAAACACCATTGTTTGTGAAACTTGATTTCCTCTTAACTTGACTATTCACTGGACATTTAATTATTCATGATACTTGTGTTTTCATTTTCATAATCCTATTTTCATTTTGTACCCAATTTGTCACACTCATTGGCATACAACATCTAGAAATTTCCTTGCATACTATCGTGTATTAACACAGATTGGAAATTTATCATATTGATTACATTTATCATACAAGACTCTACCTTACATTTATTTGGAACGTTTGGACTTGATACTTGATCTTACAGATGCTTTTCTAAGAAAACATCAATGGCTATTACATGAAACTTGATTTTTCCTTAACTTGACTATGCATTGAACATCTAATTATTCATAAACATTTAATTATTCATGATAACACTTACACTTAATGGTTGTAGTACTTACAAACTTGCTTGCATAAACATGCTAACAATTTGCAATCTATGTGAATAATAATTGCTGCACTTAATAGAGGTCATCATGCCTTTTTCAACAGTCGGGAGAGGCCCTACAACCTGCTCCACGACTGGTGGGGGCTATCGAACATACTCAACGATTGGTAGAGGTCGCTATGCCTTTTCAAACAGTCGGGAGAGGCCCTACAACCTACTCCACGGCTGGGGGAGGCTATCGAACCTGCTCAACAATTGGTGGGGTCATAGAAGGACACAAAACCCTAATGTAAGGTAAATTGATGATTCCGGTCCGGAACGTAATCATGAATTTACAGGTGCGTTAGGGTAGTGTGAAATTCTATTAGAGTTTTTGGTGGGCGTCCAGTACGTTTTCAAGGTATCAAAGGTGTGGTGGGTTAGCTGCGGTACACCCTGTATACAAACACTAATGATGCATTGAAAGTGAGACTGGAAGTCGGGCCAGGAACAAACTCTGGTTATTTAGTAGTTCATTTAGTCTTTCTGTAGACAATCAACTCGTACATTTATCATAGGATTCCTAAAACTTGAAACTTATTGAGTTACTAGATCCTTATTTTCCTTATTATTTGAGACAAACCTAATCCAAATCCTTAACCCACACCTATCAAACCTACCATCCAAATCATTTGAAACAGTTTACTTTGTTACATATAAATTTACGTCGTGCCTTAACCCAAATTTTCCAAACCACTGTTATTTTAAATTCTTACCCAAGCATCCATAACCCTATGTTTCTGATAACTTCGGGACGAAGTTTCTAAAAGTAGGGGATGCTGTGACATCCGTCACTTTTTCATTATATATATATATATATATATATTTTTAATAATAATAAATAAATAAATTATACATAATAAAATTCAGATTTTATATTTATATATACAAAAAAAATCACAACCATGCTAGCCCATATACCATAGCCAACCCCAAACCCACCCTTTTTCTTTTAATCTGAAGCCCATCAGGCCCAAGGGCCGGCCCAACAGCCTTGGCCCACTAACCTCATAATTATCTGATTTTCTAAAAAATAAAGGGAGAGGTGCTTCTGACCGGATTCGAACCCGGGTTACTCCCACCCATGTACGCGCGCTAACCACCTGGGCCACAACCTTCCTTTGTTTTAAACCTAGTATTAATTTTATTTAAGCACACTTTCGTTTATCCCCTTTTTCCCTTCCCTGGTTCGCGAACAGTAGTAGCAGCAGAAGAATTCATATTTATTTGACCAAACCACTAATTTAGCAATCAAATCACACATATATGGTAAAAACTCGTGATATCCGGCCTAATCCTCATCAATTACGCGTCTTGTACACGTTAAAACATCATTAATTCGTAGCCATTTTCCATTTTCACGCATGTACAATTGAATGTGGTCAACCTTGCCAAATCTAATGCCTAGACCCGTTCCCTATAAATTGGACACTACTAGACATCCTCACAGTGCCGAACACCCTCTTCCAATCATCAATTACACTCAAAATTCTTCTGTTCTTGATCTATACTAGCGTGTTGACCCGAACCTTGACCAAACAATTCAGCATCGAAACAAGATTGTAAGTTTGATTTTGCTTATGGGTTTAGTTAATCGGCGTGTGCACGACATTAACCCCATGATTGATTGGGTTAATGTCGTGTGTATTGATCAATTGAGAATGTTAGGGCTTGTATTTGATTTGGGGAAGAACATTGATTTTCCATATATGTTATATATTAAACAAACTGAATCTTAACACAACCACAGGTCTAGACCAAGTGGTTGTGTTGATGCTTGGATTCCCAGCAGACGCAGGTTCGAAACCCGGCTGCCACACTTTTTGCTCTTTTATTTTCCTTTGTTTATCAATTATATATATATGTTATTTATATCTTATAAATTCATTCAAAAATACTAAAACATTTTTAAAAAATTCTACAAAAATGATTTTAAGTTAAACTAATGAAAAAGGTTAACTTACAATTTTTAGTTTTCAAAAATTTATTTATTTAGTATATTTAATAAATAAATCAAGTTTATTCCATTTTATTTATAAAATTTTATAAAAATATCAAAACGAGCTTATAAATTCCCACAAAAATTATTCTAAGTTTTTATAACATTAAGCTTTTCAGAAATGATTTTTATTTCTGAAAAATCATTTAATTAATATTTTTAATCAATTTTTGTTAGTTTTAATCATAAATAATTCATAATAAATTCATTTTACAATATTTTTGCACCAAAATTTTACATAAATTATTTCTATCCATTTAGAACAGAAATACAATTTTTAATCTAAAATTTCTTTAATTTTAATATTTTTAAATATTAAAGTTATATTTTGACAAATTGAAATAAATAGATTAAATATACTATTTTTCAAGAAAATAATTTTATAAAAATTATTTTCACATTTAAAACTTTATATTGTGACCATATTTGATTTAAAGTTTACTCAAAGACTTTTGTCTATTTATTTACCAAATTTCTCTTATTTATTAAACGTTTAATTTATTAACCAAATAAATACTTATCCCCAATTCGAAACCCTAGAATTCCATGTACCCTAGAGTTATTCCTTACACATTATCAAATTCTTTAGGTTGATTCTTTGGGATAATTCCAACTCATATTTCGTTGTCCAAGTTCATTTCAAGCTATTACATAGACAGTGAGTATTCCTATCCCCTTTTTGCTTTTATACATTTCTGGGGTGTTACATGTACACTATTACAATTTCAAATACAAGTTTACATTTTTACAATACAATTCTAGTACTATGTGCATTGCTTACAACGTGCTTTATGCTTAGACAATACATGTGGATTACATTTGTACTTAGTGAAATCATTAACATGGTACAAGCCGACCTTAACATTGGATAGCGCTATTTGGATTGACAACCCGCCTAGATTGATTCTCCCCCTTTTTCATCGGAGAATCCGTGGCCAGTGTTAAGTCTTTTATCCATTTATTGGATAAGTACACTACAGTTCATACAGTACATTATACAGTCACAGGGTTGATTTCGCTCATTTGTATGATACATAGTTTACATAATTGCACTGTAGCTTGCACTTGAATTGTATAACTTTTTAACCTACTATATATATCAAATCTAGGAATGCTCACCAACATTTCATATGTTGACCAAACCTATTTTTGTACATGTTTCAGGTGCAGTTTGATCTAGTGCTTTAGCAAGAGACATTTAGTGCTTTATTTCAATTCAATTATTTCAATATTTACATTTCATTTAGACAATGTAATTTCCATTTTCATGTAAGACAATTTTGGTTTATTCAATAATATTTACATTTTAGTACCATGTGCTTTTGAACAATCGTCACTACGTGGCACCTCGATGATTCCGCCATCGGTTGGGGTGTTACAACACCACGGCGTCTCTCATCAACCAGAGTAACGCCGATTGGGACACCGCAAGAACCATGTTGCAGGACGAAGTTATACGCCTGGAAGCACGCAAGACAGCCACAACAACACAGCAACTCGGCCACACCCAACCCGAACCCCAACCCAAACCCGAACTCGTATCCCAACTCCTATGGGTCGCGTGGACGGGGGAGGGGACGGGGCCAGGGCTATCGGCCGAATAGAGGACGAGGACGCAGGTCAGGAAGAGCTCAATCTGGATGGGTCCAACAAATGCAGAATTCCCCGAACTGGGCTTGGTGGACTCCTCCACCTTGCCCATATCCTACCCAATCCGCCTGGATGCCGAGCAACTTCAGCCCGCAGCAGCAGCCCACATCACAGCAGGCCTTCGGGTCTGCTTATTCAGCACCGGCCCAATCCAGTAACACCTCGCAGCAGCCCGTTCAGGCCCAATTCAGCGGATACGTTCCTGGATACATCCCTGCACAGCCTTCGGCACCTCCTGGTTACGGGTATAATGCCCTCTGCCTGTCCGATTTAAGTGCGGCACTTTCCTCTTTGCAGGTTAACTCGCAGGATCCTACAAAATATATGGACACCGGGGCCGAAGCACATGTCACACAGTATCAAGGTATGATTCAAATCCCTGCGTCATCTACTATAAACACTAAAATTTTGGTCGGTAATGGTCAATGTGTTCCAATCGTTCGGTCCGGTACTGGCTTTTACCCACTCCCCAACCGCACCTATATTTTACCAAACCTACTTTATAGCCCTCACATAATTAAAAATCTTATTTCAGTAAGACGTTTTACTCGTGATAATCTTGTCTCTATAGAATTTGACCCGTTTGGTTTTTCTTTGAAGGACCTCCGCACTGGCAGAATTCTATCCCGCCACAATAGCACTGGGACCTTTATCCAGTCACACCACCGCAACTTCCGCTTCACGCTTGCTACATCACCACTATCTCTCTTCCCTGGCATGACCGCCTAGGACATCCAGGAGCTCAGGTCTTAGACATCCTTAGTCGTACTTTTAATTTTTCATGTAATAAAGACCATGCGTCTAAATTTTGCAATTCTTGTCATATTTCTAGTAGCAAGCGTTTACCATTTTATGCTTCTAATTCTTACACCTTTGCACCTTTTGATATTGTCCACTGTGATTTATGGACCTCACCTGTCACGAGTAAAACTAGCTATAAATATTACATGGTCCTAATCGATAATTTTTCCCACTTTGTTTGGGTCTACCCCCTTAAATTCAAATCCGAAACCTTTCCAACATTTGTTAAATTTCACCGCTTAATTGCCACACAATTTAACCGTCAAATTAAAACTTTTCAATGTGACCTCGGGGGTGAATTCGACAATAATGCATTCAAAAATTTTGCTACCCAAAATGGCCTCCTCTTCTGCTTCTCCTGCCCCCAAACGTCCTCTCAAAACGAACGTGCGGAACGTATGATTCGTCACCTAAATGATGTCATATGAGCCCTTCTCATCCATGCTAACCTGCCTCCTTCCTTTTGGGTAGAGGCTCTTCACATCGCCACATACCTCCATACCATCTTACCCACAAAACGCCTTAACTTTTTCACCCCCACCTTCGCCCTCTACCTTCGCCACCCGACCTATGACCACTTACGAGTGTTTGGGTGCGCCTGCTATCCAAACACCTCAGCCATTCAGCCCCATAAATTACACCCTCAGGCCATTAGATGCATTTTCCTCGGTTACCCACCTGACTTTCGGGGTTACCGTTGCTTTGAACCGACAACGGGCAAAGTACACATTTCTCGTCATGTCACCTTTGATAAGTCCTCCTTTCCTTACACAATCCCGAACACCATCTCGTCCTATCAATTCTTGGACGACGACTTGCCACCGTCTTTCACTTTTCTCCCGAACCTGACCATACCCGCACCTACACCTACCACCAGCCCAACACCTCCTCCCGACCCACTGCCTAGCCCAGCTTTCCCTCCGCCAAATCCTCTACCCACTTCACGACCAGCCCCGCCCATCACTTATACTAGACGCCCAAAGCCCACTGGACCCACCCAACCCACGGCCAATATCCCACCCAGCGTCACCACTCAGCCAAACCCCCCACTTCGGCCCAATCTCACACACCCACTAACATACATCCAATGACTACCCGCTCCAAAACCGGCTCCCTTAAACCTCAAACCCCATTAAACTTACACACCTCTACCATCTCTCCTATACCCAATACCTATGCCAAAGCCTTTACCGACCCTCATTGGACACATGCTATGTAGGCCGAATTTAATGCTTTGCAGGAAAATGATACATGGGATTTGGTCCCAAGGCCCACTGACCGACCCGTCATTTGCTACATGTGGTTGTTTCGCCACAAATTTCGGTCAGATGGATCATTGGAGCGTTATAAAGCGCGGCTGGTGGTTAATGGGAAATCACAAACTGTCGGGATTGATTGTGAGGATACGTTTAGCCCGGTTGTTAAACCGGCTACTATTAGAACAGTTTTATCGTTGGCCGTATCTCGCTCTTGGCCCATCCACCAGTTGGATGTCAAGAACGCTTTCTTACATGGTCACTTGCAGGAAATAGTATTTATGCACCACCTCCGGGGTTCGTTGACAAACGGTTCCCGAATTTTGTATGTCGCATGAAGAAATCACTTTATGGTTTAAAGCAGGCCCCACGTGCGTGGTATACTCGGTTTGCCACTTACATTATCTCACAGGGGTTTCAAAGCAGTGCCTGCGACAACTCATTGTTTGTCTTTCAGAAAGGGCCACATACCGCTTACTTGTTACTCTATGTTGACGACATTATCCTTACAGCATCTACGGATGCGTTTCTTCATGAAATCATTCGAGCACTGTCTCGCGAGTTTGCTATGACGGATCTTGGCCGTCTACATCATTTTTTGGGCATTACGGTTACTCATTCGTAGCATGGTTTGTTTTTTATCACAGTCTCAGTATACAAAAGATATTATTCAACGGGCTTCGATGACTGCTTGCACCACACGCGTGGACTTATCCGCTAAATTAAGTGCCACTGACGGCCCACAGTTTCATGACCCTACTTTATACCGAAGTTTGGCAGGTGCGCTGCAATACTTAACATTTACTAGGCCTGATATCTCTTACGCTGTTCAGCAGGTGTGTCTCTTCATGCATGAGCCTCGTGACTCACATTTTTCATTCATGAAGAGAATCATTCGATATCTCCAGGGGACCATTCATTACGTCATTCGGCTCACCAAATCATCGGTCACCTCTCTTGTGGCTTATTCTAATGCCGACTGGGGCGGCTGTCCAGACTCACGCCATTCCACCAGTGGTTATTGTGTTTTTCTGGGTGATAATTTAATCTCCTGGTCGTCGAAGCGTCAACCGACTGTTTCTCGGCCCAGTACGGAAGCAGAATATAGAGGCGTTGCAAATGCCGTGGCCAAAGCTACGTGGATCCGCAATCTCTTGCTTGAACTACACGTTCCACTTTTACAAGCATCCGTGGTTTATTGTGATAATGTGTCTGCAGTTTACTTGTCTAATAATCCAGTTCAACATCAACGGACGAAACATGTAGAGATTGACATCCACTTTGTTCGCGAAAAGGTCCGTATCGGTCACATTCGGGTCTTACATGTCCCATTTGCTTCACAGTATACTGACATCTTCACCAAGGGATTGTCTTGCGAACTTTTTCAGTCCTTTCGATCCAGTTTAGCCGTCTGCTCCGCACCCGATCAAACTGAGGTGGAATCTTAGCATAATAATATTTACATATATTTAGAAGATATTGTATAGTAATTATAGATAGAGATTGATTTCCATGTTTATCTTGTATTGTTTCCCCTATATATAGGGCATTGTATTCCTTTGATTATTCATCAATAATATCAAACCATAAACCACTTTTAATTATGACATGTACATGATATGTGTCCCTTGAGACATTCCACTGGAGAGGTGCACAAAAACTGGTTCTAAAACTGAAACCGACAAACTGACCCCAGTCAGTTCCAAACATATTCCCCTTCCTCAACATACGAACCAACCCGAACCGAACTGGTTCGAAACGAGAGCCTCGTTCTATTTCCATTGATATTCTTGCTGCATGATGATTTAACACTGCTTTAATTGATCCAAATGCCTCTTATAGAAGCTTTCAATAACGCCATCTCCCTCAAGCAAATTCCCAAACTGCCCTTATATCATTGCCAATTATGAAAATGTAACAACTGAAGATAGCCTAACCTGTCTTGCGTAAGACAAACACATATAATCACCAAAATAAATGTGCATTTTAACAGGAGCAACTTAGGACTTTTTTTTTTTTTTATCATAGAAAACCTGGGTGACGCTTGAATTATAATTTTCAGAAATAATCTAACCAACATATATGTTCTACGTTGTCTTTGCACAGACTATAATTATAAGGTGCAGCTCATGTTATAAGGCCATCCTATTATGCTTACTGTAAGCTTATATGAACTATAAATATATTAATGGTATCAATTATGAATTTATTAGATCTAATCTAATTTTAAGCCAAGCACTAACATTAGCAAGGCTAGCATCTGAAGTTCGCCAGGCTCGTCAAACCTTAGTGTAATATTAGGTTTATTAATATTTAATAATATTTATCCACTCATTTAAGCTTGTTTACTAAACGAGCCCGAGCCGAACTTCATTTATCGAGCTCTGAACCAATTATTTATATTACTTTTATTTAAAATATTAACTAATAGATAGTAAACGAGCCGTGCTTGAGCTCGGGCTTAGCTCGGCTCGTTTGCACCCCAATCCATAATTGAATAATTCAAAAATCTTAAAGGTCGACGAGATGAACTGTAATTCTTCATCCAGGTACCAACCCTTTGTCTCATTTTTAATGTTTTAGTGTCTTTGTTCAATTGTTTGTTAAAGATGTTGGGAATCATGGTATCGTATACACAGCGGAAGCAGTTTATATTATTATTTAAACTTAAAACCAATATATATATAAATATATATATTTGCGAAAATAATAATAATAATAATTTTATTATTCCAATTAATAAAATATTCCCAATCAGGATCTCGGTTAAACGCGTATAAACAAATAAAACATAAACAACCATAGGGGGTTTAGTAATCAACCTTTGACGACTACACCGGAATTATAACACGCGGGTTACAACGAATCCTCGCTAGTAGGAAGTTCACACCGAGCACGAACCAACCGGAAAGCAACACTTTGCAAGAGGAAGGTGGCGGCTTGTGGTGGTTATTGGCCGAAACAAGGCAAAAAGAGGCGGCGACCCTTTTTCCTTGTGTGGCGGCCGCAAAAACCAAAGAGGAGGAGGCAAGGGTTTGTTGTTTTTATAAAAGTGTTATCTAGGGTTTACTCCTTAACCTTCCTTTTATAAAACAATAACTTACATTAAGCCCCCTTGTTAAATATCATAATACTCCTTAATATTAATCTAATTAATATTAAGTCCCTCAAGTCTAAAACAATTATTATTTCACAAATAATAATCCACATACTTATGAACTTATCTTATTCGTGTACCAACGTGTAACTCTTCGGATCGTACCGGGTCGGGTTACATTGACCTCTACTTTTAATTACATCGGACATACTATATATCCAACAAAAGAATGCTTAAAACTTTTATATTTATTGTATTTAATGTTTGACTCGACCCGACCCGAATCGAATCACCGACACAAACATATCACCCGAACAATAGCTACAGGAAAATTAGGTCCCGTCCCGTGACCGCTGACTTCCGACCCCCGGACCAAATTCTCAAGCTTCGCCACTGAAGATAGCCTAACCTGTCTTGCGTAAGACAAACACATATAATCACCAAAATAAATGTGCATTTTAACAGGAGCAACTTAGGACTTTTTTTTTATCATAGAAAACCTGGGTGAGGCTTGAATTATAATTTTCAGAAATAATCTAACCAACATATATGTTCTACGTTGTCTTTGCGCAGACTATAATTATAAGGTGCAGCTCATGTCATAAGGCCATCCTATTATGCTTAGACTATGCGGAGTGGGGGCGGGAGAGAGGGCGGGAGGGGCTGGAACACCGCCGCAGAGTGGCGTGGAAGGGGGCGGGAGGGAAGCCACTGGCGTGGGGCTTGGGGTGGGGGTGAGGTGGCAGCTTCTTATTGGTCAGGTTTTTTTTTTTTATTTTTTTTTTTAACTTTAACACAATATAATATTATTTCCTTCCCCCCTCTTCCCCCCTTCCACTCCCCACAATTATTTTCCCCCCCACAAGGGTCCCACAAGTGCCACATGGCGCTTCATCCCCCTCTTTCCCGCCCCCCCACTCCTTATAGTCTAACTGTAAGCTTATATGAACTATAAATATATTAATGGTATCAATTATGAATTTATTAGATCTAATCTAATTTTAAGCCAAGCACTAATATTAGCGATCTACTTAATATCAGCCACAGTAGCATCCCTTTGTTCAACTTCATCACTGTTTAGTTTTATATAGCTAGATGAGTTTGGGGACACATATAATATAACATATGTTGTTTTATATGATTTATTTGGCTTGATGTTCTCTACTTCATTATCATGAATATATGATATATTTTTGCTTCATCTCTCATACTTACATCGGTGTATGTTGTTCAACGTCTAAACCTGTTTTTAGATAGGTAACTGTTCCAACTTTTGCTTCACAAAAAAATATATTGCAATATCTCTTGAATACATATATATAGCACTTAATCGCAGATCTAGTTTTACTGCTCTTCAAGCTTCGTTACCAATAGTCTGACATAGTGATAGCAGTCTTAACACTATGAACAGAGTGATCATATAACAATGTACCTAGGATCTCTGTGGTCAGCATGTTAATACTAGATAAAGGTGTTAACAAATTTGGTGACCATAACTACTCTTACACTCTGATCATTGTGCTTTCTCTTTATAAGCATGAAAATTACTCTCTCTCTCTCTCTCTCTCTCTCTCTCTCTCTCTCTCTCTCTCTCTCTCTCTCTCTCTCTCTCTCTCTCTCTCTCTCTCTCTCTCTCTCTCTCTCTCTCTCTCTGTCGTTTTTGTAATGAGGTTAGTGAGAATATCGTTGTATACAGTATACGAGTACTTGTCTAACAAAAACCTTGCTATACATTTTAGTGGCCCTAAGTTCTCATGGATTGGTCGCTTTAACATAAGCATTTGGATCGACACCACCTGTTTGATTTAATGTCTTATAAGTTTGAAAATAAATTATAAATATGTCACTACTTGTTGCAACAGGGCTGTTTGATATTGTATATAGCTCTTCTAAAATATGTAATTTTTTGTTTATCTTTTTGGTGCTTTCTATATCATGTATAATGAGAACTGTCATGAGATGGATTTACATCAATTCAAAGTTCAAAAGTAGGTTGTCTGCCTTTCAGAAGTCAAATTCAAAGTTTGATTGACTGTATAAGTTAAGTTTCATAATAACGTTTGGTGAATCTTTGTTATCAATTCAACTTTTAACGAGTCTTTTGATTTTGTGTCTCTATATAGTCTATATTGTTAATTTTGTGACACATTTGTGGTTAATGTATTTGTATTCTGCTGTAGCATTTTGCATCACTAGGTTAAAATCAATTAGCAATTGGTCGGTTAATGTTTTTTAAAAGGGTTATTGGATTATAATAATCCAAACTTTCAGGAATTGGCTGTTATTGTTATGAATTTCTGTGTGTTTTACATTGATCTTACAAAGGGGTATTTATACACAAGGAATATACAAACTAAGGAAACAATCTCTCAAGGAGATGATTGAGCATATTAAATGTAATTGATTGACTTTTGACTAAATGATGTTGACTTGGTTTGATTGAGCATGATGTCCGCTAATACGCCCCTGCAGTCGAAGCAGTAGCCGGCCGGATGCAAAGACTGGTTTTGAATCGATCAAACAGTATGCGTGGTAAGCCTTTAGTGAAGATGTCCGCATATTGAAACTCGGTTGGAACATGGAGAACTCGAACTGCTCCAAGTTTAACTTTTTCTCGAACGAAGTGAATATCAATCTCCACGTGTTTAGTTCTTTGATGCTGGACCGGATTCTGTGAGAGATACATGGCTGAAATGTTATCACAGTAGATGATGGATGCTTGTGTAACTGGAACATGTAACTCTAGTAACAAATTGCGTATCCAAGAAAATTCAGCAGCAGTATTGGCAACTCCCCGATACTCAGCTTCAGCACTAGATCTTGAGATGGTCGGTTGTCGCTTGGATGAACAGGAGATTAAATTGTTGCCGAGGAAAATACAATAACCAGATGTGGAGCAGCGCGAGTCTGGACACCCCCCCCCCCTCCAGTCAGCATCTGAATAAGCCGTGAGTTGGGCTGAATTGGAGGAGGTTAGATGTAAGCCATGGTCTGTATTGCCCCGAAGATACCGTAAAATCCGCTTGAGATAGTTGAAATGGGGAACACGAGGAGCGTGCATAAATAAGCAAACTTGCTGAACTGCATATGAAATGTCTGGTCTGGTAAAGGTTAAATACTGTAGTGCCCCTGCAAGGCTACGATACAGAGTACCATCAGGAAGGAGGTCGCCTGTATTGGCACTGAGTTTGGACAGTGTGTCTGTAGGAGTGTGACAAGGTTTACAGTTTTCCATTTTGGCACGAGCCAGGATGTCTTGAATGTACGCTTGTTGAGACAAGAAAAGGCCACCTGATGTATGTTTGACTTCGATCCCCAAGAAGTGATGTAACCTGCCAAGATCAGTCATAGCAAACTCTCTGGACATAGCTGTAATAAAATGCTGGAGTAGTTGATCATTGGAGGCAGTGAGTATGATGTCATCAACATATAACAGAAGATAAGCCATGTCAGTACCACGCCTGTAGACAAATAAAGAACTGTCCGAAGTGGAAGTTTTGAATCCACACCGTATGATGTAGGACGCAAACCGCTGGTACCAAGCGCGAGGTGCTTGTTTAAGTCCATATAAGGACCGTTTTAACCTACAAACAAACTTGGGATTTCGACTATCCACAAAACCTGGTGGTTGAAACATATAAACAGTCTCGTTAAGGTCACCGTGTAAAAATGCATTTTTAACATCTAATTGATGAATCGGCGATGATTTAGACAATGCGAGGCTGAGTACTGTACGAATGGTTGTGGGTTTAACCACAGGGCTAAATGTCTCATCACAATCGACGCCGACCTGCTGTGACTTGCCATTGACTACTAATCGAGCTTTATAGCGTTCAAGAGTCGCATTAGCATGGAACTTGTGGCGAAATAGCCACATGCATCATATAATGTGTGCCTCGGGTGGTCTAGGAACGAGTTCCCATGTGTGGTTATTTATTAAAGCATTGTATTCGGTTTGCATAGCATCATACCAGTTTGGATCAGATTGGGCATCAAGATGGGATTTTGGGATAGGGGAAACGGTTTCTGTGTTTAAATTGAAGGGCACCTTTGGTTTGGAAGTGCCGTCACGAGATCGGGTTGTCATATGGTGACGGGGCTGAGGTACAGGTGGGGCAGGAGGGTCAGAAACCGTGGGTGGGTTGGGTGGACGAGTGGTTCGTCGAGAATAAGTGATGGGTTGTTGGGTGGCTGGGGCGGGTTGAGGGGAAGATGTAGTAGCGGTGTTTATTGGTGGAGTGGGAGGAGTAGGGGATGAGACAGCAGTGGGTGTGGGGATGGTGGTTGAGGGTGACGGTTGTGTGAAGATGAGTGGGGATGGGTCGGTCTCAAGAAATGTGTATGAGTCAGGTGTAGGTTGGTATGATTTGGAAAACGGGAATTCAAGTTCATTAAAGGTGACATGGCGGGACAAAATGATTTTCCCTGTGGTACGATCAAGGCATCGATAGCCACGATGGTCGGCAGGATAGCCAAGGAAGACACAAGGTGTAGACCTTGGAGCAAGCTTATGTGGGCGGGTGTCGGATTGGTTGGGAAAGCATGCGCATCCGAAGACACGGAGGTGGGTTGTAGTCAGGATTTTTGAGGTATAAGGCAGCGGTAGGGGTGCGAAAACCAATTGTTTTGGATGGTAGAATGTTGTGAAGGTAGACAGATGTGTAAAGAGCTTCAACCCATAGGTTTGGTGGGAGAGAAGCATGGGTGAGAAGAGAAAGCATGATTGCGTTAAGACGATGAATCATGCGTTCGGCTTTCCCATTTTGTTGAGATGTGTGGGGACAAGAGAAACGGAATTGCAACCCGTGGGTGGCGGCAAATTGTTTAAACTGAGCATTGTTAAATTCGCCACCCATGTCACATTGAAAAGATTTAATGTGGCGGTGAAATTGGGTGGATATATATTTATAAAATTGTGTAAATTTGGTGTAAGTTTCAGATTTAAATTTCAGTGGGAACACCCAGGAAAATTGAGTGAAATCGTCAATTATCACCAAATAATATTTATACCCCTGTTTGCTAGGGACAGGAGATGTCCATAAATCGCAATGCACAATATCAAATGGGCAAACAGTAGAAGAAGTAGATAAATTAAAAGGTAAATGTTTGTGCTTCGCAACCTGACACGAGTCACAAAAAGAAGTACGTGCATGCTTATTACATGAAATGAAATTATTAGAGTTTAAAATGTCTAAGACATGCATGCCGGGATGTCCAAGACGATTATGCCACGAGCCTTGTAGACTTGTGGAAACAAAGGCAGAAGCATCGGGAGTGGTGGAAGCAGTGAGCGGGTAAAGGTGACTTGAACTATCATGCCAACTCAGAATCGTCCCACTCGGGTAATCCTTCACATAAAAACCAAAAGGATCAAAATCAACGGAAACCCAGTTATCACGAGTGAATTTTCGTACAGATATAAGGTTTTTAATAATATTGGGGGTATGTAAAATGTTTTTAAGTTGGAGTGGTTTAGAAGTTGAGGGTAGGTTTGTGTGACCTGATCCAGCAACTGGTAAACGATGTCCATTACCAACCAATACATGTTTAATAAAGTTACCACACGAGTGAAAAATCATACCTGAGTCCGAGGTGAGATGATTAGTAGCACCAGTGTCCATGAACCATTGCGGGGTCTCGTCTTCTACGGCCATGGCTTGAAAAGCTTCAGCTAGTTCAGTGGGCTCGAGTGGGTTTATATCCGTGATATGGGCCTGGGCCGAGGTGGATGAGGAATTGGTTTGTTGGGTTGACTGTTGTGGGGTGGGCCAAGGAGAAACCCAGCCCGGTAGTGTAGGGTAAGGCAAGGGGGAGGTGGTATGGGCCAGTAGCTGGGCTAGTAATTATTAGGCTGAGTTGGGTAGTTGGGCCAGAAATTGTTGGATGGTGGGAGGGTATTATTGTTGGATCTAGTGGGCCTATTGGTTTGGGATTGATTATCAAATGAAGATTGTCCATTGTTAGGCTCATCGCGGCGAGAAGACCCATATCCGGGAGAAGACCCATACCCGCTTCGGCGGTTAATATTATTGTGAACAAAACGTGAGCCCTGAGAAGAATTAAACCTATTTGACTGAGCATCAGGGCGGCGGTTGGAAGAAGATCCCTGGTTATTCGCCGGAGTATCACGACGAGATGGGTGGACAGCAGCCAAAGCTTCCGATGGGTTTGTCACTGGTTCCTGAGCCGATTGTCGTTCCAGATCCCCGCGCAGCATTTCACACGCTTCATTCCAAGAGGGTAGTTCCCTATGAATCATTGCAGCGATGGTGTCGTATTCTCGTGGTAATCCCCGCACAAGTTGTAAGACGAGAGCTTGTTCATTCACCGGGGTGCCGAGGTCTTCAAGCTGGTCAGCGATGTCACGCAAGGCTTGACAGTAGGCGTCCAGCGAAGGGCACGCAGACAGTTTCAGGTTCGTAAATTTAGATTGTAAGGCCGCACATCTTGGTCCTCTGTTGGTGTGAAAAATGTCACGGACACGAGTCCAGGCTTGTAGAGCAGTGGCATCGTTATCAGGAGTCAATAGGTCAAGAACCTGCTTGAGATATCGATCAGACAGAGTGGAGTAAATCCACTGTAACACAATTGCATCGATGTTCTTCCATTGCTCGTATGCGGGGTCATCAACGGGTGGAGGTTCGGACGTGATATGGTCCAGAACTTGATATCCGCGTGCGTGAAGTTGGAAGAGTTTCACCCACGCGGAGTAAGTTACTGTGGAGCCATCTAAGATCCGGACCTTCTTGGTGATATCCGTAACGGTGTACACGGGGTGAAGAGGATGAGCGGGTTTTGAGTTGGCCGAGGCCTGGGATTCAGCATTATCAGACATGGGTTTTGAGTTGATTTACAACTTGAGTTGGTCAGTGAATGAGGCTATGATGAAGAGCCAAAGGAAAATAAAGCTGATCGAGATCAGCAAAGGATGGCTGCAGAAAAAGAAGAGGTTCGAAAACCTTTGAAGAAGAAGAAAACAGAGCAGCAGAGCTAATGTATCAGCTCTGATACCATGCTATTGTTATGAATTTCTGTGTGTTTTACATTGATCTTACAAAGGGGTATTTATACACAAGGAATATACAAACTAAGGAAACAATCTCTCAAGGAGATGATTGAGCATATTAAATGTAATTGATTGACTTTTGACTAAATGATGTTGACTTGGTTTGATTGAGCATGATGTCCGCTAATATTGGCCGACATTAATCCGAACTTAAGAATTTCCCCCTACTAGTCCCAACTTTCACCATATTTTCCTCCATCGAGCCTTCCGTTAACTTTTCTTAACTCATTTAGTTTGTGCTGACGTGGCTGCTGACTAGGCACGATGACGTGGAACATGTGCTGACGTGGCTGCTGACTTGGCGTGCCACATCGTGCCATGTCAGCTGCCACGTCAGCACAAGTTCCACATCAACTGCCACGTCAGCACAAGGTCCACGTCATCATGCCTAGTCAACTGCCACGTCAGCACAAACTAACTGAGTTAAGAAAAGTTAACGGAAGGCTCGATGGAGAAAAATATGGTGAAAGTTGGGATTGGTAGGAGGAAATTCTTAAGTTCGGATTAATGCCGGCCAATTTCTGAAAGTTTGGATTATTATAATCCAATAACCCTTTTTAAAAAGCCACTTGTTATTTCGGGTTGGTCTTTTATTGCCCGGTTAAGAAGAATGTTAAAAGATTTTCGTCAGGCTCAAGAAGTTGCAACCAGAATAGAACTAAGCATGGACGATTAGTAGGGATCTGGTTGCAAAAAAAGTAATGCAGCTTGAGTGCTGTTATATAAACCAGCAGGTTGAACAGATGTCCAAACTCCTAAAAGAATCACTTCTTGTTATAAAAAATGCAAACTTTAAAAGGTATTTGTTGTAAAACACCAAAGAAGATTAACAAACAAGAACCAAATACGACTTAGAAACCGACCCTTTATTGATTACACAGTCATCACAGATTACAATGAAGATGAATTGAAAGAAAATGAATACAATTGAAGCTGATCTAAGTAATAAGCAATCCCCAATTTATATATAGAGATTCTAGGTCAGTCTCTAGTTTGTAACGAACTTTAACAGAATTTCAGAACACTGTTGCAGAAGTTCCACACTAACTTTAATTCAATTGACAGTTTCAACCCCTGCACTTTATCCACTATTATTATTATTGACCAAACTTAATTGTTGACTTATTACTCTGACTTCTAACAGTATGAATTAGTGATTTGAAAGATAACTGAGTCACAGTTCCAGACATCCAGGTCTGTAATGAGAGACTGGGTTTGACTTGGATTGAGTCTGGCATCTTTATATGTTCTCATCTGTGATGTGTTAAAGTCAGCTGTTTTCCCAGGCTAAACAGGTCAAGGTATGACTTTCTCATCTGTGTGTGTGGTTGTACCTTGTTCTGAACAGCCTCAAAATATTGAAGTTACCACATATTTTATCCATATTACGAAAATCACAGAAGAAAAAAAGACTACATGCATACTAATAAAATGTTGACTATCTGTCAAATGTCTAACCTATGCTTCAAAGTTTTATAATTAAGGTTATCCCATAAATTGAATTTAATAAGAGATTTGGTCTTAAGATGTAAAGCTTTTAGTTATATACATATCTTACTTGACAAATTGATGTATTGCAAAATACATCTGTTTTCGGTATATAGTTTATATTATTTTCGAGTCAGTTTGTGTCGTTTTTGTGGTATTTTCGTATTCTATTTAGTATTTTGTGTTGCACAGGAGTCCGGGCAAGAAAGGAAGTAAAATGGAGCTTAAACGAGAAAAAACGAGCCTCCGGACGAGTCGCAGTTGATCGGGAAGTCGAAAAAAGAAAAAAATGAAAAATAATGTCTCGTCACGCTACGTGACGGGAAAGAGCACATCTGGTCACGCGACGTGACGGATCCCCCTGATCCTGAAGCTGGTCACGCTACGTGACCACATCACCTGAAGCCCGTCACGCTACGTGACGGGAGTAAAAACGTGAAAAACTTGGTTTTTGGCCCAATTTCGATATTAAAAACCCTAGAACGGCCATGAATCGTTTTTATCTTCACTTTTGACATATTGGAGCTGCTCTGGAGCACTAGGAGGTGAGAAAAAGGCGAAGGGTCAAGATTTTGAGCATTGGGATTGAGAGATTCGGGTTTTAATCATTCGGTTTCTTCATTCCTTTGTTCTTTTGAATTGCAAACTATGTTTCTTGAACTTAGAATTGATTTTATTCTTGTTTTGAACATGTTTCTTGGCTAGACTTTCATTACTACTTAGGTTATGATGAATACTCATGATTGAATGAACGTTTTTTATGGTTTTTTGGAACTTTGACTATGGGTTGATGATTTAGTAAAGACTTTGATTATTTTTGATCTGGTGTAGATGCGTACTTAGTTTTGTTCAATTGATAATTATTTACTCCACATGCGTTTTTATGAATGTCTTTCATGTATGAATGCGTGTTAGGTTGTGGACTGTGTGTTAGCAACTAGTTTATGGTAAATTGCTAGTGTTTTCCATAGGAGTGGTTTTTGTTGATTGGGTAGTTCTAGGTGTTCTTCCAATTCCAATAGCTGTAAGGTGCGGGATTGTCGATATGTCTAGGGTGTTAAATTGCTAGATTTAGATGCTTCGTAAGAAGATCTTCCTAGTTTCCTTACCACTACTTGCATATCGAGTCAGGTCAGGTTTTCTATAGTTACCCCTTGCACTTTTAGTGTAGTGAGGCTTTCGCGCTGTAAGGTAGACTGTCTAGCGGGTACTTTATCATCAGAGTAGGTAAGCCTGTAAGGGTAACCTCTCAATCGGTAGTTTAACGGCTTATAGGTAACCTTAGGTTTCTCCTTGAGAAGGGTCGAGGGTCCTCTAGTTTATCCTGTAAGTTTAGTATCTAAAGATCCCGATTCCATAGCTAGTTCCATAACCATAAAAGTTCGTCAGTCATGAGTAGGATTCTAACCTAGGTAGTATTCTCACCATCATTTGAATTTGGTTCAGCTCTGTTTACGTCTTAAGTTCAGTTTAGTTTATTTAGTTAATCTTTATTTTTCTTGAATTTAGTTTTTAGTAAAACCCCCTCTAAAATAATAAATAGTTTTATTTCAGTTTTAGATAAGTTTTCGAGTCTAGTTACCGTTTTCCATTAGAGTCCTGTGGGTTCGATATCCGGACTTACTTTAGCTTTACTAGAGTCGATAGGTTCACTTGCCTGTCAGTAGTTTAGTTTTAGAGAGTCTAGAGTATTACTAGGTGTCTAGTTTTAGGTTTAATTTAGTTATTTTTATTAAACTACTTTTAGCACATCAAGTTTTTGGCGCCGTTGCCGGGGACTCTTGGCGATTGCGTTAATTAGCTTCGATTGAACTTATCTGAAATATTTGTGCTATTTGTTATTTTTATTTTATTTCTCTTTTATTTTATTTTGTGTCTAAGCTTGAGGTTAGTGCTTCTTCCCCAAGTTTATCTACTTCTGAGTTTACCATCCCATTTAGATCACCTAGTCCACCACATACCCATCCCTAAATGGCCGAACGGCGCACTGTCCACCAACAATCCACCCAAGGTTTTACGGGAGTTAACTCTCCTATTACCGCCCCAACCATCAACAATGAGGGGTCCTGGAAGATACCCTCCTACATTATGCCGGCCATTGCTAACAATTGTCAATTTCACGGCCGTGATGATGAGGATGCCACGGCCCACATTACCCGCCTGACTCGCATCCTAGCCACTTTTAGGTTGCAGGGTGCCACCCAGGATGCTAAGTTCCTCCATCTGTTCCCATTTTCCCTTGCTGGTCGAGCCGCCACTTGGCTTGATTCTCACCCTACTGACACTTTCACTACTTGGGATGCCCTTAAACAAGCCTTTTTGAATAAATACTTTCCACCTAGCAAGGCTTCCCGACTTCGCGATCAGATCCATTCATTCCGAATGGAACCTGATGAGCCATATTATCTTGCATGGGAGCGGTTCCAAAACCTGCTTAGCAAGTGCTCCCAGCATGGTTTGACTGATTGGGCCCTTGTAGAGAAATTCTACAATGGCTTAACATATGAGGCAAAGTACCGTTTTGATACTTCTGTAGGCGGCCATCTGATGAGTAAGAAAACCGCGGCCGAATGCAATGACCTATTTGAAAGTTTTGCCCAAACAGACCATGAGCATCGAGCCTTACTCAGGAATTCTACTCCTACACCTAGTACTACATCACCCGCACGAGGTGGTCACCAAGTTACATTGGATGCTAGTGTGGTTGCTGCTTTAGACGCACTGACTAGGGAAGTGAAGGAGTTGAAAATGAAATCTGAAAAGTGTGAGATGTGCAGGGGTGGGCATGTTACTTCTGAATGCCCCTTGATTCACCAGGAGGGACAGGCGGATTTTGTAGGGGGTCAGTATCGGGGGGAGAATAACTCTTATAGAAATTCAGGTGGGGATAGCGGGAATGGTTTGGGTAAGATAGAAGAGCTTTTAACCCAGCTGGTGGCTAAAGATGCCAACACACAGAAAACTCTAGCAGAACATGACATGTTGTTGAAAAATCACCACTCTGCATTCTTAGATCTTCAGCGTACCGTTGGTGATATTGTTAAGCAGTTGAATGCTATGGCTCTAGGCCAGTTTTCAGGTAGTGCTCAGGCAAACCCGATTGCCCACGTTAAGGCAATCACCACGCGTAGTGGTAGGACGTTAGAG
Organism: Ambrosia x helenae; assembly: GCA_030844895.1. Classification (NCBI taxonomy): domain Eukaryota; kingdom Viridiplantae; phylum Streptophyta; class Magnoliopsida; order Asterales; family Asteraceae; genus Ambrosia; species Ambrosia x helenae. Next base: position 40,382,026 of record CM061232.1, read on the forward strand.
AGTCCTAGAGCACCAGTAGAGGAGGAGGAAGAACCGGTGATTAGAGAGATAGAGCTAGAGGCTCCTAGTAGGGTGCAATCTAGGCTAGGCCAGTAAGTACAACACCAAACAGTGAGTCTCGGGTTGAGAAGCCAGAAGTTAGGCCACGGAATGTTAGGCCGAGTCCTGAGATTGATCCTGCCCATGTTCCTTACCCTGCCCGCATTAGGAATCAAAAGTACTGTAAGGAATTTGGCCACTTCCTAGACATGTTTAAGCAACTTAAGATCAATCTTCCGCTCATCAAGGTTGTCCAGCATATGCCTAAATATGCAAAGTTCCTAAAAGACCTTCTGACACGGAAGGATAAATTGGGAGAGCTGTCGACTGTTTCGCTTACTACTGATTGTTCTGCGGTGGTTCTGAATAAGCTACCGGAGAAATTGACGGACCCGGGCATTTTCACAATCCGTGTTTGTTTGGTAGCGATGTTCAGCACCACGCGTTGGCTGACCTAGGCGCTAGCATCAATTTGATGCCTTATTCTTTGTATGAGAAGCTAGGCTTGGGTAAACTTACTCCAACGCGCATGACACTGACGTTAGCAGATAAGTCTGTTAAATATCCACGGGGCATCATAGAGAACTTGCTTGTTAAGGTAGATAAATTTGTGTTCCCTGTGGATTTTGTGGTTCTCGACATGGAAGCTGACGATAGGGTTCCACTTATTTTGGGACGCCCTTTTTTATGCACCGCGAAGGCATTGATTGATGTCTTTGATGGTAAGATCACACTTCGGGCGGGGGATGAAACCGTCGTGTTTGATGTCTCAAAGTCTAGACCTAAGCTGAGTGAGAGATGTGAGAATGTCTCCTGTGTTGATGATTCCTTAGGAGTGCCGCCATTAGAGAAGCATGAGGAAGATAGGTCTAGGTCTGAGGATGTGGTAAAACCTAAGTGTGGGGATGGTTCGTTGATATGTAAGTTTCACTACAAATCCCCAATGCATCAGGATTTTAAGGCTAGTAAGAAGAGGATTGATGAGCTAGAAAAGATTCTAAGTTATGCAAGTTATGCAAACTTGTTCTGGTGCTTTATATTCTGCATGATGTTTCTGGATTTGTAATACAAGAACTCAAAACTTGAGCGAATTCATTATGTAGCAAGTTGATATATGGTTTTGGATTTTGAGGGTGATGCGTCCGGAATTCGGTCCGTATCTGTTTGTAACGTATTCGGTATGTTACCGACAATTTGTATTGCAACTGAAGGATAAAATCTATAAAATAAAGTTGTCATATGCCCAAAAGGTATCAACCCGTGTTTTTCATTGCAAGAAACCATAAAAACGAATATAATTCCCAGTGTTATATATAGAAATCGTTAGGCTCTAGTCGCGTGGTGAGGTACAGACTAGCTAAGGTGTTAATAGGGATTAATTGGATTAGACTATATATGTATAATTTTATAAATTTATTTATATTATATATATATATATATATATATAGAGAGAGAGAGAGAGAGAGTTAATTTTGAACTTTTTATGTAGAGAATTACATGTTTAGGGACAAAATGTAGACTATTAAAATTGAAAGGGGGTTTAATGATGAAAGTACCCAACGTAATTAAACCGAACCCCACCACCCCATTTCAACGTACACTTCTTTGGTTCAAATTGAGGCAAGAAATCATTCCACATCCTAGATTTGGTCCAATTTTGACCTAACGTTGGCCTAATTTTGGCTAAATTTTGACCGACTAGATCCGATTTTGGGCGATTATGGATTGATTTTCCTGAATTCGATCGATTTTGACTGTCACCGCCTAGTTTGACCGATTTAGCCAAATCAAGGCGCCGGCCCTTGGATGAACGCCTAATCGCCGGCTAGACGCCGCCGGTATCGATCTTCAGTTGAATTCATTTCTTTTTGTCATTGTACAGCTTACGATACTAAAAGAACAATATATTTGGAATACGGTACTTACACTCCCTATAGCTTACAATGCCAAAAAACACTTTTTTATATAACATAATATCTAGAGCTGTAAACGAACACGAACAAGACAATGTTCGTGTTTGTTTGTTAAGGAAATCATGTGTTCACGAACTGTTCATGAACACTTACCGAACGAGATTTCATGTTTGTGTTTGTTTGTTAAGGAAATAATGTGTTCACGAACTGTTCATGAACACTCATCGAACGAGATTTTCTATTCGTGTTCATTTTCTATAGAGATGAACGTGTTCATGTTCTTTTGTGTTTATTTGTTAAATTTAGGTATTGGGAAAAAGCGAAAACAAACAAACACGAATGAATGTAAACCAACACAGACAAGTATTCATGAACAAAACCGGGAACAAACTAACATATATTAAATTTCGAGTAAAATTTTAATTTATATCACATACATCGTTACCAAAATATAATAACACAATTACCTACAAATACTTGATATAATCTTGATCATATAATTGCCATAACATAATGTCTCATAAAAATATAAAATTATCATATTTAACTTGAAATTCTTATCTAATCTACCCAAAATAATAGTTAATCAAAATAGGTGAATTTATATTAATATTAATATATGATACACTAATATATATTAAATAATCTATAATGAGAAATTTGAAGTACTTAAATTAAAAATAAAAAGTTAGGAACCCTAATGAACTATCAAACACAAACAAACATAAACGAACACGTTACCAAACGTTCACGAACATAAACGAACGAACACGGCTTCTGTTCATGTTTGTTTGTTTAACTAAACGAACAAAATTTTTTGTTTGTGTTCTTTCATTTATTAGACGAACGAACATAAACGAACTTCTCACCGAACAATTCACAAACTATTTACCGAACGTTTGGTTTGTTTACGACCCTAATAATATCAATCTACAAATGTAACTATTGTCACATTTGCTCTGTTGTGTGTTTGAACTTCAATGTTCTGTCAAGAATGACCTTAGCTTATAAATATATTAATTCTTCATATTCATGCAATGTAACTTGAACATCTTAAACTATGCACCACTTTAGTAAAACTTCTCTAAGGGGCTGTTTGGCAAGTGCTAAATCACTAAGTGCTGAATCAGTAAAACGTCTGAATGGGTAAGAGGCTCTGAACCAGTAAGTGCTGAACCATTAAGAGCTGTTTGGCTGTATCTCTGAATGACAGTGCAGAATTACTATTTTACCCCTTTGAATGATTATGTGCTGAATGAATGTATCTGTTTGGCCAGAGTTCTGAATAGTGTACAGATTGATGAAAATACAAAACGTCATAGAAAATCCAAATTAAACATAAATCCTTTAACATCCATGGAAACATACGAAAATCCAAATACAAAATAACACAACATACGAAATCCAAATACAAATAATACAACTCTGCATACAATTTTAATTTGATCGATGAAACATTTGAAAGCAACTGATTAGCAATCTGGCCACGTAAAGAATTCATATAGTCAATACCTTGTGAACCCCACTCTATGTCATGAACTATCAGGCCATCATTTTCCCCACTTTGCATTTCATGAAACATCGTGTTCTCATCATGCTCCATAAATAACTGATCATAAATATTGCATTTCCATATAAAATTATGGATGGCGAAACAAGCAATCACTATGTCTCTTTGTATTGGAAAAGAAAAGGGGGCCATTTGCTCTAATGTTGCCTTATGTTTTCGTTTCTCTCCTTTTTTTGGGGGGGGCCGAATACTTGACACCTGACTAACACCTTTACCTAGGGAATCCACTTGAGTGCATTCGACATTCAGACCATCCAAATTCTGCTCATACACTTCCTCAGAAGGATGAGGAAGCGTAGCACTTGGCCCCCAACTATCAAACCCATTTGAAGTAGACCCCTCATACAATTGACAACAAAGCTCGGGGTAAGTAAGTGGCGCAGTTCTCAAGGCTTCTACATGCTTGTTAGACTGTGTGAAGAAATATTTTAAAATACTATAACATTAATGAAATATACCACTACTAATTATTAGCATAAAACAAATACCTTCATCTCAATTTGCCACTCTTCTTCTGACAAGTTAAAAGTGTTTGTAACTGGATCATAGACATTCCCGGTTTTGTTTTTAAGCTTTAACCAAGCTGCAAATTTTCCTTTTACAAAATCATAGTGATTCTTCATTTGACGTTGGTCCACTATGAAATTGTTTTGAGTTTTCAATTTTTCAGCTACAGTTTTCCAGGACGCTTGTTTAAGACTACTTCCTTCACGTCCATTAACGGTTACTTCATGAAGACATGCTTCAAGAAAGGTTTTTTCAACACCTTCTTGCTTCCAATTAATCCTAATCCTTTTCGCCATTTCTTTGGATATTGGTTCCTAAAGATTAGGGATTTAAACCACCTCAATCATACCAATTATCCAATGATTCTAATATAACCACTAGTAACAATCAACATACAACATAAAGAAAACATGTATCTTTTTCAACATACAACATAACCATTCTACCATACAACATAACAATCAACATACAACATACAACATAACAATCAACATACAACATACAACATAACACATACAACATAACAATCAACATACAACATACCACATACAACATAACAATCAACATACAACATACAACATAACAATCAGCATACAACATAACATACAACATAGCAACATAACAACAAAAAATTTGAAAAATAAACTAATAAATTCAGAAAAAAAAATCAGGAAAATAATAAAAGAAAAAAAATCTGAAAAATAAACAAAATCTAAAAAATAAACAATCCATTACAATAACCAAATAAAACAACCACATCATAATAATACAAATGAAAATTCAGTTTAAAAAAAAACGGGATACCAACCTGTTTTCGCAGATCTGCTTCAGCAGTGGCCGGAGGAGGAGGTGGGGAGACGGAGGAGGAAGGCTGGAGGAGGAGGAGGGCCGGAGGAGGAGAGAAGAGAGACGAGAGATGGGTTGTGGTGATGGGGAGACGATCGACGAGGGCTGTGGCCGGAGGTGGAGGGCCGGCCGGCGGCGAGCGGTGGTGAGCAGAGGGTTGGGGGCGGAGGGTTGGGTGATGAGAGGTGAAAGGGTGTGTAGGGTTTGATTGTAAAGAGGAGAAGGGGGTAGCTTTGTCTATTTTCTTTTCAGCATGTGTGTGGAGCTGTATGATTCAGACTGTATGATTCAGTTAAGAGGTTTGTATTTTTGCAACCAAACAACCAAGCCTCTGTCCGAATAAGAGGCCAGCCTCTTAATGAATCATTAAGAGGGTAAACAAACAGCCCCTAAGAATTTAACTACCAAGACTAAGCATTATGACACTACGTGTTTTTTTAAGGATTTTTTTTAACTTCTTGTAATCAGACAATGTCGCTAAAGGCTATTCTTATCACAAATATGTAAGCTTAATGGAAGCTCATCTACACACATCATCCATAAAGGTCGAAGCTTTTGTGGGCTCCGCACGATAGCTAAGATGTCAAAACTACAGTGAGAGAATGAAAGGGACATCTAGTTAGTCAAATGAGAGAATTCCCTGCTCTGTGATCTCCTACCAATCAGCTGAGAACAACAAGGACAAACAGGACAAGTAAAAGGGATTCGGTCAATATTTCTAAACTACTACATATGTTAAACAAATTATTAATACAAAATATCGAAATTTTAATATATATATATATATATATATATATATATATATATATATATATATATATATGGTGAAGGTTTGGATACAAAGGTCTCTTTTTGTGAGAAGAGTAAGAAGCCATCTGAGAGTGACACGTGGCAGGGTTCTAATTAAATAAAAAGGGTACGTAATAGAGTAATTTTATAAATAATCAACTTTCTCAAAAAATAATTCTCATATTTATGAGGAGAGATTTTTGAGATTTTGTTTTGTAAACTTATAACCAAGTATTATACATTTCTATATAAATCTCATAGTTTTGTGTTTTAGTTTGAGGATTTCTCTGAAATTAAAATCATCATTTGTGTACATTGTGTTTTATCACTATCAGATTAAGTTTTGTGTTTTACCACTATCGTATAGCAATAAAACACAACAAAACACAAAACAGTTGATTTAATGTGTACATTGTGTTTTAACACTTTTTGATAAACATAAAACACTCAAACAATAACAACACAACCTTTCTACTCAAATTCATCAATCAGATTAGCTATGTGTTTTAACAATATCATATAAACATAAAACCAAACATCTATATTGTGTTATAACACCATCGGATTAACATAAAACCCATCATCATAAACAAGAAATAGATGTTATTCATGTCATCACCAAATAATAGATACTTTTTTCTTGTGAAAGAAAAAATGATATATATATATATATATATATATATATATATATAACAAACACTCATGCTTCCTTTTGAATAATGATATAGAAATTAATTTATTGTATGTACTTACGTTCACTTTTAGGCAAGAATTATTATTTCAACTATCAAAATTACATGACGCTTGCTATAAAGATCCAAATCGTCGCCAGAATTTTTAATAAAAAGGAGATGAGAATGAGAGAGATAATATTAAATAAAAAGGGGAGAGAGAGGGAGGGAGTTATGGAAATCTTCTTAAATGAAGGAGGTGTTAAATGTTTTTTTTTTATTTTGTGTTTGACAATTATACCCCCATAAGACCCATTTTATTAATTAACTTATAACACAATTTATAAAAATGTCACTCCTTTAATCTCATCCATCCATCAACTTGATCCAATGGCCATTTTTATTTCTCACCCTTCTTACAAAACACATCTTTTGTATCCTAACCTCACCCTATATATATATATATATATATATATATATATATATATATATATATATATATATGATTATATATTAGCATGAGTAGGTCCGCTCAAAAGAATATATTGCATTATTGGTAAGCCCACTGATAGAAACAACAAAATGTAAGCGTCCGAAAGAATAATAACTTTAATAAAATAAAAAACAAAAAAGGAAGACAAAAATGTAAACATGGCAATTACACATGGATTGTGACCCGTACGTGGAGACATAAAGTTTAAGAAAGTGTAAATTACCAAAACCGTCTATGTGGTTCGGCCAAATTTGTCACTCCAGCACAATCTTTTAAAAAGTGCATGAACAGTCCTTGATCTTTAAAAAAAAATGTCAAAACAGTCCAACAACTTAACCCAGTTAACTTTTATTCGTTAAGTCAGGGGCATTTTCGTCCAATCATGTATAAAATCCATCTTCTTCTCCCAATTATTTCTTCTCTAATCAGACCCACCACCCACCACCATCTTCACCTCTCACCACCACAACCCACCATCTCCTCCACCTTTCAACACCACCACCACCACCACTACCCTCCATTCCTCCGTCTTCGAGCTACATTTTTTTTCATATTAATTAGTGCCTTTACGTTGACATTAATTCACCTCACACATCTTGCATCACTTTAACAATATATATTATTATACACTTCAACTCACTGCTACCTTGTCATTGGATCCTGTTAAGTGGGTCGAACAATAGATTCAATAGCCAAAGAAAATAGAAGGAATATAGAAGAAAATAGAGAGGATAATTGGAGCAAATTTTCTGATGATTAATTCCAAAACCAAAGATGACAATATAAAGGGAAACAACTAGAAAATTTCAAAACTACTCCTAACAAATAGGAAATAAACGTTAAGTCCTGATACGATTCTAGGCTAATGCTGATAGACCCAGAAAGCATTCAATCGCCACCTTTATTTAAGCAACCAATCAAGACTAATTCAAAATAAAAAAAATACGTTTGCTTCATTCAAATACTTCTGGACTTTCAAAAATTTCAAAACTACTCCTAACAAATAGGAAATAAACGTTAAGTGGAAATGTGGGCATACCCATTATTACCTTTATTTAAGCAACCAATCAAGACTAATTCAAAATAAAAAAATACACTGGCTTCATTCAAATACTTCTGGACTTCCCGGGTTGACCGTCGACCCGTAACAATCCACCCCACTCGAAACCACCTTGTCCTCAAGGTGAAACTGAGGATAAGTACGTGAAAAACGCCATTTATTCTCCCATGTTGCATCCTCCCGCGGCTAACCAACCCATTTAACTAGAATCTCCGTCTTTGGTCGATATTTCCATTTTGTACGATCCGTTCCTCCAGGATTAGCTCTGGTTGGGGTGCCGTTTGTAATTGAACAGGTTCATCGACGGAAGGCGAAATTGATTCTGGAACAGGACCTTCACTTTTTCTCAATAAACTCACATGAAACACATCATGAATTAAAGACCCAGGAGGTAATTCAACTCGATACGCGACCTTCCCCACCTTGGAAAGAATTTGGTAAGGACCAAAAAACCGTGGACTTAACTTAGCCGAAGCTCTAGCAACCACACTCGACTGACGTTATGGTTGTAATTTCACATAAACATGATCCCCCACCTCAAACTCCAACTCACGTCGATGCCGATCGGCAAAAAGCTTCATACGGTTTTGGGCTTCCAAAAGGTTGGCTCGCAGGGCTTTAAGCATCAGATCACAGTCTTGAAGGTGGTCTTCAACAGCTTGTACCTTAGTTGTTCCCAGAACATAGGGCAAGAGCTTAGGGGGTAACTGCCCGTAAACAACCTGGAAGGGTGTTAGCTTAGTGGAAGAGTGAACAGAAGTATTGTAACTGTATTATGCCCAAGGTAACCAATCCGCCCACTTCTTAGGTTTGTCACACACAAAGCAACGCAGGTATTGTTCTAGGATCCGATTAACAACCTCTGTTTGCCCATCCGATTGTGGATGGTAACTAGAGCTCATGCATAAAACCGAACCTTGTAACTTAAATAAAGCTTGCCAGAAGGAACTTACAAAGATTTTATCACGATCACTTACAATGGTTGAAGGAATACCATGCAAACGGACAATGTTGGCTATAAATTCCCGAGCAATGGTTGAAGCGGTAAACGGGTGTCGCATAGGCACGAAGTGAGCATACTTCGAGAGTCGATCCACTACCACCATCACCACTGTGAACCCGTTAGACGTCGGTAACCCTTCAACAAAATCCATGCTAGTGTCTTCCCAAAATTTTTCCGGAACTGGAAGGGGTTGCAATAACCCGGCTGGTTGCATGCTATCCGTCTTAGCTCGTTGACAAGTATGACATTCTCGGATATATTTCTTCACAAAATCTTTCATCCCGACCCACCAAAAATTTTGTTTTACCTTAGCAAATGTTTTGTGGAAACCAAAATGGCCTCCTTCGAAAGACGAGTGACACATATCCAACACGGTAGATAAAAGAGGAGACTTAGAACTCAACAGGATAGCATCATCTCTAAACCATACCCCATCCCGTTTCACAAGGTTCGCCTTAACTGTAACAGGTAATGATGAAGGCAATTTCAAATAAAAAGGATCAGAGTGTACCTCCTCTTTAATGGCAGCCCATATGGTGGAACAAGGATGTGAAACTCCTAGAAAAATGCACTCAGGTTTACGCGAGAGTGCGTCCGCGCCCTGGTTCAAACTCCCACTCTTATATTCAATTTTATAATCAAATCCCAAAAGCTTTGGTAACCATCTAGATTGAGCAGGTGTAGTGATTCATTGCTCCATTAAATACTTGAGACTAACATGGTCCGTTTTCACCACAAAAGGCCGACCCAACAAATAGTGACGCCATTTACGAACAGCCTTCACAATAGCTAACATCTCCTTCTCATATATGGACCAAGATAACATGGTGCCCTTTAAAGGAGCACTAAAGTAAGCCAAGGGTCTCCCACGTTGAGTGAGAACGGCCCCAATACCCACCCCACTCGCGTCACACTCCACGGTAAACGGGTGAGACCAATCAGGTAAAGCCAAAGTAGGAGTGGTTGTCAAGGAAACCTTTAACGCCTGGAACGCCGCCTCTGTCTTCTCATCTCAAATAAAAGGACTTTTGCCCACTAGTTTATGCAAGGGGGCTGCAATACTTCCAAACCCCTTGATAAATTTCCGGTAATATCCGGCCAACCCCAAGAACCCACGAACCCCTTTTGCATTAGTCGGAGTAGGCCATGAAAGAACGGCTTGGACCTTAGCGGTTTCAACCGCCACGCCACCCGATGAAATAACATGACCCAAATAGTTAACTTGAGTAACACCAAAACAACACTTAGAAAGCTTGGCAAAAAGTTGATTAGTAAGTAACAATCCCAAAACAGTACGTAAGTGACCAAGGTGATCCTTTAAAGACCTTGAGTAAATAAGGATATCATCAAAAAATACCAAAATAAACTTACGTAAATATGGCCGAAAAATGTCGCTCATCAAACATTGAAAAGTAGCCGGCGCATTGGTGAGTCCAAAAGGCATAACAACAAACTCATAATGCCCATCATGCGTTCGGAATGCCGTTTTAGGAATGTCAGTCTCCCGAACCTGTATTTGGTGATAACCGGAGCGAAGGTCTAGCTTAGAAAAAATATTAGCGCCATATAATTCATCTAAGAGCCAAACTATCATTGGAATCGGGTACTTATCCTTGACAGTGATGTCGTTAAGCGCCCTATAGTCGACACAGAATCACCACGCGCCGTTGGATTTTTTTACTAATAATACCGGTGATGAAAACGGACTATGGCTCGGGCGAATCAGCCCGTCTCGCAGCAACTCCTTAACTTGTTTTTCTATTTCTGTCTTCTGCAAATACGGTTGGCGATACGGACGAGAACTCACAGGTTTGGCCCCCGGAATTAAGGGTATATCATGGTCGTGGAAACGTTTAGGGGGTATACCAGCGGGCTCTTGAAATACTTGTGTGAATTCGGCCAAAACTCCTTGGATTGCCATGCAAGGACTCGAAGTAACGGGAGTCTCAGTCATGACAGGAGTAATCTGAAGTAGTATAGCTATTCCATTAATCCCCATCAATTCATTTTCTTTAAGGCGGATAAGTCAGAACCCTTTAGATCTTATAGCTTATGTGATGACCCAACAAGATTGAACCCAAGAGTGAGATTCTGAAAGTCAAACTCGATGGGTCCCAATGTTTTTAACCATTGGACTCCCAAGACAATTGGGCACGCGGCAATCGGTAAAACAAAAAAATTAGTGGTTATCGTGTAGCCTTGTATAACAATTGTCAGATTTCGGATTCTACCCACACAAGCCAACTTCTCACGATTAGCAACCACAACTTGCAGATTGATGCTCGTATCAATGGAAAGGCCGAACCGATCGACCATAGTTTGTTCAATAAAATTGTGGATACTTCCCCCGTCTATCAAAACTACAACATCTTTGTTATGAATCTTACCTGGGAGGCATAGAGTTTGAGGCAAGATGGTCCTTGAGATTGCATGGAACGAAATTTCAGCGTGAACATCTACGGGAGGCGTATCTTCAACGTGGTTATCTTCTTCCTCTAAATCGCCTACCTCGCTAATCATGAAAAGTTGAGGTCGGCTACACTTGTGACCAAAAACATATTTCTCATCACAATAGTAGCAGAGCCCTTTTTCGCGGGGTTCCCGAGCCTCTGCTCCAGAAATCTTGGGATTGGGTTTGGAGCTGGAAGGGCCAACCGTTGGGTGGGTCCTGGGCCTAATATACTTGGGCTGGAAGTGTTTCTCGTAGAAGCATTATAACCCTGCGATCGTTGAAGAGGGAAACCCCGACGCTGAAAGTCCACTTTTTCTTCCACAGCTCTTGCCAATCTAATTGCTTCTGTCAACGTGTGTGGATTCTTGAGTTTAACCTCAAGACGGATCTCTTCCTTGAGGCCTGTAACACCCCAACCAATGGCGGAAACATCGGGATGTCACGTAGTGATGATTGTTCAGTAGCTCATGGTGAATAATAAATTTCATTATATGATTTAAATAAATTACATACAATTGTTCTACAAGAATTCGTACATCAAATTGAATAAAACTATGCACATATCTTCAAGCAAATCTTCAAGCAAGTAGAACCTGAAACATGTTAAGTTGAAAATATTTTGGGTCAACAAAAGTTGGTGAGAATTACATAGGTTTTGATAATCGAATAAAATTGTAGTGCAATTCATGTGTCATGGCAATCTAGTCCATATGTGAAAACATACTAGAAGTAAATCGAGTGCATAATCAACCATTGTGACTGTTGTATTGTGGTACATCCCATACGCTCATGGTTCACTCGTCTATATTGCAGTAACAAACACCCACACAACCTTTGTAGGAGGCACGTATCCGGGTGGGATTGTCAGTCCAATAGATCTATCAATGTATACCGTTTGGCTGATGAATGTTTATGCTAGAATTGTGCTTACCCTAGTCATGTTCAAGACATAATGCAACATAGAAAAACACATAGACACATTGATGTTGAATTGCATAAATGATGTTGTAACATGTTTCACCCCAAAAATGGTGATAAATAGAAAAGGGGCTATGTAAAACTCACCTTAGCAAAATGTTATATCGGTTGAAAAATTGAAATATGGTGTTGCCCAAATGTATCAAGTATCACCCTATAATAAGGTAATAAATATGTCTAAGTCTATCAAGTCTACAAATGTATAAGTTTCTAGGGCTTCGAATTTGGGGATAAGTGCTCGTTTGATTAATATTAAAAAATGTTTGATAATTGAGAGAATATTAGTAAATAAATAAACAAAAATCTTTTTATGAAATTTTAATTTAAGATGGTCACAATAATGTGTTTAAAGTATAAAAATAATTTTTACAAAATTATTTTCTTTAAAATAGAATATTAATTCTATTTATAACAAATTGTCAAAATTTAACTTTAATATTTAAAAATATTAAAATTTAAGAATTATAAGTTTAAAATTCATATTTCTGTTCTAAATAATCAGAAATAATTTGTATAAAATTTTGGTGCAAAAATATTAAAAATTGGATTTATTATGATTTAATTATGATTAAAACTAACAAAAATTGATTAAAAAGATTAAATAAATGATTTTTCAGAATTAAAAATTATTTCAGAAAAGTTTATCATTAAATAAACTCAGAATAATTTTTGTGGGAATTTATAAGATTGTTTAGATATTTTAATAGAAGTTTATAAATATAATAGAATAAAATTGATTTAATTATTATATATATTAAATAAATTAATTTTTGAAATCTAAAAATTGTGGGTGAAACTTTTTCATCATATTAGCTTAAACTAATTTTTTTAGCATTTATAAAAGAGTTTTAATAATTAAAAATGAATTTATAAAATTATATGTATTATATACATTTAATGTTTGTTTGTTTTAAAATAAAACAACAAAAAAAGAAGAAAACAACTCGCCACTGCCGGGTATCGAACCCGCGTGGCTCGTATGATGGGCACCAGACACAACCACCTGGTCTAGACCAGTGGTTGTGTTTGGTTGCTGTTTATTTAGAATAAATACCAACAATGAAAACGTGTTCTTCCCCATTCGAGCCCTAGGTTTGAAATCGAGCAATTTACACCATGTTAATCTAATTAATCATAGGGTAAATACTGTGTAGATGCCGATTAACGAAACCCACAAACAAAATTAGACTTACAATCTCGTTTCGATACTGATTCGATCGGTCAACACTCGAAGTCAACAAACTCGATCAACTGCCAGGAACAGAGAATTTTTATGAAGAATTGGGGATTGGGAAGGTTGTTCGGCGATTGTAGGAAGTCCAGGAGAGTTCAATTTATAGTGAAATGGCTTGGTGTTCGATTTGGAAATTGTTGACCGAGTCGTTAATGTTTGACGCGTCAAAAACACAAAATTGGTAAGAATTGATGGCTAATTGGTAGTATGCTGACTCGATGAGGGCCGGTAATCGCGTTGTGATGATAATCATAGACCAATTTACGAGTTTCAGTGGTGATTTTGGTAAGTCATTGATCTCAGTTGACTTTGAAAGTCAACTGAGATGATTCAGAATTAAGATATAATTTTAACGCGTCCAATTTGAATCAAGTATCAAGGCTAGGTCAGCTGGTTTGTGTGTTGGTGTTGAAAGGTTGAACCGGCTGAGGACTCGGGTTCGAACCCCGGCCTCAGCTTGTTTTTTTTTTTTTTTTTTTTTTTTTTTATAAGGCAGTGGGCCGGATCCAAGAGGTGTGGGCTCTAATGTTGGGCTGGTTCTGTCATGGGCTCTGAATTTGTTTTATAAACAAAGGAAAAGGTGGGCTAGGCTTATATATATACCGGAATTTGTTTTGTTTGTTTTAACCTCATTTTTTTTTAAACTAAATGTATTGTTGTTATTATTATTATTATTATTATTATTATTATTATTATTATTATTATTATTATTATTATTATTATAAACCTTTATATATATATACATATATGTATGAAAAATTATCATTGTATTGGGGTTCAAAATATCACCAAAAAATAATAATAATAAGGCTTGTCGTTTTAATCCGTAACGTATATTTATTTAATGCGAAATGTTACAAGGCCGCCGACAAAACATCCGACAAGGAAAGACTCGGGCAATCCATCGATCCGGTTTGATAACCGCTCGAAGGACTCTTGATATGCAGCAACCGTTGTGGTCTGCTTGAGACGATGAAGGGATTCAGAGGGGTTGTCATACTCTGTCGGTCCAAAACGGGTAAGCAACGCTCTTGAAAATTCCATTCATGTTACTGGACCCCGGGAGTGAACCAACGGTGCCATTGAAGCGCGATACCGTCTAAATGGAAGGATGCCAATTGAACCTGATCTTCCGCCGCGACGCCTTGGAATTCAAAAAACTGCTCTGATTGGTATATCCAGCCAGTTGGGTCATCCCCATTAGATTGAGGAAAGTGTAACTTAAAATAAGGTTTATTGTTACCACAATTCACGACAACAGGAGCTCTACCAAATGGGTTATCATGTGGATTCTGAATTGCTTGTACTGTAGTTTGGAGGGTTTGAATATCGGATGCGAACCGCTGATATTGCGCGTTAAAACGATCAAGAGTTTCTTGCAGTTCTTGTTGAAAAACTTCGTTGGATTTTTTACGGGTTTCCATTGGATCAGCACTGCTCTGATACCACTGTTAAGTGGGTCGAACAATAGATTCAATAGCCAAAGAAAATAGAGGGAATATAGAAGAAAATAGAGAGGATAATTGGAGCAAATTTTCTGATGACTAATTCCAAAACCAAAGATGACAATATAAAGGGAAACAACTAGAAAATTTCAAAACTATTCCTAACAACTAGGAAATAAACGTTAAATGGAAATGTGGGCATACCCATTATTCCCTTTATTTAAGCAACCAATCAAGACTAATTCAAAATAAAAAAAAATACGTTGGCTTCATTCAAATACTTCTGGATTTCCCAGGTTGACCGTCGACCCGTAACAATGTCCATTTCCAAACATTAAGTCTATACACACTTCAAACTATAATCTTTCACTCTCTGTAGTGTGTGTGTGGCAGATTGAGAACAAATGAAGGGGAATTGACTAACTGTTGTTCATTTTGATTGTATTCATTCATCATATCTGATATCTGATTTAGGTAACAACTTTCTTCTTTTCAATCACCAAACATTTATTGTATTTCATTTGCAAATTTAGTTTCTGTAATCTTGTTATGTTGTGAATTTGATTGAATTCTATTGTCATCGAAACCTAACACCGATTGGTAGTACCAGCCAGTTAAGAGACCAGAATCGGTCCTCTTCCTTCTCCGGTTCCTCTTTCTTCTTTCTCTGCTCCTTTCCCTTTCGTGGTCCTCTCTCTTTCTCTATAGCTCTCTCTAGATCTTAGATCTATGTGGGTGTGGGTAAGTTATTCGGGAACAGTATCAGCCGAAGGGGAAGGGGCGCCGCCGTGGATGACCGGAGACCTCAACTCTTTCTTCTTTCCTTCCTCCTTCACTGCTTTCTTTCTTTTATTGCACAGTGGTGTGGATGATGAAGATGGTGTGGATGATGAAGATTAAACTTGGCTTATGGTGGGTAGTGGTGGTATTGGTGAGAGGTGAAGATGGTGGTGGGTGGTGGGTCTGATTAGGGAATAAACAACTGGGGAAGAAGATAAATTTTATAAGTGACTGAACGAAAATGCCCCTAACTTAACGAAAAAAAGTTAAATGGGTTAAGCCGTTGGACTGTTTTGGCATATTTTTTTTAAAGATCAAGGTCTATTCATGCACTTTTCAAAAAATTGGGCTGGAGTGGTAAATTTGGCCAAAACACAGAGACGGTTTTGGTAATTTAGAAAAGTAATTTGGCCTACAAATGTAAGCATCTTCATCATCATCATTAATAATAATAATAATAATAATAATAATAATAATAATAATAATAATAATAATAATAATAAAACTATTTCCCACTATTTTTTTTTTGTTTTTTTATAATTCCATAAACAACCATATATAGTTTAACGGTAACTGTGAAACTAATAATGTTGTCCGCATACCTACCATCCTTATGTAATTTACTCTTTTTTGTCAATGAAAATTTGTTAGCAAAAAAAAAAAAAGTTCTTTTCTTAAGAATATTTAGAAATGGAAATTTATTTTGAACTTAAGAGGGAGATGATTTATGAAATGAAAACAAAAGTGGATGTGTACAAGTATTATCTTATCTTATTAATTATTAATAATAACTAGGGGTTTTAAAGATCGCGCGTTGCGCGATTCGCTAATTGGTTTTTTACAACTCATATGGCTAGCTCTAAACTGCGTAACAAACGTCGCATAAATATAACAAAACCTTGTTCGCTTACAATATCACACGTGCCATACGCGAGTATAAAATACGAAATAATATTAGTAGATCCATATAAAAAACATAAAATGTCAGCACCTTTGCTCTTAAAGGTCAAGGTATAACACATGAAAAAATTCAATACTTAAATCACTTAAACATTTATAAATAAATCAAGAAACACAACCCAATTCTTGAATCAACAAAAGAATAATACCCATATCACAATTCTTGAAAATAAAAAACCCCACTTCAAAAAGAAAAAAGAAAAAAAAACAGAAGTCAAAAGGTCTACACCTAAAAACTATTCCATCAGGTCAATTCTCCTTATTTGACTAAAACTATGTATTAGCATTCAACGTAGATTAAAGAAAAAAATGCAGTATTGGAGAGTAAGATGACACCTTAAAAAAACAGAATAATTTGTTGATCAAAGGTTAGGCATGCACCGTTTATGTTTTTTTTTTTTTTTGAACGGCACCGTTTATGTTACAACCTCACTTAAGGACCTGAATACAAGTTTTTTAATTTATGAAAAAAAAAAAACAATACCTTGGGTCATTTATAAGCTGCATTCTTGATGAGTCTCGCAACACAGCCGCTGCTCTTGCAGAAGTGAGGTGGAATGCTGCCTTTTTTCTTGCGGCCTCCATGGATTCTCTAGGAAGTACTAATACCGAGCCCTCCCTTCATATAAAGCTTTCTTGCCATCAATGGTTAACATCTAAAGAAAATTAGCGCAGCTAGCAGCAATTTTGTTAATTTTACGTTTCAAAATATAAAAATTGAACTTACCAGCTCTGAAATAGTACCAATCCGAATCATATGGTGCCAGTTCCATCATCTAGCAGCTCCATTTACATATCCAATCCCAGAGCAAGTAATAAAAGAAGCAGAACATGAGAGAGACATTTTGTATCAAATGTTCACTAAACCCACAAGCAAGCATGAGAAAGAAGAACATGAAACGTGGATATCAATGTTAATCTTTTTTTAAGTTAAAATGCAATCGAATTTCACATTTTAATAAAACCCATGACTCATAAGTTACTATAATTTATACAGTTCGGTTAAGAAGTGGAGTACCTTTGCATCTGTTCTAGAGAATTTAATTTTAGTAGATGTTGGGTCAATGGTAACTCATGCGCATGGTTAACATATTGGTTGTCTTGTAATATAAAAAACCAATAAAAGAGACAAAATTAGTAAATACTAAATAGCAGAAGCAGCAACTTAAATTAGGAAAAGATATTTCAAGTTAATTAGATAATACCTTCAAACTAAAACGATTCAAGGTCATGTGGAAGTTGCCCAGTTCGTGACCCCTGACATGCAATAAGCTTGAAACATACAAAAAAAACATTAGAGCATAGTTAAAAAAACACTTAGGAAAGCCGCGATTTCACCGCATCAATGGCCGTACCTCTTGAGGTTGCTGGAAAAACAATTCAGTTAGTTCGTTTGTTGCCGTGATGAGCTATTAGTTGCATGATTTAATCTTTTGCATCCGAGCCGTAGGTTCCGCATATTTACCACTGCCAATGTCCTCAGAATCCTGCTCACTCAAGTTTTAACTTTATAAAAGACGGCCAAAGCATAAGCGACACGCAGATGGCCTTTAAGTCAGCTTCATAGAGTTTTACTCTTTCTGCTTACAGCCTGACATTAAGCAGACATGCAAGTACGTTCTCTTTAAGGTGCCAACTATGTCCCATTAAATGAATTGTCTGTCAACTCAACGAAAGCTTACACTTCCTTACACCTAGGTAAGTTCTAGTCGCGTACATGGGTCTGGTAATACCAGATGCAGACCGTCCCTGAATACAAACTCGCTAAAATACTGTACAAAAAAATAAATCATTACAGCTAACAGTTGCTAATCAATTAGGTGATTAACTTCCCTATTGACTTATGCCACTGCATCATTTAGAAGCTATAAATCATTGCATATCAACTTAATACGGAAAACACACCCGTTACTGTTAAAAATGTAAAGGTATACATACATTTTATCCAATTTTATCTTTAGTTTTTATTTTTTTATTTTTACTTATTTTATCTTTGTTTTTTATTTTTGCATAATAATATTTGGACAATCAAATGCTTGGAGTTTGGATCTTGCTTGCACCTGATTGGAATGCTATTGGACTTGCTGGTTGGACCTGAGCTTTTGTAGCAGTTTGTAGCAGCCCAATAAAGAAGTTGTATTGTGAGCCCAAGAAGAGCAAGGCCCATCATCACATAAAGGCCCGGCTCATCACCTGCCTTATCTTTATAGGCTCGGTCTTCAGTAGTGGCAGGATTGCCAAGCTGGCAATCCAGCTGAGTGATCCAACGCCTCAGATCGTATCTGAGTGTGTTTTTATAATCTAATCCTACGGTTCAAGTTGGTTCGGTTGTGTTTCTTCCCAAGCCTGAGTTATGTGTTATATAAACTCTGTCTTGAGATCAGTTCCCAACTTTAGCTCATTTGTACGTTTAGGGTTTTCTTTCTTTGTGCTTTATCTCTCTGATCTCTCTCAGATATCCTAGGGTTTAGATTGTGTGTTTGTGTTGTTCATCTCGAATAACACAAGTTCGTCTGTAGATCTGTTAGGGTTTATATCAGATTATTGTGTTAATAATCTGTAGAGTGTGAGAGTGATTGTAGTGAGGTTTCTTTTGTATGTAATTGATACATTGGGTATTATTTCTGGGTTGGGTTCATAATAAAGAGTATTTTAGTTTTGATCCATGTTTCTTAACATGGTATCAGAGCCAGGTTCTCTGATATTTTTTGGGATCTGATATTCCGCTGCACATCTGGTATTGTTGGATCTGAATCATCTCCCTGGAATATTTTCTTGTGTATCTTGTGAAGCACTGGAAATAAGCGATCTGGTGAGTTAGGAGTGCTGAAGCTTGTTCTCTTCTTGATCTTGTAACCCTAAGTGAAGGTTACAGATCTTGAACTATTTTGGAGGATTTGGAGCTTTTTTTCTATTCTTGATCTCGTAACCCTAAGTGAAGGTTACGGATCTTGAACTGCTTTGGAGCTTGCACTCGGTGAGATTGTTCCACTCTTGTTTTTTGTTTAAAAGTCTTGTGTCTAGGAGCACTGACCGGGTTAGGTGGACCGGTATTGGCTCAAGTATTTGGTTGTGTCTGTCTAGGTCTTTAGAGGCTCCCACAATAAGACTTGCGTTGGCACCCTTGAGTGATGAACCAACGATCTTGATCACTGTTGTGGCTTCGCCTGTGTCTGTCTTTCATATCTGACTTGATTGTGTGTGATTTATTGTCTGTGTGATCTCTACTTGTTTTCTGTGATTGCTTGATTGAGTGTTGTGTGATATAGTGATTGATCAATGGTTGATGATCAAGTAGTTATCCAAGGGGGAGGAGGTAACTCTGAACCTGGTACTAGTGAGACTCTGATAAGCAAATTAGATGCTAGTGATCCATTATACCTGCATCCATCAGATTCTAGTAATTTGACCATTGTGTCTATAAAATTAAAAGGGTCTGAAAATTACAATGTGTGGGCTAATGCTATGCAACTAGCATTACAGGTTAAAAACAAATGGGGCTTCATTGATAGGTCATGTATTAGGTCTGTTGATAATGATGTGTTAGGTAGACAATGGGACAGATGTAACTCAATAGTACTAACCTGGATTTTAAACTCAATTAGTGAAGATTTATACATGGGACATGTGTTTTCTAAACTTGCTAGTAGTGTATGGTCAGAATTAAAAGAAACTTATGACAAGGTTGATGGATCAATAGTATTTGATTTGTATCAAAAGATTAACTCATTTACTCAAAATGGTAGTCCTGTTTCTGAATACTATCACAAGTTGAACATTATGTGGAGACAACTTGATCAAATATTGCAATTACCTGCATGTACATGTGAAGCTGCTGTAGAGTTTAATAACTTTAGTAGCATGATTAAGCTAATGCAATTTTTGATGGGTCTTGACAGTGTTTACCAAAGTGTTAGAACTAGTTTGTTGATTAAAGATACTCTACCTTCTGTTAAAGAAGCATTTAGTGTCATTTCTAGGGAAGAATCCCATAGAAATGCCAGTAATGCTAATAGAAAAACACAAGGCATTGCCTTATTTTCTAAAACTGATCAGAACTTAGAATTTAATAAAACAAACAAGGTGTCTAAACAAAATCTTAAGTGTTCTCACTGTAATAAGATAGGTCACACTGTTGAAAGTTGTTTTGAGGTTATTGGTTATCCATCATGGATGAGGTCAAGGGGTAAGCAGGGTAAAAAGGTTACTGCTAATAATGCTTCTATTACTGATAAACCTGAGAATAATCTAAACAGTTTAACTAGTGATCAGATGAGCAGGTTACTGAGTCTATTAAGTGATAAATCTAAAGATGGTCCTCAAAGCTGCAATGTGTCAGGTAGTTTTATTAGTCCATTCTGTGCTAGTGTTTATTGTAAACCTGTGTTTTGTTTTTCAAGTAAAGATGGGAAAATTAAAATTAAGGGTTGGATATTTGATTCTGGGGCAAATCAACACATGATTAGAGATGAAAGAGACCTAACTGAATACATAGATGTGTCTGAGTTAAACATTAGAGTCAAACACCCTAATGGGACTGATGCACTTGTAACTAAAATTGGTAATGTTAAGTTAGGTGATAAGGTCATGTTGTTGGATGTTTTTGTGGTTCCTGACTATAATATCAATCTTATTTCCATTCATAAATTGGCTAAAGATAATAAGGCTCATGTTATCTTTGATGAATATAAATGCTATGTTCAGGACTTAATATCCAAGAAAGTCCTGGTGACTGGTAGTCAAGTGGATGGTCTGTATTTCTGTGGAAACTCCTTTGTGTGCAATAAGGTGTGTAGTGATAGTGATTTGTTAAATTTGTGGCATGATAGACTAGGGCATCCATCTGAAACTGTTTTAAACATTTTGAAAACCAAACTTGAGTTAGGGTCTGTTGATAGTCATAGTCCCTGTGAGATATGTCACAGGGCTAAACAACATAGGGAACCCTTTCCTTTGAGTAATCATAAGACCACATCCCTAGGTGACCTTGTTCACTTGGATGTGTGGGGACCATACAAGGTGCCCAGTAGAGAAGGAGATAGATATTTCCTCACTATAGTTGATGATTACTCAAGAGCTGTTTGGGTGTGTCTTATGAAACATAAAACAGAGGTGTTTGATAACATTTGTGAATTTGTTAATGTTGTTAAGACACAGTTTAAGAAAGATGTTAAATGTTTCAGAAGTGATAATGGTTCTGAGTTTGTAAATGTTAAAATTAATAACTTTTTTAAAGAAAAAGGTATTTTGCATCAAACATCCTGCACATACACACCCCAACAAAATGGGGTGGTTGAGAGAAAACATAGACATCTTTTAAATGTGGCTAGGGCATTGTTATTTCAAAGTTGTGTGCCAATTGGTTTCTGGTCTGAATGTGTTCTGACTGCTTCATATTTGATCAATAGGACTCCTTCAAGTGTATTAGGTGGTAGAACTCCATATGAACTAGTATATGGTTTTGAGCCCTTTCTAAAACATCTAAAAAGGTTTGGGTGTTTATGCTTTTGTACTGTGTTAAATGATCCTGATAAACTTAGTTATAGAGCAGAAAAATGTGTTTTTTTGGGGTATTCAACTGTGAAAAAAGGATATAAGGTTTTTAGTTTGGATACAAAAAATATTTTTTATTCTAGAGATGTAAAATTCTTTGAACATATCTTTCCTTTTAAAGAAGAAAATGTTTATAAAAACTATGATAGATATGATCATTTAAACATAACAAACTTGAATTTTTTTGACATGTATGAAAGCATAAACTCAGACCTAGTGGAAGATCCCGATGATGAAGGAAAGGGCATAGGTAAGAATGAACTAGGGACACATGAATCACTTGAAACCTCAGCTGAACAGTCAAAAGATACTGATGGCTTGGCTGGTTCACAGCAGCCCAGTGTCAGTTCAGCAGGTGAAAAGGATGGTTCTGTGAGGACTGGTGATGAAATTACTTTCAGTTCTGAGGGAAATGACCATCAGCCACTAGAACAAACCATTACTAGAAAGTCATCTAGGAGTTCTAGATTACCTAAGAGTTTAAATGAGTTTATAGTTGAAGGAAAGGTCAAATATGGATTAGAAAGATCAGTGAACTATTCTCATTTATCTGTTAATAATAAATGTTATGCTGTTGCCTTGAATAAAAGTCTTGAACCCAAACACTTTAGTGAGGCTGTTAAAGATCCTAATTGGATTAATGCCATGAATGAAGAGATTGAGGCATTACATAGGAATAGTACTTGGGACTTAGTTGAATTACCTAAGGGTAGGAGTTTAGTTGGTTGTAAATGGATATATAAAATAAAATACAAATCTAATGGTGAAATAGAAAGGTATAAGGCCAGACTTGTAGCCAAAGGCTATAGTCAGAAACATGGCATAGATTATGAGGAAACATTTTCACCAGTTGTAAAGCTGGTTACTGTTAGATGTGTTTTATCCATAGCTGTCCAGAATAACTGGGAACTTTTTCAACTAGATGTTAATAATGCATTCTTATATGGTGATTTGTATGAGGATGTTTACATGTCATTGCCTGATGGTTATTATTCTAAGGATGAAAATAAAGTGTGCAAGTTAAAGAAATCCTTATATGGGCTTAAACAAGCCCCTAGGATGTGGAATGATAAACTTGTGGGGGTTTTGATAGACTTAGGATTTAAGCAAAGCAAATGTGATTATTCACTCTTTTATAAACTGTCTGAAACTATTACTGTTTATTTGTTAGTTTATGTGGATGACATTGTCATCACAGGTAATAGCATTGATGAAATTAAAAATGTGAAAGATTGTCTTAAAAAACAATTTTTAATAAAGGATCTTGGTGAACTTAAATATTTCTTAGGGATAGAAGTCATTAAACAAAATAATGGTATTTGTTTATCTCAAAGGAAATATTGTATAGAACTGTTAACTGAGTATGGCATGACTGGATGCAAACCTCTTAACAGTCCTATAGAACAAAATCATGTTCTTACATCTGTGTGTAAAGAACATGATAAGCTTTTGACTAATATAACAACATATCAGAAACTAGTAGGGAAGTTAATATATCTGGCTCACACAAGACCAGACATATCATATGCTGTTCATTATTTGAGTCAACATATGCATAAACCTTTGGATGGACATCTTAAAATTGCTTTCAAGCTTCTAAGGTATCTCAAGAAGGCACCTGGAAAAGGCATATTGATCAAAAAACATGAAAGTTTTGATCTAATTGCTTATTCAGACTCAGACTGGGCTAAATGTCTTGAGTCTAGAAAATCCATAACTGGATTTTGTGTTTTTCTTGGAGGTTCCTTAGTGTCTTGGAAAAGCAAAAGACAGTCCACAGTTTCTAGATCATCAGCAGAAGCTGAGTATAGAGCTCTGTGTTCTGCTTGTTGTGAGGTAATGTGGTTAAAAAATATGTTGTTTGAATTAAACATAAATGTGTCATTACCTATAAAGATGTTCTGTGACAATACAGCAGCCTTGTCAATTGCTGCTAATCCTGTGTTCTATGATAGAACAAAGCACTTTGATTTAGATCTCTTTTTTCTAAGAGATCAAATATCGAAAGGTATAGTCAAGGCTGAGTATGTGAAATCAGAAGAACAAATTGCAGATATTATGACTAAAGGATTGCTTGTACATCAACATGAGGTAATGTGTTCTTGTTTAAACATGTTTGACCCATTTGAAGGATAAAATTGTGGGGGGTGTTAAAAATGTAAAGGTATACATACATTTTATCCAATTTTATCTTTAGTTTTTATTTTTTTTATTTTTACTTATTTTATCTTTGTTTTTTATTTTTGCATAATAATATTTGGACAATCAAATGCTTGGAGTTTGGATCTTGCTTGCACCTGATTGGAATGCTATTGGACTTGCTGGTTGGACCTGAGCTTTTGTAGCAGTTTGTAGCAGCCCAATAAAGAAGTTGTATTGTGAGCCCAAGAAGAGCAAGGCCCATCATCACATAAAGGCCCGGCTCATCACCTGCCTTATCTTTATAGGCTCGGTCTTCAGTAGTGGCAGGATTGCCAAGCTGGCAATCCAGCTGAGTGATCCAACGCCTCAGATCGTATCTGAGTGTGTTTTTATAATCTAATCCTACGGTTCAAGTTGGTTCGGTTGTGTTTCTTCCCAAGCCTGAGTTATGTGTTATATAAACTCTGTCTTGAGATCAGTTCCCAACTTTAGCTCATTTGTACGTTTAGGGTTTTCTTTCTTTGTGCTTTATCTCTCTGATCTCTCTCAGATATCCTAGGGTTTAGATTGTGTGTTTGTGTTGTTCATCTCGAATAACACAAGTTCGTCTGTAGATCTGTTAGGGTTTATATCAGATTATTGTGTTAATAATCTGTAGAGTGTGAGAGTGATTGTAGTGAGGTTTCTTTTGTATGTAATTGATACATTGGGTATTATTTCTGGGTTGGGTTCATAATAAAGAGTATTTTAGTTTTGATCCATGTTTCTTAACAGTTACCAATATTAATTTAGCTACAATGAGCAAGTGAATATGTACCATGGTTCG
The DNA here is from genome assembly GCA_030844895.1 of Ambrosia x helenae. Classification (NCBI taxonomy): domain Eukaryota; kingdom Viridiplantae; phylum Streptophyta; class Magnoliopsida; order Asterales; family Asteraceae; genus Ambrosia; species Ambrosia x helenae. Next base: position 40,407,287 of record CM061232.1, read on the forward strand.
GTAGGCTGCAGATCCACATATTTTACTCTTTCTGATCTTTGTGCAAGTTTCCTCTGCAAAAAATACTAACAATTAGTTGATGAAGTTAACTTCATATGTTTCCTCTAATCTTAATGCCTCCCCTAAACCCTGCAGCCACACATAAACAATATTTAAAAATATGCTAGTTGATGAAGTTAACTTCATATGTTACCGTTGGTGTTATACCAGCAAAACTGAATAAGAAGCCACCAAAACCACACACGAAACATACATCAAAGCTGAGACGGCAACAGGAGGCAACAGTGGTGGTTTTGGTATCATACCATCAACAGATCATCATCTCCTAGACAAACACAAGGGGGCAAACTTTTAGACTATACCCGCAAATTTCAGAATAGTTCAGGGACAAAATTTGTAACCCAAAACGATAGACGCAAGTCGACGTTATCATCGGGTCCTATTACCCTAGGTAATTTGCAACTCATGTTTGTAAATCTATAAATATTATTATTATGGCTCTATGTATATGCTTTCACTCGCTCTTAGTCTTCGGTTAGTTTCATTTTCAGCAAACTCTAGAGTAAACACGCGAAATCCCAGTGTAAACCCTCATCTCGGGATATCAATTCGTTTGAGAATGTTAACCCCGGCATTAACTCACGCTTTTTAAGTCAAAAGACAGCGCAGAAGCTACCAGAGAAGAATATTCCTTCAACACAAGCGAATGCGACGATTCGCTCAGCGAATGATTCGGATCCATCGATCCAACGAAGCGCCCAATTCGCTTTCTTCTGAATACAAGGAATCGTATCAATTGCATGAAACAACCTCCTAAACTCTTAAAACCTAATCATTTATTCCTAATATGCTATATAATTAAACTCTAAAAACCACTTGACCCTAATATAAAGAGCTTGCAAGCTGGGAAAAAATTGAAGCATCAAAGATTACCTTGTCAAACATCATGAACTCGGTTTCGTATTCCGGGTATACCCTTTCATGTATTTCTTCATTTGTTCCTTTCTCTTGCCTAAGAATCTGGCACAAAATGAAAGCCACATAATTTACTAACAAATCAACTCTACACAACAAGGCCAAAACACCAAAGTAGCTCACCCATGTCTGAGCACATATACAACATGCTTACTAATCGTTAAATTGTGTGACCTTCAGTGATATTATGGGCTATGGTAACTATCACAAATGCATCTTTGTCAACCTTGCATGTTATTTCTTTCCATAAGGTAACATTGATTTTGTTGTAACTGCAAAAAATGAGGATAGAGTGGTAATATCATTAACTTAATTTATACACCAAATAATCTATCTTTTTAATTAGATCTAGGAATGTAGACGACTTGGTTATACCTTTCCAGTTTCCTACTCCAAGATTGACTAATGCTAACAAAGCCTCCAACGACGTCCACCATCTTCAAACTTAGTCACAACGCCACTGCTGTCATGACCAGTAATCCACCGTTAATCCTTTACCTAATATAAGAGAAAAATACTATGTCATAACGCTCGAGTTCCTGCTAGTTATTAAACGATGTAGAAACAAAGTTGCCAAAGAAAAGAATAATCAATGACTATCAAACAAATCAAGCTCTCTACATATTATTAACTCAAGGAAAACCCCAACACACGCAATAAACCCTCCCCCACCTCACCACCCTAAATATCTATCACTTTTTAGTTTTGCCGAATGGATTTTCCTGAGAACCAAAGCTCTAAAAAGTGGTATAATAATAATATTAATTATTACACCATAATCCACTTGTACTTTACGCTTCAACACTTGTACCCTGAGAAGTTATTCAACAATAAAACTCAAGCAAATTCAATCATATGCTCTGTAATTGAGTGTTAATAAAGTAGTAAACAACAAAATTAGGGTTCATACCGCAACAACTGAAAACCCCGGTTCAAGATGAAGACCCAAAGCAATTATAGTACATATGAAACAGCAGACAAAAACATAAATTAAGAAAGATAATGGGTATACATATTTGAAGAACAGTATTTATACCTGATTGTATCCCCAGACGGTGGTTCGCCAAAAGATATGTAATGGCATCCTAAGCTTATGTTGATTCGATTATCCCTAAGAGAGCCGACATCATCATCATCATCATCGGCGTACCACCGTCATTATCGCCATAAGGCAGGATGGTGGGGGTGGGGGGTGACGATGCAGTGGAGTTGCAGGTGGGAGTTGGGAGATGGTGGTCAAGGTGTGCTCTCAGATCTCTCCTTGTCTATGATTGTGTGTGGACGCGTGTCTTTTGCAATGAAAGAAAAGGATGGGTGGTGGACGCGTGTATGTCTTGTGTGATAAGTACATGACCGCCAATATGGGCCAATCAGACAGACCCATAATCACAAATCTAAACACAATCACTGTTCAAAGACTTTGCATATTAATATAGTGTAATAATAATATATGCATACCTGCTTTGATAATGACATGTAATACTATATTACGTAACTAATTGTCGGTACATGATAACTAATCACATTAACAATATAAAAACTTGATTAAAATGTTTGTATTAACACATATGTGATATAATACTTCCTTTATAAAGACAAAAAGAAACATATATATTTTAAACAAATGCATTTCGTCGGGGCATTGACTCATCTTCCCACTTATTCAAATTTGTAGACGCGAAGACATGTTTGTTAAAGTAGTAGACTCATCATCATCATACTTAATACTTAGTTAATTCCATCTATAATAAAGTTAAAGTAGAGTGTGAGGTGGTTAAAGTAGTAGACTAAGGGCCCGTTTGGCAACGTCTGAATGGGTAAGTGCTGATTCAATAAGAGGTTTGAATAATTAAGAGTTTCTGAATAATTAAGTACTGAATCATTAAGTGGTGTTTGGTTAGCCAGTGAATGATTAATAATAAATAAATATCTTCATATAAAACAAAAAAACAAACAACACAAAGCTTTCTTTTAACTACACAGACAACACCCCCACCATCCAAAATATTCTTCTTTTTCATCGTTCACCTCTCTCACCTCTTTCACCATATTATTTTTATTTCTTTCTACCGATGAACAAAGATAATCTTTTCTTTCTTTTTTTCTTTAACCCACACAAACACACTCAATCTTTTTCTTACACACTCAAGGCGGCGATCGGAGCAGGGATTCAAGGCGGTGATCGGAGCAGGGGTGATTGAAGCAGGGGATTCAAGGCGGTGATCGGAGGTGGGTGATCGTGGGTTTTGACGAGCACAGAGGTCGTGGGTATTGAGTCTTTGACTAGCACAGAGACACGTTTCCGAGGAGAGGAGGAAGGGTGAGGACGGAGACTGGTGGTCGGAGCTGAAGGATAGGGGAGGAGGTAGGGTGGGGGCGTTGTTTTTCGTTTTTGAACAACAGCAACGATCTCTGAATCGTTCAGACTTGTGCCCATCTCTGAATCATTCAGACCTCCATTCAAACACTCGTTCAGTTCAGAGGTCCGCTCCAAACGGACTGAATCCTACTACCTCTTATTCGATCAGACCCTTTCCCCATTCAGAGGTCATTCAGGCCATGCCAAACAGCCCCTAATTTGGCAAATGTAAGCATCGATGATAACAAATTATTAGACCCTCCGTAGTGGAGGACGTTATATTGTAAAAACAAAAATAGCGCCCCCCAACACCGCTACGGGGGGGGGGGGGGACTTTATTTTTCAAAAATCTCCTCTGGCATGATATAAGTAACGCCAAAAAAAAAACCCCAACCAATCACTAATTGACACCTCATACTCTCTCTCTTTATTATTATTATTTTATTATTTTTTTAATTTAAAAGATATAATAAAATATTAATAGGGGCTTTATTTATAAAGTCCCACCACTACACCCATTTTTCACTTTATCTCTCAATGCTGACTCAGCTACCACGTGGACCAATCCAAAAAGGGGGGCTTTATATATAAAGCCCCCACTACGCATGCTCTTATATATTAATGCATTGATTATATATCACTTGTAATACAATATTAGTTACATAATTGTCCGTTCATGATTGATTCGTTTATTTCATATCCAAGGGCAATTATTATATATTAATGCATTGATTATATATCACTTGTAATACTATATTAGTTACATAATTGTCCGTTCATGATTGATTCGTTTATTTCATATCCAAGGGCAATTATTATATATTAATGCATTGATTATATATCACTTGTAATACTATATTAGTTACATAATTGTCCGTTCATGATTGATTCGTTTATTTCATATCCAAGGGCAATTATTATATATTAATGCATTGATTATATATCACTTGTAATACTATATTAGTTACATAATTGTCCGTTCATGATTGATTCGTTTATTTCATATCCAAGGGCAACGTGCACCATATTTGACCAAGCCAGATATGGATATCCAAATTCGTGTTTGTGCTCCATCGGATCACCCAGACCGATAGAATATTGTTAAGAGCGAATGATTTTTAAGATGTGAGACCAGGAAAGTGCAAACCAAAGGATTATGTAACCCGAAGCAATATTCCGCTAAAACTGATAACCGATGGTTTTCATGGAGAGAATTTACATGATATGTGCTTTAAGAACTATTTCTAATGGAATAAACAAAAAATGACATTTTTTTATCTTTTTTTCTGAAAATGTATACTATTTGACGCATTTCATCCATCAAAATCAAGAGAATTGTAGGGAACATATAATATGAGAAATCTGGAACTAGAGGCTCTCATGATATTCGTTGTAGAGACGAGGGTGGTGACGATAATTAGAGAAGGGAAATAGTGGAAATAAAGAACGTACATGTGATTGACAAAGATGCATGCCAACTGATCATGACATATTAAATTTTTTTTTTTTTGGTTGCGCTAGCCTAAGTTACAATTTATAATTTGCTAGGGCAAATACCGAGTATCGTATTCCAAATAACACACTTTCCCCTACTCAGTGGCGAAGTTTGACCCGAAGGTTCGGGGGGTCGGAAGTCACCGGGGGTTCGGAAGTCACTGGTTTCGGGGGGTCGAAAACCAGTTTCGGGGGGTCGAAACCCTATATTTTCAAAATTTTCTATACGGATACTATATAATCGGAACTTCTGCGCGAAAATCCGGGGGGGTCGGCCGCCCCTCCCCGCCCCTACAAACCTTCGCCAGTGCCCCTACTCAACCTTTCACCAATTAATTGATCGGGTTTTAAAAAGAAAATAAAACGAGGGGGGGTTTCTTAAAAGAAAATAGTTTTAAAAGGTTTTGATTTTTATAAAATAAAAGATAAAATAGTAGAGTAGATAAATATTCACATCTCGGGGCCCTCCATATAAATAGTTAAGTTTATTATTAAAATTAATAATTTAAGATAATTAAATGTGAGGAAGACGAGAGGGATCTTGAACGCTGTGTTCCCGAGTTTCATTAAAGGAAGGAAAAGAAAGGAAAACAAAATATGGTGTGTTCCCGAGTTTCATTAAATGAAGGAAAAGAAAGGAAATGGAAGGAAAACTAGTTAAAATCCTTTAGTTTAGTTTTCCTTCCGATTTGGAAGGAAACGGAAGGAAAGAACATTTATCCTTTCTTTTCCTTTCCTTTCCCTTCCTTTAATTCTTTTCCTTTCTCTTCCCTCTTTAAGTTAACTCAGGAACACAGCGGAAGTGTTGACTCCTTTATAGAGAAGCGGAGCCACTACTAAGTAGCATGCACAACCTTCCAATGTGGGCCCTCATGAAAGTACTCCGCCAGGTCCTCGCATATAGCGGGCTCCTCAAACCGCGGTCAAGTCTCTGGTCCTTGAACTTATCCTCTTCTTGAATTGGAGGCTTCACTTCCGACCTGGAACACCGTACACCTCCCTTAGCTCTCGCGTTCCGTACTAAAGGGTCTCTCCTTAGGGTCAATCCCGGCAACCTCGTATCGCTATGTAGGTTAACGATCATGAAGATCGAAGGATCTCTCTTACAGTTGACTCAGGCGACTCGTACCCATATTAGCTAACGGCGTTCTACTAGCGAGAACTAGAAATAGAATCTTTAATTTATTTATCTTTTAAGTGGCACTTTATTATTTAGTGATCAATTAAATATATAGTTGGTAAAATGAATGACAACTTAATGACCCAACCCTAAACCTCCCGAACTGAATAAAATCCTTGATAAAGGTGGCACATAATCCTAAAGGCGTGCAATCTGAAGATCACTGGTGCGCCTGTAGGAAACCGTCTTTTACCAAGACTATCATTCAATCATGTGGTAAGTACTAGAAATGTCTCACTCAGATCTGGTCCACTTCAGAAGCCATTGCTTATAATCCGGTTTGGATATCAGAATCCCGAAGGATCTGTCTCACTACCGGTTTCCTCGCCTTGGATCTAGCTCGGGGCCACCAGAAGCTGGTTATACCTCTAGTTAATTGATTAAGTTAAAGTATTTTAAGTTATTAAGTTAATCATCATTTAAACCTGCCACAAAGATAAACAAACAAATATTAGAAGAAGATAATACAACAAATAACTAAAAATAAACTACTACTACTAATAATAAAAGTCTACAAATCGATGGGGGTTCGTGAATAATGAAAAGATACAACCATAAGAGATAGTCAACACAAGAACATGGCTACTCATAGACAAGCTCTCCATCTTCAAGTGATATGTAACTCATATGATCCTTATGACCCTCAATATTTATTGCATAACTCCTCTACAATCCCATGCTTGACCGAATTATCCAAGGTAGGACGAGGTCTAACCTTGGTAGGTATGTTAGGAGGGCCTTAAGGCCTCCCAAGGGACTCCAAGATCTCTGCAAGACTCCTGAAAGTCGACCCAAGAAGTGCTCAAGTCAAGGTGGAATGGGATGAATAAATGGTGGGGGTTAGCTTGCTATTTATAGAGCTCTAGGGGAAGCACGGCCGTGCCAATGGTGGTCAGGGGCGTGCTCGCTGTCACACGTATGTTCTGTTGCTGAAATTCAGAGCATGTCTGTACCTTTTGTCTTTGGCATGGCCTTGCCCTAGTCTTTGGCACGGACGTGCACGTCTTGCTGACTGTGTTTTCTTGCTCTCTAAGTTTGCTGCGTTGTCCTCTCGGGTTCAGGGCCTTCGTGTAAGTGTGCGTGGCGTGCTTGGCAAATACAAATAGAAACAAATTAAGTATCAAATATCAACAATATAACCCTAATTGTATCATATTATGAGACTGTTTATGCCAGTTTTATATGTTAATTTTGTGAGTTATCAATTATCCGCCAATACGTGATAATTGAGAGTATTTAAATCTATTTCCCCAAAAAATAAACCTTAGGTGAAATTGTCAGAAACAATAACTTAAAATACCAACCATATTCAAGGAATAAGAAGAAAATGTAGCAATCACAGAATGCTAATTGCTCAGTAAGGAAACAATCAAATTATGTTGTTAGCTATATTATTTTCAATTTTAACGGCCGTCGATCATTCAGTAAAGAAGCTAATTCTCAAATCATGGTTTGGTATAAGTTGTTTGTTATCATACAGAGTCACTGGTTTATTTACAATTACAATTTTGGTCCTTTATACTATTATCCCATAATAGAATTTGGATAGAAAAGAAAAGAACCAGCTATGTATAACAAACGCGATATGATAAATCACATCTATTGAAGATCTTTGAATAAGAAAATGATTGTACCACAAAACTACATTGTTTTAGCCTTTGATATCCTGATATGTCCAACAGGATGGTTGCCGGACTAGATGTAACTTTCTTTCAGTATTTAATTACACGATTAGTGCATGTAGTTTACTCATTTTGTCATTTCCATACCTATTTATTGGAAATTAAACAATAAAGTTTTAGACCGTTGAACAGTCAAAACTTAAGCTGGTTGTGGTGTGGTCCATGGTAGACATGGCCAGGCCTATAGTCTCCGCACATTAGGCTTGTGAGGGGCGGTATTCACCATGCTCCACGTCCTACGTGGTTCTCTCATGCCCCTACACGAGTTCACGGATAGCCTAAGCACCCCTTTATCATGTAAAATACAGTACATGTCGACAAGCATTATCATTTTTTTTATCTAACGTAGCAGAAGCCCAAGTAATTGGTACATAGCCGAATGTTAAGCCGTTAGTATTTTAATTAATTATAAAATGGCAATTTTTTAAACGGCAAAGTTAGATCACTGATGAATCGCTTGAGTATCATTGTGCCAGCAACGAAACTACTATACCCAATCATATCTATCTCCACTAGGCAATAATGACTACACACCAATTCAGGAGGAACCCTGTTAAATATGTGAAAACCCTCTTGCAGGAATCAAATTCAGGACCAAATGGTCGATAAGCCTTATCTAACCCCTAAGATGTCACTACGCTATAATGTCGTCATCATCATCATTATCATCATCATACTTCGTTAATCCCACCTATAGCAAACCTAAGGTAGCGTCTGAGGAGGGTAAAATGTAGACAACCTTACCTCTACCCCTAAGAATAGAGAAGTTGCTTCCAGTGAGACCCCCGGCTCGATGTGGTTTGGTATCAAGCCTTGGACATAAGGCACAGAGCACATAGCAATCGAGACAAACCAAATCAGTGCATGTACCCCTTTGTCTTTTGGCTATCCACGCCACCACATGATGCATAATTAACTGTCCGTCGTTTTTAACATTATTTTCACGAAATTAGTAAATAACGTTAAAACTAGTGCAACTTTACTTTTGCCCCCCAAGGACCACACATATATACATTATGCGCTATAATGTCAAGGGCTTATCAAATTTTTTTTTTTAACGGCAAATTTCTTCTCTTTGTGGGACTTGAATCCATGACCTTCCCTTTAGGTGTTTCTAGAAGCTTTGCTTCTACCATTGGGCCACCAACCCATGGCCAAGGGCTTATCAAATGGTAACTAAGATTACCTTGTTTATCAATTAGTTAAGAACCTAATTTAAAAATGTTATTCTTGCATCATAATTCATAAGACCTCTTTCCTTTACTTAGGTAATTAGATTTGTAAAATTAGTAATCAAATAATTATTATAATTTCAAGCAATTAAAGCTCATGCAAAGAATAAGTTTTGTTATCATGACATATACATGATACGTGTCTCTTGAGATATTATTCCACACAATATCTGTCTTACAAGCTCAAAATAGGCTCATAAGCCCCAAGTGGACTCCGTAATCAATTTGTAGCCCACATGACAACTATCTTACAAAGATCCATCTCTTTCTGGCACCCAAAAATATTCACTAAAATAGCTGTTAAAATAGAAAGATCCGGCCACTTGGTTGTCTTTTAAACAAATTAATTAATTGCATTTTTCATTTTCGTGATACATGCCCCTCCTTTGTCCCCTAGCATGCCATGTAAGTTGGATTTACACGAAACACATAGAACAAATATCAACATAAACACAGAGTAATTACTAAACACTACAAATACCAGGGCCGGCCTCAGGGTAGGGCGAGCCGCACCTCCGGCCGAGGCACATTTTTCTAGAGGGCCTAATAGGGGTGGAACTACAGGGCCCGACGATGCACCGTGAACGTTTTGATCCTTCATACGGAGGTTTTTGTGTTTTGACCCCAAAGATTGTTATTTGTTACTTGAATGGTAATTACAGTGAATAAGAAGAAGAGTGTAGGAAATGAAGGTACTCACCGGAAATTTTTCCGAGCAAATGTGAAAATTACAGAGTAGAGTAAGAGTAAAAAGAGAGATGATGTAGATATGAATGAAAATATAAGGGTATTAATGTAATTATACAATTAAAAAGGGTCAAAGAACTAGTAGTCCACATCACTCATTCATGGTCGCATACTGCACTCTTTTTTTTTTCAAATGCTTTCAATGTTTCCAAGATATAAAAACACTAACCGGCTGTTTGGTTGATTAAGTGCTGAATTATTAAGAGGTCTGAATCGTTAAGAGGTCTGTATGATTAAGTGCTGAATTATTAAGTTGGACCTCTTAATGGTTAGTTTTCTTGTTCCACATTGGTATGAGAGTTTCATTAAGGTTCAGCCTAGTTTATATAATGCTTTAGCGCCTAAGGGCCTTTTTTTCTTCTGCTCGTACGAGGCACTTGAAACCTCAGGACCGGCTCTGACAAATACTTCATATTTATATTTCATATTTCATATTTATACTTAGAAGGTGTTTGGGATTGGGTTGAAAAACAATTTATTGACTTATTGACATCTTCAAAATGTCAATAAGTTGTTTGGCTATAGCAGAAGTAATTTTTGTTTAGGCTTTTTTATATATGTTAAAAACCCGTTTTCAAAAATTCATAAATCTTGACATTTAGTTTTGGTTTTTGCCTTTTGCAATACAAATTACAAATCTACCATCCATAGAACATTTGGTTTCAAGAAGTCACAATTCACAACCTAATAACAGTTAGCGAGGGATAAAAACAGAAAAATAAAATATTTGGTGTATTTGATCAAAATTAAACTGGGTTTGAATTCGGTCCAGTTTTCAATTCCGGGTGAAAAAACTATTAACCTGAATAAACCAAAAACCAAAGCGATGAACAGATCATCTAGATATAATTTGTACTGTAATTGATAAAGGCAACAAATATAAGTTATCTATATCTATATATATATATATATACTATATTAATAAGCATATAGGAAGGGTAAAATGGTCATTTGCTACTTTTAAGAGATGTACAACACTTTAAAGCATGTACAAATCTTGAATGCATAAATCTAATACTGAAACAAAAAAAACACTCGATACAAGAGGTAGGGTTTTTTTATCACTCCTCATTTTAGCGCCGCCTCCATCATCTCTCTCTCTCTCTCTCTCTCTCTCTCTATGTGATTTAGATCTAGGGTTTCAAGGATTTGTCACCATCGTTCCTCTCACAGAAGTAGTGAACAACGCATGGTAGATCTAGGCCTTGAAAGGGTAATGATATACGTTAATTTACACATATAAAAGTCCTCGTTTAACTCTCGTTTTCAGACGTTTTTGACCTTATACACAGGAATTGGTGCTTATTTTGGTATCTTTGCAGTTTCAGGTCTTAAACGATGTCCCGGAAGCATAACTGAAGGAAAAACGCAATTTTCGGCGCGCAAACAGGACCTCGGGTCCTGTGAGCAGCCGCTCGGAGGCTTCGAGCGGCCGCTCGCTCATCCTGATATTTCCAGAAACATTCTAGAAGGCCTACGTCAGCAATCGAGCAACTGGTCCACTTGTATGTAAAGTGAGCGGCCGCTCACAGGCTTCGAGCGGCCGCTCGATGGCCCTGTTCTTCTATAAAACTCCCATTCAGCCCACTGATCGAATATTGGATCTTTGGGGGGCGATTTCTGGCGATTTTCAGGGCTAACGAAGTGCTGCATAGGCGTGGAACAAGCTCGGGAATCCATCCGATCCATCCTTCATCATCCAATCCATCTCTTTAGCAATCTTATGGTTTGATCCTTTAAGCTTTCTTAGATCCAAATCTGATTTTGTTTGCTACATTGATGTTATTTTAGTTAATCGTACACCTACGGGCAAGAACATTGGTATTAGTTAGTAGTTAAAACAATCATTTGCGTGAAATCAAGTTTTGTATAAATTTGGCGTTTTTCATGTTTGAATCTTGATGATCATAATGCAACCTTGTTTCGTTGTTGATAGATTTGTAGTTGTGTTTGGATGACTTTGATGATTATCGAATGTGTTAGGCGGATTACTTGTTGAGAAAACCGTCCGTTTAATCGTCCGGTAGTAAACTAGTTAACTTGTTAATAAAGTTTACACCATGAAACTGTAACCGGGTATTGGTTTGGTTAAAGTCACTCGGATAATAATTATGAATGTTTACCGGCACGTAAAAGAGTTTAAAAAGCTTAATGGTGTTGTTACTAATCTTTGACGCGGTTAATAATCTTTGCTAGTTATTTTGGTAGAAATAGCGATCTTAGTAGATTTGTGTTCAAAGTCAGTTAAATGGAATAGGTTGTGAAATGCTCTACTTTATGCTAGTCTCGGTGGTCGTATTGTGTATTCGATATTGCTTTCCTTTGCTAGTGCGGTTGAGGACTCCCGAAAGGTGATACTAACCCTTCTTTAAAGATTCACATGAGATCATATCAGTTGCGCGCTAATGAACGACTTGAGGTGGCTAACGTGTGTATTCGTGTTAGCTTTCCATATGGTTGTCATGTTAGGATGCCCGAAAGGGACACTAACTGTCGGAAAATGGGAATGTTGATCACGCCTTTATTTCTTATATAGATGACATGCTAGGATTGGCGTATTATAGCTTATATAGTTATATTTTCTATTTGGAGTCGTAGTTAAGTTATTTACATGTTTTAGAATTAATTTAGTCTTAAACAAAACTCAAACTTATCTTTTACTTACTGGTGAATCGGGGATAGAGTTTTAGTACCATTGCTCCGCGCGCGTCCATGGAACGATACTTGGTTCTTATCTGTACTTACTATATATATGACAGGGTATACTTGCCCTAGTGTGTGTGTTTTAATATGAAGGTCGAAACCATTTTTATAAATATTAAAGCAAAAACGTGTGTTAAAATCCATTGTAAAATATGTATAGTTACGCACACGTCAAGTTTTTGGCGCCGCTACCGGGGACGCGACAAGCTTTAGGAACGAACCGAGTCAACTTTTTACCAGTGTACATGCTTGTGAATACTTGTTTATACTTCTTTGATTCGTTATTTCATTCATTTATTTGCATATATGATTATTTGAATTTTTATTAGATTTATCTGTCTGTTGATATATTGGATTAATTTTAGATTGGTTTATAGGTTGCATATAGATTCGTTCATTTATCTGCTTATAGGATTGTTTGATTTGATTTTTTTCGTTCATTAGGATGTTGATAGATTTAATTTATTGAATATTGGATTAATTGGTTTGTCTATGAGTTTGATTTGTTCGTTATTTGATTAATTAGATTTATTTGTTCGTATTTGGACTAATTATTAATTTCATTCTTTGTATAGTTTTAGGCTTAGTCTGCTTATTTCTGTTCATTTTATTGATTCTATTTGTTTATATTTGATTTTCTTGAATATATTTGCGTTACGTTATTTTCGCATGAATTTATTGATTCTTTATTTTATTTATTTATTTTTCTGTCTTTTATCGCCTTTTTGGGTTTGTCATATATTCGCCTGTTGCAACTGTATCATTCTTACATGCAGGTTGATGTCCACAAACCCTGGGTCTTCTGGTGATCTTTCTGACGAGGAGCTAAGGCGCCTGAGGAGAAGCGAGCGGATTAGACTTCATAAATTGCGTCTTGTTTCTGATATTCTTATTGCTGCTCCTATTGTTGAGGTCCCAATTGAGGAGGCGAGGCACGATCTGGCCGACGACAACGGGTCGGACGCCCACAGCGACATTATCATGGCGGATGACGACATTCCGCTGAATGATAGTGGTCGTCCAGGAGGAGATGGACTCACGCCGAGTATTGTCCGTCCGGCTATTTTGGCGGACCATTTCGAGATCAAATCTAGTATCGTGAATATGATACAAAACTCGGTGCAATTCGGTGGACTGGAGCACGAGGATCCAGGCCGACATATTGCTGCATTCTTAGAGGTTTTAGCCACCTTTAAGATGACGGGCATCTCCGATGATGCTATCCGTCTCCGACTCTTCCCATTCTCATTGCGGGACAAAGCCCGGACTTGGCTTCTGTCACAACCCGCAGGGTCGATCACGACTTGGGCAGAGTTGTCACAACAATTCATGCAGCAGTATTATCCTCCTGAAAAGACACAAAAACTGAGGAATCGCATCATGACTTTTCGTCAGGATGATGATGAATCATTGTACACGGCCTGGGAAAGGTTTAAAAACCTACTCTTGAGTTGCCCGCACCATGAGCTTTCGAAAAGGCATTTGGTGCAAACTTTTTATCAGGGACTCGGGTATGCGTCTCAGGAACGCCTTGATGTATACGCTGGGGGAGACATCAGAACAAAGTCTCCAAGGGAAGCGTGGAGCATTATTGAGAAGGCGTCCCTAAAATCTAAATCCCGGCAGAATGATAGATCTAGGTCTTCATCTGCCAAGGCTGGTGTGCATGCTGATGTATTGCAAAATACATCCGTTTTCGGTCTATAGTTTATATTATTTTTGAGTCAGTTAGTGTCGTTTTTGTGGTATCTTCGTATTCTATTTACTATTTTGTGTTGCACAGGAGTCCGGGCAAGAAAGGAAGTAAAATGGAGCTTAAACGAGAAAAAAACGAGCCTCCGGACGAGTCGCGGTTGATCGGAAAGTCGAAAAAAGAAAAAAATGAAAAATTATGTCTCGTCACGCTACGTGACGGATCCCCCTGATCCTGAAGCTGGTCACGCTACGTGACCACATCACCTGAAGCCCGTCACGCTACGTGACGGGAGTAAAAACGTGAAAAACTTGGTTTTTGGCCCAATTTCGATATTAAAAACCCTAGAAAGGCCATGAATCGTTTTTATCATCACTTTTAACATATTGGAGCTACTCTGGAGCACTAGGAGGTGAGAGAAAGGCCAAGGGTCAAGATTTTGAGCATTGGGATCAAGAGTTTCGGGTTTTAATCATTCGGGTTCTTCGTTCCTTTGTTCTTTTGGGTTCCAAACTATGTTTCATGAACTTAGAATTGATTTTATTCCTGTTTTGAACATGTTTATTGGCTAGACTTTCATTACTACTTAGGTTATGATGAATACTCATGATTGAATGAACGTTTTTATGGTTTTTTGGAACCTAGACTATGGGTTGATGATTTAGTAAAGACTTTGATTATTTTTGATCTGGTGTATATGCGTACTTAGTTTTGTTCAATTGATAATTATTTACTCCACATGCATTTTTGTGAATGTCTTTCATGTATGAATGCGTGTTAGGTTGTGGACTTTGTGTTAGCAACTAGTTTATGGTAAATTGCTAGTGTTTTCCATAGGAGTGGTTTTTGTTGATTGAGTAGTTCTAGGTATTCTTCCAATTCCAATAGCTGTAAGGTGCGGGATTGTCGATATGTCTAGGGTGTTAAATTGCTAGATTTAGATGCTTTGTAAGAAGATCTTCCTAGTTTCCTTACCACTACTTGCGTATCGAGTCAGGTCAGGTTTTCTATAGTTACCCCTTACACTATTAGTGTAGTGAGGCTTTCGCGCTGTAAGGTAGACTGTCTAGCGGGTACTTTATCATCAGAGTAGGTAAGCCTGTAAGGGTAACCTCTCAATCGGTAGTTTAACGGCTTATAGGTAACCTTAGGTTTCTCCTTGAGAAGGGTCGAGGGTCCTCTAGTTTATCCTGTAAGTTTAGTATCTGAAGATCCCGGTTCCATAGCTAGTTCCATAACCATATGAGTTCGTCAGTCATGAGTAGGATTCTAACCTAGGTAGTATTTCCACCATTATTTGAATTTGGTTCAGCTCAGTTCACGTCTTAAGTTCAGTTTAGTTTATTTTAGTTAATCTTTATTTTCTTGAATTTAGTTTTTAGTAAAACCCCCTCTAAAATAATAATAGTTTTATTTCAGTTTTAGATAAGTTTTCGAGTCTAGTTACCGTTTTCCATTAGAGTCCTGTGGGTTCGATATCCGGACTTACTGTAGCTTTACTAGAGTCGATAGGTTCACTTGCCTGTCAGTAGTTTAGTTTTAGAGAGTCTAGAGTATTACTAGGTGTCTAGTTTTAGGATTAATTTAGTTATTTTTATTAAACTACTTTTAGCACATCAAGTTTTTGGCGCCGTTGCCGGGGACTCTTGGCGATTGCGTTAATTAGCTTTGATTGAACTTATCTGAAATATCTGTGCTATTTGTTATTTTTATTTTTTTTCAGTTAATTTTTAATTTTTATTTTTATTTCGAGTCTTTTCTATTTTTCTTAGTTTCTTCTATCTGCTATTCTCTTACCTGTCTTATTGTCTACTCTGCAGTTTTATGCCAGTTACTCGTTCGAGGAGCAAGTCAGCTGCTGAAGTTAAGCTTGAAGAGGTAAGTTCTTCTAGCTCTTGTTCTTCTAGGTCATCTTCCCCACCACCCAGTCCACCACCAAACCTTCCCCAAATGGCTGAGCGTCGCACTGTCCACCAACAATCCACCCAAGGTTTTACGGGAGTTAACTCCCCTATTACCATTCCAGCCATCAACAATGATGGGTCCTGGCAGATACCCTCCTACATCATGACGGCCATTAATAACACCTGTCAATTCCACGGCCGCGATGATGAGGATGCCCCGGCCCACATAGCCCGTCTGACTCGCATCCTAGCTACCTTTAAGCTACAGGGTGCCACGGATGATGCTAAATTCCTCCACTTGTTCCCCTTTTCCCTTTCTGGTCGAGCCGCCACTTGGCTCGACTCTCACCCTACTGACACTTTTACCACCTGGGATGCCCTTAAAGAAGCTTTTCTGAATAAGTACTTTCCACCTAGCAAGGCATCCCGCCTTCGCGATCAGATCCATTCGTTCCGGATGGAACCTAATGAGCCTTATTATCTTGCATGGGAGCGTTTTCAAAACCTGCTTAGCAGGTGCTCCCAACATGGTCTGACTGATTGGGCCCTTGTGGAGAAATTCTACAATGGCTTAACTTATGAAGCAAAGAACCGCTTTGATACTTCTGCAGGCGGCCACATGATGGGTAAGAAAACTGCGGCCGAATGCAATGACTTATTTGAAAGTTTTGCCCAAACAGACCATGAGCAGCGGACTTTAATCAGGAATTCCATTCCTGCACCTAGTACCACCTCACCAGCTCGAGGTGTTCACCAAGTCACATTGGATACTAGTGTGGCTGCTGCTCTAGATGCTCTAACTAAGGAAGTGAAGGAGTTGAAATTGAAATCTGAAAAGTGTGAGATGTGTAGGGGAGGGCATGCTACTTCTGAGTGCCCTTTGAATCATCAGGAGGAACAGGTGGATTTTGTAGGCGGTCAGAACCGCGGGTCAAATAACTCTTATGGAAATTCTTACAACCCAGGTTGGAGGAATCATCCAAACTTCAGCTGGAAATCTTCCGGTAATCTCCCTGGTTTCTCATCAAACTCTACTAATAACCAGGGGCAGGGTCAGTATTCGGGAGGAAATTCGGGTAATAAGGTAGGTTCGGGTATTGAGGGTGGTTTGGGTGAAATAAAAGAACTTTTAACCCAGTTAGTAGCTAAGGATGCCCACACCCAGAAAACTCTTGCAGAGCATGACACCTTGTTGAAAAATCACCACTCTGCATTTTTGGATCTTCAGCGTACTGTTGGTGATATTGCTAGGCAGTTGGAAGGGCGGCCCCAAGGCCAGTTCTCGGGTAGTACTCAACCCAACCCAGCCGCCCAACTGAAAGCAGTCACCACTCGTAGTGGTAGAGGGGCAGAGAGAGTTAGTGAGCAGGTAGAGAGTGAGGTAGAGGAGCAGTTAGATGAGGAAATAGAGATGGAGGCTCCTAGTATGGTGCAACCTAGGCTAGTCCCAGTAAGTACCGCACCAAATAGTGAGCCTCAGATAGAGAAGGTTGTAGGTAGGACACCCACACCGATTAGGCCTACCCCTGAGATTGATCCTTCTCGTCTTCCATACCCAGCCCGCCTTAGGAACCAGAAATATGCTAAGGAGTATGGACATTTTCTAGATATGTTTAAGCAGCTCAAAATCAATCTCCCGTTTATTGAGGCCCTCCAGCATATGCCTAAATATGCCAAATTCCTTAAAGATCTTCTGAAAAGGAAAGATAGGCTGGGGGAGGTCTCAAACATTCCATTGACTGCGGGATGTTCTGCGGTGGTTTTGAACAAGCTACCGGAGAAATTGACAGATCCCGGGATTTTTACAATCCCGTGTATGTTTGGTAGTGACACTCAAAACCACGCGTTGGCAGACTTAGGTGCTAGTATCAACCTGATGCCTTATTCTCTTTATGAGAAACTAGACCTAGGTGACCTGACCCCAACGCGCATGACTTTATCCCTTGCTGACCGATCGGTCAAATATCCACGGGGCATTGTGGAAAACTTGTTGGTGAAAGTTGATAAATTTGTTTTCCTCGTGGATTTCGTTATTCTTGACATGGAGGTAGACGACAAAGTACCTCTAATTCTAGGTCGTCCGTTTCTGCTCACCGCCAAGGCACTCATTGATGTCTTTGACGGGAAGATCACTCTACGCGTAGGAGATGAGACGGTCACCTTTGAGATCGTCAAATCCATGAGATACCCTGGTAGTCAAGACGATTTTAGCGGTCCCACTGACTCTGTTTACTTCATAAATTCTTTTATCTCTCGTGTGGACCGATGTCTTGATTACATCTGTGGGGGTGATTTGGTAGTTGAGACCCATGATGAGGAGTTAGAGTTAGTTGGGGAGGAAGCCCCTTTGTTTCCCGAGGCATTAGAGATTAGTGAGGTTCGTGAGGAGAGTAGTAAACCTTCATTAGAGACACCACCGCCTTTAGAACTTAAGGTTTTACCCTCTCACTTAGAGTATGCCTACTTAGGGGAGAATGCTAGTTTGCCCGTCATTATTTCATCTAAACTGACGGAGGATGAGAAGAGCCGGTTGCTTAATGTGTTGAAGGCACATAAGCAAGCCATTGCATGGAGGCTCTCTGACATTAAGGGCATCAGCCCCACCTACTGCACCCACAGGATACTTATGGAGGATGATTATAAGCCTGTGGTGCAGCCTCAGAGACGCCTAAATCCAAACATGCAGGAAGTAGTTAGGAATGAGGTTCTTAAGCTTATGGATGCTGGTCTAATCTATCCCATCTCTGATTCCCCGTGGGT
Organism: Ambrosia x helenae; assembly: GCA_030844895.1. Classification (NCBI taxonomy): domain Eukaryota; kingdom Viridiplantae; phylum Streptophyta; class Magnoliopsida; order Asterales; family Asteraceae; genus Ambrosia; species Ambrosia x helenae. Next base: position 40,426,016 of record CM061232.1, read on the forward strand.
GAGCCCGACTCAGGTTGTCCCTAAGAAGGGAGGGATGACTGTGGTCACTAATGAGAAGAATGAGCTCATTCCCACTCGTACTGTCACTGGTTGGCGTGTCTGTATTGATTATAGGAGACTAAATGATGCCACCAGGAAAGACCATTTTCCTCTCCCGTTCATTGATCAGATGTTGGAGCGTTTGGCAGGGCAGCAGTTTTACTGTTTCCTTGATGGATTTTCAGGTTATTTCCAGATCCCCATTGCACCGGAGGATCAGGAGAAGACCACCTTTACGTGCCCCTATGGCACTTATGCGTATCGCCGCATGCCGTTTGGGTTATGTAACGCTCCGGCCACCTTTCAGCGTTGCATGATAGCTATTTTTCAGGATATGATTGAGACGTCTATGGAGGTTTTCATGGATGATTTTTCGGTTTATGGTAGCTCTTTTGATGTTTGCTTGGTTAACTTAGAGAGGATGCTAGAGAGATGTGTAGAGTCTAAGTTAATGTTGAATTGGGAGAAATGTCACTTTATGGTGACTGAGGGGATAGTTTTAGGACATAAGATTTCTAGGGATTGTATAGAGGTTGATAGGGCTAAGATTGACACCATTAGTAGGCTTCCACCTCCGACCAATGTTAAGTCCATTCGTAGTTTTCTTGGTCATGCGGGTTTCTATCGTAGGTTCATTAAGGATTTTTCCAAAATCACTCGTCCCATGACCCGTCTTCTTGAGAAAGACGTTCCTTTTGTCTTTGATGAGGAGTGTCTTAAGGCTTTTGAGTTTTTGAAGGAGCGGTTAGTGAGTGCTCCTATCTTAGTTTCACCCGACTGGAGCTTGCCTTTTGAGCTCATGTGTGATGCGAGTGACTACGCAGTCGGGGCAGTCTTAGGGCAAAGGCGTGACAAACACTTTCATCCTATCTATTACGCCAGTAAGACACTTAATGATGCTCAGGAGAACTACACAACTACCGAGAAAGAGCTCTTAGCGGTTGTGTTTGCTTTTGATAAATTCCGTTCTTATCTCGTGCTCTCTAAGACCACCGTTTTTACTGATCACTCGGCTTTACGGTTTCTTTTCGCAAAGAAGGACGCCAAACCTCGTCTAATTCGGTGGATTCTTTTGCTTTCTGAGTTTGATATTGAGATTAAGGATAAACGGGGAGTAGAGAACGTGGCTGCAGATCACCTTTCCCGTTTGGAGTATCCGAGTAGAGAGGAGATTCGTGAGGAGGCGATTGGAGATAAATTCCCTCACGAGTCCATAGATTTTGTTGAGGCTGAGAAGCAAGGTATGCCATGGTTCACTGATTTGGCAAATTATCATGCTCATGGGATGTTGGTAGAGGGTATGAATACCCAACAGCGTAAGAAGTTTCTTAGAGAAGCTACTAAGTATGTGTGGGATGATCCTTTTCTGTTTAGAATAGGAAGTGATAGAATTCTGAGGAGATGTGTTAGTAGAGAGGAGGGTCTAGAGATCATTAGGCATTGTCATGAGAGTCTTTATGGAGGGCACCATTCTCATCACACTACAGCTCAGAAGGTTTTTGACAGTGGTTTCTATTGGCCTTCAATGGTGAAGGATGCCCTCGATTTCGTAAGGCGGTGTGATGCTTGTCAACGCACCGGTAATATTTCATCCAAGGATGAGATGCCTCAGAACCCCATTCAGGTTCTTGAAGTTTTTGATGTATGGGGCATTGATTTCATGGGACCGTTCCCCATTTCTGGAGGGAACCGGTACATCCTCATGGCCATTGATTATGTTTCTAAGTGGGTGGAAGCGCAAGCTCTACCTACTAATGATGCCCGAGTGGTGGTGAAATTTTTGAAGAAGTTGTTCACTCGGTTTGGTACTCCCAAGGCACTTATTAGTGACCGTGGTACGCATTTCTGTAACACCATGATGCAAAAGGTGTTAGCGCGCTATGGGGTCACTCACCGTTTATCTACCGCTTACCATCCTCAAACAAGCGGTCAAGTGGAGAATGCAAACCGAGGAGTGAAGAGAATACTTGAAAAAACCGTTGGGAAAAGTCGGAAGGATTGGTCCGACAAGCTAGATGATGCACTTTGGGCATTTAGAACTGCATACAAAACACCGTTAGGCACTACTCCGTTTATGATTGTCTACGGTAAAGCATGTCATCTCCCCGTTGAGCTAGAACATCGAGCTCTTTGGGCCCTTAAGGCGGTTAATCTTGATTTGACCGAAGCAGCGAAGCGACGCTACTTTCAACTTCATGAGTTAGAGGAGCTTCGAGATGCAGCGTATGCGCGATCTCTGAATATAAAGGAAAGAACTAAAGCGTTGCATGATAGGAGATTGAAAGATGTGAAGGAGTTTAAGAAGGGTGATCAGGTGCTTTTATATAATTCTCGTCTGAAGTTGTTTGGAGGAAAGCTCAAATCTAAGTGGGCGGGACCGTATACGGTGAAAGAAGTGTTCCCGTATGGCACCATTGAACTACTACACGTAGATGAGGGAAAAACATGGAAGGTTAACGGTCACAGGTTGAAGCATTATATTGGGAGACCGCTAAACACGAGCGAGAGTGAGGAAACTCCTCTCGAAATTCCGGAGAAGATGAGTACTTAGAGTTCTTGGGTGAAAATCCCAAGTGTAGAGTTTGTAGAAGTTCGTTTTTCTTTAATTTATAGCTTACCTAGTAGTTTTCGGTTTTGTTTTTGTCGTTTTTTTTTTTCGGTTTGTGTTTTGTGTGTCGACATCATCTTGCAGGAATTCATAGCTAAATCGTAGAAGGGAACACCGAGAAAGCACGTACAGATAAGTATTTTATCAAAATTTTTGCTAGATATGAGGTTTGGGAATGGTGGGGAAAACACTTAAAATTTTTCTAAGGCAAAAAGGGTGAAAAAGGCTTAAACTTTCTGATCAAAACACCCCTTCACGCTGCGTGACGGGGATGGAAATGTTGGTCACGTAGCGCGACCAAAAAAAAATAAAAAAATGAAAAAAATGAAATCGAATTCACTGCTTCTTCTTCTTCTCCTCTGCACATTTCCCCAAAACAAACCCTAACACCTTTCTTCTTCCTTTCCCTCTACCTCCACCATCCCTTCCACCACCTACCCACCCGACCCCATAACCCTCCACCAACCGCCTCTGCCCTCCGCCGCACCTCCAGCCACCATCCGCCCCTACCCTCCATCCACCCTCCACCGTCCAACCCTACCTCTGCCTCCACCTCCGTCCCACCACCGGCCCCCTCCACCTTCCCTGCTCCCTCCTTCTGCAATCGCACCCACCACAGGCCCCCTCCACCTTCCCTGCTCCCTCCTTCTGCAATCGCACCCACCACCAGCCCCCTCCACCTTCCCTCCGCTGCAACCCAACCAACCCGCACCCTACATCAGCCACCCCCTGCCGCTACTCTACACCCACAACCACTCGCCACCACCCAACCCTAACCATCCATAACCACCACTGACCCGCCATTAGTCACTGACCAGACCCAAAAGCCCTACAGTCCTCCACCACCCGACCCTAAACCCCTCAGTTCTTACACTTTTACTGTCCTCAATTGGTCTGCATCATAGGTATGAGTTCTTGCTCTTTTCTTTTGTATGATGGTTGTTTTTATTCGTATGTTTTCTTAGCGACTTAATGGTTAACAGTTAGATTGTGTTTGTCGTGTCGCGTCTTTCATGTCGTATCATTACAGTCGTTGGGGTGTTGCAATTAGGTCGTAGTGGCGTCTTATTTGTGTTTTGATATGTGTTGGGTTTGTGTCGTTTGTGTTGCGCCTTTAGTGTCGTTAGTCTTGTATTCATTGTTTTGTTGGGTTTGTGTCATAGTGTCGTTGTTTTGGTCATTGATAATGTCTTATGGTCGAGTCATAATAGTATTTAGTTGAGTTATACTTAGGTCGCTAGTCCGTTAGGGTCGCGTCTTTTGTGTCGATTATGGTCTTGAATGCTATGGTTAGGGATTATGTCATATTATTGTCGTTTTTTTTTTAGGTACCAAATGGCCAAAACTCCCCCGTCTAAGGGGAATTTTTCAACCCGAATCAAATTTTACCAAAACTATTTGTTTTCTCAATTCTGTTTTTCGGGTCGCCATTTTGAATCAATTAGGCACTTGTACTTAATTGCGGACAATTAAAGTGCCGGGATGGGGTAGTGTACTTTGAGTCGTTTTTGTTCATTCTAGTGTCACGCTTGTATGTCGAGTCTGTCTTAGTTTTTTTTTTTTTGTCTTCTTTGAGTCGTTGGGTTTACTAGTATGCTATTCACAGGTATAAGACCGCCTCGCCCGTACTCAATCTCCATTCGGGCGAGGTTTGGGTCTAGAATTCGATAAGTTGTAAACGGTAACCCACTTTTCGAGTTGTAATTTTTATTTCGGTCACGACCGCGAAAGAAATGCTATACGGTCGTATTTTTGTATATAAATATATATATAAAAAAAAAATATATTATATATATATATAAAATAAAAGGAAAAAAATAAATAATAATAAGATTGTGATCACTAATGCATGCTTGTTTGTTCTTGTTTGTTTTTAACGTTGTTTTGCAGGCATGGCAGGTGAGTCGTCGTCTCGCGCTGGTCAAAAACGGAAGAAGGCACCCGCATCAACCCCAAAGCAGGTGCCAGCACAGCAGGAGAATGCTCGAGAAAAACATCAGAGACGCCGAGAGATTCTATATTCGGCACCGAGACACTCACAATATGCACACAAGAGGACCTCAGGCGGCATACTCTCCTACAGTTTCAGGAAGGTACCAGAGAAGCAGAGAAGTGTGATGTTTTGGTTGATACAGAGCTTTTAGTACCGCGCACGATTGATTGGGATTGGCTGGATACAGTGGGTCAGCGAGAGAGAATTGAGGGATTGTTGGGGCCTAGGTTTAAGCGGGTGTTAACTTGTGATAAAGAACAGTACGAGGAGCTGATCATTGAATTTCACTCTACATTTAAGCATAAGGAAGGCACATTTGCTGAGCGGGATGCAGTGTCGTTTTCTCTGGGTAGGGTACTTTATGAAATGTCTATACCTGATTTCGCTGTGGTTAGTGGCTTCTACACGAGTGAGGAGGTTGCGACTCCAGGTTTCTTGACTAGTTTGAGAGGAGCTTATAAGGTGGAGAAAGAGTATAGTTTGACAGTGCATGATTTAACTGAGTTTTGGGAGACCATTGCTATTACACCGTTTTCTAAAAATTTGGCTGGAACAGATATTCGGGATCCGGTTTACAGGTATATACTTAAGATTTTGTCATGTACTTTGGTGAGTAGGAAATCAGGAGAGAATAAGGTGAACTGGATAGATCTTTTCTGCTTGTTATGTATGGTTCAGGGCCGAGAGGCCAATTTAGCTAGTGTGTTGGCTTGGTCTTTTGCTAGGCCAAGGAGGGAGGAGACCAGGCTGCTTTAGACATGGGTCCATATATTACTGTTTTAGCAGAGAATTTGAAGGTTTTTGACAGGTATAAAAAGAGTTACTTGGTGGAGGGGCCAATGGCCAAGTATTTTGGAGAGAAAGAGCTTAAGCAGGCAGGCATTTTAGTATCGACTGATCCTGTGGAATGGGACACAGTTATCCCAGGTCCACAGGTACCACCCCCCGAGGGGTCAGCAGCAGCTGGGGCACTCCAGGCCGGCATCCCTACTCGTTTACAAGGACCTAGGCATAGGAGAGAGTTGCCTGGTCGTCAGTATCCTCTTAGAGAGCCACCTTCAGTACCATTGACTTTACAGGCACTTTGTGAGAAGACAAATAGGCAGTATTTGGAGTTACGGGAGTTGATTGTTGCAGGTCATCGCAGACAGGAGGACATGTGGAGGTGTATGATGGGAGCAATGAACCTTGCTATCCCAGACAGTTTCAGAGCCCCAGAGCCGCATATGCCGCAGGATGAGCCACCAGGTGGAGCTGATGAGACTTAGTGTGGGGATGGAAGTGCAGCATGATCACTGGTTTAGTATTTTCCTTTATTTTTCTTTTATCTGATGTTTTGATTTGATCATGGTCTGTACTAAACTTGATATATTTTGATACTTTGGGTACTGGGATGGTTGGTTGGTGATGTTTTGTTTATATATATATATCTGGTGGTTTATGGTTTGTGAGTATGGTTTAGCATGATGAGCCGCTTTCATTCGTGTGTGAGAGTTTGGAATTGTTTGCTGAGCACGTTCGAATTGGAGGGCATGTTTTTGGATTAGACTAACACATGACAGTCTTGCTATATTTCCAGCTAAGTCTTTTCCTTTTTATCTTTTCTTTTTGTTTGTCTTTTTGTTTAGTGTCAGTATTATTTCGTTTGAGTCAGTTGTCCATTCCTGCATTGGGGACAATGCAAAATTTAAGTGTGGGGATGGACCGTGTCTGTCATAGTCGTGAAAAAAATAAAATAAATAAAAAAAATAATAAAATAATAAAATAAAATAAAATGAAAAAAAATGAAAAAAATGAAAAAAATGTCCCTGATTTTGAAGTTTGCATTACATAAAATATGGAAAATGATAGGTAAAGTTAGGTGTCCGGTTTTCAAATAGTATGTATAGTAAGAGATTAAAACTAATTGAAAACGTGTCTGATTTGGGATATGTGGGTAGGCTCGGCCGGTAGAAAGGTTTCCTTTGAAAAGTAATAAATTAATTATGTTAAGCTATTTTGTGGGTTCTCATCTAGGAGAAACGGGGAGATCGAAACCGCCAAAAATAGTATAAGAAGCACCGTTATAAGTAGAAAACCGTTAGAATTTCTAATCACAAAAAAAAAAAAAATAGAAATCAAAGCAAAAATGCTGAAGCTTAAGGTGCCTGGCCACTGGGATAGCGACTTGGATTGGTCACACCCTCTGAGTTAAGTATGCTGAGATTGAAAAAAAAAAATGCTGAAGCTTAAGGTGCCTGGCCACTGGGATAGCGACTTGGATTGGTCACACCCTCTGAGTTAAGTATGATGAAAAAAAAAAGTGATTTTAAATTCTCTTGGTTTTCTACATAAGACGGTAGGGAAATGGTCAATTGGTCGTTCCTTTAGCTTCATAAGCTTGAGGCGGGATTAGGAGGAACTGTGCCTTCCTTTGAGTGAGACCCTAGATAGACTAATCAACATGAACTTAACATAAATAAAAAGGGGGCTTGGAAACCGGTTTGGGTTTAAGAGGATCAATATATCTGCAATCGCAATCAACACGTTAGTAGATTATTAATTAAGTAACCTATGTTTTGAAACCGGATGTAAACCTAACTGTGATTTCATAGCATAATTCTTTTTCAGGGACGAAAAAAACATAAGTGTGGGGATATTTGATGTATTGCAAAATACATCCGTTTTCGGTCTATAGTTTATATTATTTTCGAGTCAGTTAGTGTCGTTTTTGTGGTATTTTCGTATTCTATTTACTATTTTGTGTTGCACAGGAGTCCGGGCAAGAAAGGAAGTAAAATGGAGCTTAAACGAGAAAAAACGAGCCTCCGGACGAGTCGCGGTTGATCGGGAAGTCGAAAAAAGAAAAAAATGAAAAATTATGTCTCGTCACGCTACGTGACGGGAAAGAGCACATCTGGTCACGCGACGTGACGGATCCCCCCTGATCCTGAAGCTGGTCACGCTATGTGACCACATCACCTGAAGCCCGTCACGCTACGTGACGGGAGTAAAAACGTGAAAAACTTGGTTTTTGGCCCAATTTCGATATTAAAAACCCTAGAACGGCCATGAATCGTTTTTATCATCACTTTTAACATATTGGAGCTGCTCTGGAGCACTTGGAGGTGAGAAAGGCCAAGGGTCAAGATTTTGAGCATTGGGATCAAGAGTTTCGGGTTTTAATCATTCGGGTTCTTCGTTCCTTTGTTCTTTTGAGTTCCAAACTATGTTTCATGAACTTAGAATTGATTTTATTCCTGTTTTGAACATGTTTATTGGCTAGACTTTCATTACTACTTAGGTTATGATGAATACTCATGATTGAATGAACGTTTTTATGGTTTTTTGGAACTTAGACTATGGGTTGATGATTTAGTAAAGACTTTGATTATTTTTGATCTGGTGTATATGCGTACTTAGTTTTGTTCAATTGATAATTATTTACTCCACATGCGTTTTTGTGAATGTCTTTCATGTATGAATGCGTGTTAGGTTGTGGACTTTGTGTTAGCAACTAGTTTATGGTAAATTGCTAGTGTTTTCCATAGGAGTGGTTTTTGTTGATTGAGTAGTTTTAGGTATTCTTCCAATTCCAATAGCTGTAAGGTGCGGGATTGTCGATATGTCTAGGGTGTTAAATTGCTAGATTTAGATGCTTTGTAAGAAGATCTTCCTAGTTTCCTTACCACTACTTGCGTATCGAGTCAGGTCAGGTTTTCTATAGTTACCCCTTACACTATTAGTGTAGTGAGGCTTTCGCGCTGTAAGGTAGACTGTCTAGCGGGTACTTTATCATCAGAGTAGGTAAGCCTGTAAGGGTAACCTCTCAATCGGTAGTTTAACGGCTTATAGGTAACCTTAGGATTCTCCTTGAGAAGGGTCGAGGGTCCTCTAGTTTATCCTGTAAGTTTAGTATCTGAAGATCCCGGTTCCATAGCTAGTTCCATAACCATATGAGTTCGTCAGTCATGAGTAGGATTCTAACCTAGGTAGTATTTCCACCATTATTTGAATTTGGTTCAGCTCAGTTCACGTCTTAAGTTCAGTTTAGTTTATTTTAGTTAATCTTTATTTTCTTGAATTTAGTTTTTAGTAAACCCCCCTCTAAAATAATAAATAGTTTTATTTCAGTTTTAGATAAGTTTTCGAGTCTAGTTACCGTTTTCCATTAGAGTCCTGTGGGTTCGATATCCGGACTTACTGTAGCTTTACTAGAGTCGATAGGTTCACTTGCCTGTCAGTAGTTTAGTTTTAGAGAGTCTAGAGTATTACTAGGTGTCTAGTTTTAGGATTAATTTAGTTATTTTTATTAAACTACTTTTAGCACATCACATGCCGTGGATAACTATACGGCGATTTCGGCACAGATAGCGGCTTTGGCTACGAGATTCGATAACTCTCAGCAACACTTAGCGCAGTCCGATTGTTTGTGTGTGGAGTGCGGGGTATCTCACGAGCCTGGCTCGTGTGCTCAGGGGGTGATGTATACAGGCCACGAGGAAGTGGACTACATGGGTAATCAAACGAGACCCCAGAATAACCCTTACAGTAACACTTATAATCCGGGTTGGAGAAATCACCCGAACTTCGGGTGGAGATCTGGTTCCTCTAACCAGAACCCGCTCGGATATCAGCAGAGGGCCCCCGCACAACAACAGTCCCAACTGCCTTACCAGTCCAACCAACAACATTTCCAGGCTCGTGGTCAATCGTCCCAGCAGAGACCGAACCAATACAAGAACCAGGGCGCCGGGAGCAGCTCCCAGCAGCACGCCCCTCATGATATGTCTAAGCTGGAGGAAATGATGACTCAGCTCCTTACCAACACCTCTAATACCAATCAGATCGCTGAGCAGCGCTACCAGCAGCATGAGGAGCGCTTCACGAATTATGAGGGAGAGATGAGGGGCCAAAAGGCGTCGATGCAGGCCATAGAGAACCAGGTTGGCCAGATGGCAAAGATGATGTCTGAGAGACAGCAGGGTGGTCTCCCGGGCAACACTGAGCCAAATCCAAGGGGGCATGTGAATGCCATAATGACAAGGAGTGGTAAAACCACGGGACCTGACACATCGGGCTCACCACCGATCACTGAGACGGTCCAGACTGAGTCTTCGGACGAGGTGCACGCTAGGCGAGTCCCAGCAAGTACAGCACAGTTACCGAAGCCAGTCACAGATTACACTCCTCCTGTCCCGTACCCTAGCAGCCTTAGGAAGCAGAAGGACGAGGTCCAATACGGGAAATTCCTTGAGCTGTTCAAACAGCTACACATAAACATCCCGTTTGTGGAGGCCTTGGCCCAGATGCCTAAGTATGCGAAATTTCTAAAGGACATCCTCACAAACAAGCAAAAACTTGAGGACCTGTCCTGCGTTCTGTTGAACGAGAACTGCTCTGCAATTCTGCAGAATAGACTGCCCATGAAGATGGGCGATCCTGGTAGCTTTACCATCCCTTGTCTGATAGGTGATATGACTGTCAGTAATGCACTCGCAGACTTGGGGGCCAGCATAAACCTTATGCCTTATAAGGTTTTCGAGAAGTTGGATCTGGGTGAACCGTCACCCACCAGGATGAGTATTCGCCTCGCTGATCGTTCGATCAAGTATCCACGGGGGTTTGTAGAAAATATGCTTGTCAAGATTGACAAATTTGTTTTCCTTGTGGACTTTGTTATCCTGGATATGGATGAGGACTCTAAAGTTCCTCTGATTCTCGGACGTCCTTTCCTTAACACGGCAAGGACGATTGTTGACGTGGCTGCGGGCCAGATCACACTCCGAGTCAATGATGAGCACGTGACTTTTGACATTCAGAGGTCGATGCGCCATCCTGAGAGCCAAGACGATACACTATACTATCTTGATATAGTAGACCAGTGTGTCAGCTCTCATGTCAGAGGGGCTTGGGAGAGAGATGTTTCGGACACACATCTGTTGTGTGGGAGCCTAGATGGCATTATGCAGGAGGGCCATAAAGATGAGCAGCTGGTCTATCAGATTGGTGATGATGGTTCCCAAAGTCCGGAGCGTTTTGTGGAAATTGAGCGAGAGGAAGAGGAGAAGGCGAAACCGTCTGTTGAGGACCCACCGTCTCTAGAGCTGAAGGAGCTTCCACCGCATCTCGAGTATGCATTTCTGGATGAAGAGGGGCGTCTACCGGTGATCATATCGTCTTCATTGTCTGTGGAAGAAAAGAGCGAGTTGTTGAGGGTTTCAAAACTTCATAAACGGGCAATTGCCTGGAAGATAATGGACATCAAGGGGATTAATCCTCATTCTGTACTCATAAAATTTTGATGGAGGATGTCCACAAGCCTTGTGCGCAGCACCAAAGGCGTCTGAACCCGAACATGCAAGAGGTTGTTAAATCCGAGGTAATTAAACTGCTTGATGCTGGATTGATATATCCCATCTCGGACTCTGTTTGGGTTAGTCCTGTGCACGTCGTGCCCAAGAAGGGTGGCATGACGGTGGTCACAAATGATAGGAATGAGTTGATTCCTACGAGGACCGTCACGGGGTGGAGAGTTTGCATTGACTATCGCAAGCTCAATGACGCCACCCGCAAGGATCACTTCCCGCTTCCATTCATCGATCAGATGTTGGAACGACTGTCGGGGAAGTTGTATTACTGTTTCCTTGATGGTTTCTCGGGGTATTTTCAAATCCCTATCGATCCTGTGGACCAGGATAAGACGACCTTCACATGCCCTTTTGGCACATTCGCCTACCGGCGTATGCCATTTGGGCTGTGCAATGCGCCAGCAACCTTCCAACGTTGCATGATTGCCATTTTTCATGACATGATCGAGGACTCCATGGAGGTGTTCATGGATGATTTTTCAGTCTTTGGGAGTTCTTTCGATCAATGTCTTGGGAATCTGGAGCGGATGCTGCAGAGGTGTGAAGAGACCAGTCTTGTGCTGAATTGGGAGAAATGCCACTTCATGGTGAAGGAAGGAATAGTCCTCGGGCACAAGGTCTCTCAAAATGGGTTGGAGGTTGATCCTGCCAAAGTAGATATCATTTCTAGGCTCCCTCCGCCCTCCTCTGTCAGAGCTATCCGCAGTTTTCTAGGTCATGCGGGTTTTTATAGGCGATTTATCAAAGACTTTTCAAAAATCGCCCGTCCGATGACCCGATTGTTGGAGAAGGATGCACCGTTTTTGTTTGGTGCAGAGTGTGTGAAGGCATTTGGCCTTCTTAAGCGTTTGCTTGTTAAGGCCCCTATATTGGTAGCACCTGATTGGGGACTGCCATTCGAGATCATGTGCGACGCGAGTGACTTCGCGATAGGGGCGGTCTTGGGACAGCGAAAGGATAAGCACTTCCACCCGATCTAACTACGCTAGTAAGACTCTTCATGATGCTCAGGAGCATTATACCACGACTGAGAAAGAGCTTCTAGCTGTAGTGTTTGCATTCGACAAGTTTAGATCGTATTTAGTGCTGTCGAAGACCATTGTCTATATGGACCATGCAGCGATCCGATACCTTTTCAGCAAACAGGACGCGAAACTGCGCCTGATTAGGTGGATCTTGCTGCTGCAAGAGTTCGATATAGAGATTCAGGACAAGAAGGGTGCCCTGAATGTTGCCGCTGATCATCTGTCCAGACTCGAGCATGATGATGCCGAGAACTGCGCGTGGGATACCATTAATGACAATTTTCCCCACGAGTTCTTGATGAGCGTCGAGTCGGTGGAAGATGTATCGCCATGGTTCGCGGATTTTGCAAACTACCTCGCGTGAGGGATCCTCATCAAAGGATTGTCGCACCAGCAAAAGAGGAAGTTCTTCGCGGACCTCAAGCATTACTTCTGGGACGACCCATTTTTGTTCCGGGTCGGGGCGGATCAGCTGATTCGCCGTTGCGTGTTCGGGGTTGAGGCGGCGCAGATCTTGCGCGACTGTCACGAGGGGCCTACCGGAGGTCACCACGGAGCGAATTACACTGCCAAAAAAGTGTTAGACTCCGGGTTTTATTGGCCCACACTTTTCCGTGACGCTCAGATACTGGTCGGTGCATGTGATTCGTGCCAGAGGGCGACGAACATATCGGCACGCGACCAAATGCCGCAAAATCCCATCCAAGTCTGTGAGGTCTTTGACATTTGGGGCATAGACTTCATGGGACCATTCCCCTCCTCACGGGGCAATAAATACATACTCGTGGCGGTTGACTATGTGTCAAAGTGGGTGGAGGCGCAAGCCTTACCCACAAATGATGCCCGAGTAGTCGTGAGGTTTGTTAGAGGCTTGTTCTCGCGGTTTGGTGCCCCGAAGGCACTAATTAGTGACCGTGGCATGCATTTCTGCAATGCGCAGCTTGATCGCGCGTTAGCACGTTATGGCGTCCAGCACAGGTTATCCACCCCGTATCATCCGCAGACAAGTGGACAGGTGGAGGTCACGAACCGTGGATTGAAGCGAATCCTTGAGCGGTCGGTTAATCAAAACCGCAAGGATTGGGCTGACAAGCTTGATGACGCGCTATGGGCCTTTAGAACTGCCTACAAGACGCCTATTGGGACGACTCCCTTTCGGCTAGTCTATGGCAAAGCGTGTCATCTCCCTGTCGAGTTGGAACATAGGGCATTCTGGGCTCTTAAAACGGCGAATTTGGATCTTAAGACCGGCGGTGAGACCCGTTTCTTACAGATTCACGAGCTGGAGGAGCTTAGGAAGCAGGCCTATGAGAGCTCGATATTATATAAAGAGCGCACAAAGAGACTGCACGACAGTCGCCTGAAAAGCCAGAAAGATTTTCAGGTAGGCGATTTAGTTTTGCTTTATAATTCTCGCCTGCGCCTCTTTCCTGGAAAGTTGAAATCCCACTGGACAGGACCGTACACTGTTAAGGAAATATATCCATACGGTGTTGTCTCGATCGCAGATTCTGTGGGTTTGACTTTCAAAGTCAACGGTCATCGCCTAAAAGTCTATGTTGAAGGACCGGTTGACCAAACCGTAGATGAAATCGATCTCTACGACCCACACGCCTCATAAAGTGTGGGGAAGTGAGTCTAGCTAGCGACTCGTTAATAAATATAGCACGGCGTGTATGGGCGCGCCAAATTGTATATAGGTTCATAACTTAGTATAGTTTTGTAGTTAACTTGTTTTTAATTTTAACTTGTTCTTTGTAGTTTGTTTTTAGTATTTGCAGATTCGATTCGCGCCTTATGAAGATGTGGAAAGTCGCTTCACAACAGAGGTAGTTTACTAAGAAGCGTCTTAAAACAGGTATGTTGGTTGTTTGGGTCAAAACGGACAAGTACAGGCGTCTTTTGGTGAGAAACTGCAGCAAAATTGCACGCGCAGACACTTTGAGCGGCCGCTCGGAGGCTCCGAGCGGCCCGCTCCAAACGCCCAGGTCTGTAAAAAAAAAAATTGAGCGAGCGGGCCGCTCAATGGCTCCGAGCGACAGCTCGATGTCCACTGCACAGCTTTTTCAGGGGTAAACTTGGTATTTCACACTTAAAACTCAAAAAGACCAACCCTAAATACATACAAGCGGCCGCTCAGTTTATTTTGACCCATTCTTTCAATCGTTTTGCTCTCAAGAACACCCACATCAAAACCCTCTAATCCACATCCTAATCTTCAAACAAGGTATGAATCTTCTTTAGTTTTCTTGCAATTTTCCTTATTCTAGTGTAGATTAGTTTAAATTTTTGCAATCTTTTCATAATTTTAGGGTCCCTTCATAATGTTTAACAAACCCTAAATGTGCATTGATGGATTGTATGCTTGGTTAGTATAGTTTAGAGTATAGTGTTGTCCAAATCTTTGAGTTTTTGAGGTTTTCTTCATAATGTTTAAATAAATTCCGAAAATTTTTAAAGATTTGGGTAAATTTTCTTAGCCTTATATTTAGTATAGTTTAGAATGTTTGTAGTTTAATTTGATTTTTGGGTTGTATGCTAGTACATATCTTAATGTAGTTAGGTTTGTTGTTGAATTTTGGGGACCTTTCACAATTGTTCAATCAATCCCCAAATTCATCATGTTTAGGTTATGTAATTGTATTGTTTTCTTAATTTTTGGGGATTCTTCATAATGTTTAACAAATCCCCAAATTTTAAGGATTCTAGTTATTAGATTGTAGTTTAGAGTTGGGATATTCATGAATTTTGGGGCGTTCTTCATAGCTAAACAAACGCGCCCCAAATTCGATGATTATGCCATAAATATTTGGGCTTTAAACACCTTGCGCTAAATGACTTAAAGTTAAGGTGATTTGCAAAGTGAAGGGCGCGTAGGTGTTAAAATCCCAAATTCACTTTAAAACTTCATAATTGCGCAAGTTCGGCCATTCAAGCGCCAAAGTTAATAATTTTTCAAAAATCAAGTGCTTGAATGGCCGCTTTTGGAGTGCATTTGACTAAAACACTGAAAACCGGGAAAACGCCAGTGCACAGGATCGAAAAACAGGGCTGCAAAACAAATTTTGGCGCGCAGGGTCCTGTGAGCGGCCGCTCCATGCCATTGAGCGGCCGCTCAATGCTTCTGTGAAGACATTTTATTTTTTGTTTTGGCGTGTTTCGGGTCCGGGTCCTATTCCTTTGATTAAAACTGACATATTTAAGCATTTTGATGCAGATGGTGCACCGCTTTTTGAGATTTGACCCGTCAATCCCGAAAGAACGCGGGTGTCTAGAGAAGTTTGAGGAGCTAAATGCGCGAAGGGAAATGATTGCCACTCCGCGTAGGCTTTGTTGGGATACTCTAGCAGAGGTAAATCAAGAGGAGCGGCTAAGGGAATGGATGGACCAACCACTAGAGAACCTGCTTTCAATAAACGAACCGGTCTTCATGGAGATAACTCTTGAATTCTTCTCCACCTTGACCTATCGAAGGCCAAGAAAGCATCTAGAACGGAACTTTCAAGCAAACGGGATACATGGGTTGCAGTTTCGCCTTGGTGGCATCTGGCGCGACATTTCAGTCGCGGAGCTGGGTCACCACTTAGGGATTTATACCGAGGAAGAGATCTACGATGATAGCTTCAATGAAGCTATGTATGGCTTCCCCGACGACAACCAATTGCGAAACAATTTTTGGGCTCAACTGACGGGGCTTCAAGAATACAACCCCCAAGGGTCAAAAGCGACTAAGATTATTGACCCATTGCTCCGGGTATTCCAAAAGGTTCTCTGTGGAACGGTGGCTGCAAAGAAAGAAAGTTCCACCAACTGCCCCACTCCAGATTTATTATTCTTGTACGCCCTGGTAAGTGACCAACCGGTTAACTTAGCTGCATTACTAGCTTCTTTTCTTACTACAGTAGCAGGGGGGAAACCGGGCAGTATGATTTATGGTGGAGAATATGTGACGGCTCTTGCTAGATCAATGGGTGTCCTTAAGGCAGCAAGGAACACCCTTACTCGGGTTAGAGGAGGATCCTATGTCGACCTAGATACACTCAGACACATGGGGATCCTCCATGAGTATGAAGATGGGACGTGCCGGTTAAAAGGGCACAATAATGTGATCTGGGACCCACTTCACCACCACAGCAGCAGCCACCAGCAGCAGCAGTCACCAGTACAGCTGCCACATGAGCAGCAGCCACATGAGCAGCAGCCACACCAGCAGGAGCCTGTACTGCCTCACCAGCAGCAGTATTACTACCAGCATCCTCAAGACTTCTATGATGAGTTTGGCGCGTTCAGAACAGAAACGCGCGACACCCTATACCAGCATGGCGAGTCCCTACAGCATCAGGGGCGACCCTCGACTACCTTGTCTCTGAATTTCATGCTTGTTTCCCAAACCATTTTGGGAATCCCCCACAAAGGGGACATCCGGGGGACAAGCGGAGACGAGGTGGTGATGCAGCGGGATCACCAGGGACTCGCCATGATGATGAGGATTGAGGAATTGCTGGTAAGTTGGTACTATTTTGTTTGTCTTATTCCTGTTGGTACTGTATATGGGTGCGAGCACCCATGGATTTGTTTTATTTTTTGTACTTGAACTATTTACTTTTCCGCATTTTAATTTTCAGTAATGTTTGATTTGTTTGAATAAGTGTGACGATGAATGGGTGTATTTGATGAGTTTGTTTTTTGTCAAGAATGTTGATGTTGCAGGGAACTGGCGAGCACCGTTATCGGGGCTCATGCCGTCCATTTACCCGGGCGTTTCTTCGATACCAGGGGAGTATTATTCTCCTTTTTCCCACTATAGATAGCTAATTAATAAACGCTTTCTATTGTCACATTGGGGACAATGTGAAGTTCAAGTGTGGGGAGGGATTATAATCGTGTTTGTCCTCTTGTGTATATATATATATATATGTTAAAAAAAAAACCTTTATAAGTACATATATGTATATATTCTCATATAAACATCAAGCCTAACTAAATTTTGATAAAGATAACTCGAGGCGCGACAAACAGATGAGATACGAGCGTTTTATATTCGTACACTTGCACCCATTTCCTTCCGGTTACGTGAGCGTTTGAGCCTTAGAATAGATTACATTTCTTTGACATGCTTGCGAGTGAGCCGGATGTTTTGTGCAGTTTAGAACTTGTCACTAGTATACTTGTTTAGACCAGATACGTGTGAGATTGTACGAACATGATTGAGGCATTTAGGATACCCTTTTGATTTAGCCTTTTCTTTTCGTTCTATCTGTTTCCCGCACCAATATATTATCCACTAGTTAACCATGTTGAACCTAATCCCGTGTTTTTTCTTATTTACCACACCATTTCACCACTAAACCAAATAACCTTTTTCTTTTAAACCTTTTGTGTTAAAACTCGGTTTAGGTTATTGTTCTACTAGTTTATGTGTTGTAAATAGTTCGTGTTCGGGTTTATATATTTAGAACCCGTTTGTTGATTATATAATCAGTTTCAGTTCATTATATATATCATAGATATATATATATATATATATATATATGTTAAAAAAAATCCAGAAAAATAGAACACCCTAAAATAGGGTGAATTAGCAGTATTCGAGCAGTTTTTAGATCTTTAAAGTTAAGAATTATAAGTTAGCTCGATTTAAAATAAAAATCGCCTATATTCGCGTTTGTTTTGTACAGTTGTATTAGTTGTTATTATTTAGACATAACCGCCGGGTTTTAGCCGATTTGTCACTTTAAATATCCATTCTGCACCCTTACCTTTGCTTAACATTACAACCCGTAAAAGACCTCTTGATTTGTGCTTTTTCACACGTTAGTTGGTGAAGACTAGATCTTTTGACAAGCTTATGATATTGCACGATTCATTGTCTTGGCAATGGAGCGATTTACATATACACATTACACGTATGTATCATAAATAAAACCGAGTGTGTGTGAACATTGTGAGTCGTGTACGGGTTAGCGTGCTTGTAGATCGGAAGTGAGTCGTTGCTTTTTAGTTATCTTATCACCTGTTTATATATCTTTGTTGGCTTGTCTATTATCGTCTGTACAGGCTATATTTTGCCTTTGTTGCCACTTGGCGAGTTTTTCGTTTATTTTCTGTTTAAGTGTTTGCTTGAGGACAAGCAAAGTTCAAGTGTGGGGAGGTTTGATATACGTTAATTTACACATATAAAAGTCCCCGTTTAACTCCCGTTTTCAGACGTTTTTGACCTTATACACAGGAATTGGTGCTTATTTTGGTATCTTTGCAGTTTCAGGTCTTAAACGATGTCCCGGAAGCATAACTGAAGGAAAAACGCAATTTTCGGCGCGCAAACAGGACCTCGGGTCCTGTGAGCGGCCGCTCGGAGGCTTCGAGCGGCCGCTCGCTCATCCTGATATTTCCAGAAACATTCTAGAAGGCCTACGTCAGCAATCGAGCAACTGGTCCACTTGTATGTAAAGTGAGCGGCCGCTCACAGGCTTCGAGCGGCCGCTCGATGGCCCTGTTCTTCTATAAAACTCCCATTCAGCCCACTGATCGAATATTGGATCTTTGGGGGTCGATTTCTGGCGATTTTCAGGGCTAACGAAGTGCTGCATAGGCGTGGAACAAGCTCGGGAATCCATCCGATCCATCCTTCATCATCCAATCCATCTCTTTAGCAATCTTATTGTTTGATCCTTTAAGCTTTCTTAGATCCAAATCTGATTTTGTTTGCTACATTGATGTTATTTTAGTTAATCGTACGCCTACGGGCAAGAACATTGGTATTAGTTAGTAGTTAAAACAATCATTTGCGTGAAATCAAGTTTTATATAAATTTGGCGTTTTTCATGTTTGAATCTTGATGATCATAATGCAACCTTGTTTCGTTGTTGATAGATTTGTAGTTGTGTTCGGATGACTTTGATGATTATCGAATGTGTTAGGCGGATTACTTGTTGAGAAAACCGTCCGTTTAATTGTCCGGTAGTAAACTAGTTAACTTGTTAATAAAGTTTACACCATGAAACTGTAACCGGGTATTGGTTTGGTTAAAGTCACTCGGATAATAATTATGAATGTTTACCGGCACGTAAAAGAGTTTAAAAAGCTTAATGGTGTTGTTACTAATCTTTGACGCGGTTAATAATCTTTGCTAGTTATTTTGGTAGAAATAGCGATCTTAGTAGATTTGTGTTAAAAGTTAGTAAAATGGAATAGGTTGTGAAATGCTCTACTTTATGCTAGTCTCGGTGGTCGTATTGTGTATTCGATATTGCTTTCCTTTGCTAGTGCGGTTGAGGACTCCCGAAAGGTGATACTAACCCTTCTTTAAAGATTCACATGAGATCATATCAGCTGCGCGCTAATGAACGACTTGAGGTGTCTAACGTGTATATTCGTGTTAGCTTTCCATATGGTTGTCATGTTAGGATGCCCGAAAGGGACACTAACTGTCGGAAAATGGGAATGTTGATCACGCCTTTATTTCTTATATAGATGACATGCTAGGATTGGCGTATTATAGCTTATATAGTTATATTTTCTATTTGGAGTTGTAGTTAAGTTATTTACATGTTTTAGAATTAATTTAGTCTTAAACAAAACTCAAACTTATCTTTTACTTACTGGTGAATCGGGGATAGAGTTTTAGTACCATTGCTCCGCGCGCGTCCATGGATCGATACTTGGTTCTTATCTGTACTTACTACATATATGACAGGGTATACTTGCCCTAGTGTGTGTGTTTTAATATGAAGGTCGAAACCATTTTTATAAATATTAAAGCAAAAACGTGTGTTAAAATCCATTGTAAAATATGTATAGTTACGCACACGTCAGGTAAGGTAATCTTGTTTATTTTGTATAATGTTACCCTGCTTTTCTTATGTTCACCTCTTTTTTTTTCCTTATATGCTTTAATTTGAAGTAGTTAGGTGAAGGATAATGGTGGTAGAAGCTGGATTTACGGTAGATGTCGGATGATTGTGACGGGGTTGGTGAGGTGGTTGACGATACGGGTGGTCGGAGGTGGTGAAAGATGGAAGTTGCAGCGGTTTTCTGTTGCGGTTAGGGTCTCTGGTGGGGTGGTTGGGGTCGTGGGGTTGTTGTGATTACAGTGGCTAGAGGTAATTGTGGTTGTCTTTATGGTTTTATTATTTGTTCATGGCTCACTCCTTTTTGTGCTTTTTGATCGCAACGGTAATCGTTGTTTATTGAATCGGTTAAGATTATGGTTAGTTGTTTGATTTTAGTTTTGGATTTGGATGTGTTCGAGTTATATTTTGTATTACTTTTAAAAGGTTTCTATGATAAGATGCTAATATGAATATGGTTACAACAGGTTAACCCCTCGCCACAACTTGTTCAAGCTGCTACTTTTCTTCTGACTGAGTGACTGTATGAGGTGCTTCACCTTTCTTTACCACTTGTATTTCATTCAAATGATGATTGGGGATGGTTAACAACGACATTTATACATTAATGGTCAAATTGATTGTTCTTTTGAAAATAAATGGATGTGTTTTGAACAGAGTTTGTGATGTTACAAGCAGACTTTATCTATGTTATTATGATTTTTCTTTTAAAGTATTACGCCCCTTAATTCAGCTTATAGAATTCTTACTGTAAAAGAAATAATCTATTGAATGTAATTGAAGACTAGGGCTGGGCTTCTTCAGTTGGTGAACCAATAGTGTTGAGCATCTAAAGAAATGTTTGAAAATCAAATAAAACCATATTAACCTCAATTTTGTTTTTTTAACCAAATTTTATGTTCTTATCAACTTGAAGTTGTTTACTTTATTTTTCTTTTGTCCAAACGTTAGAACTATTTATCTATACAGTTTTGCGTGTTTAACAGGTACGTTTCCTGGCGAGGTTCTTTTTGAGCTCATGGACCCTTAAGATTTATTTCACCATTTTTTCCGTTCAACTAAACAGATGGACGTTGAGGATGTGAAATCATTATGATGCTAGGAGCCTATCTGGTTCCGAGGAAGTGTCGAACCAAACCGTTGAGAAAACCAAGTTGAGTTTGGTCAACCGGGCTGCAAACACCCACTAAGATTTTATAATACAAGAACAGAAAAAAGCAGGTGTATTTCTTCTTTTTATGTTGTGCAAGTAGTTTCTTACTTTTTACATATGGTTAATTGTTGTATACAGAAAAAGCGTTGGCACACCAAGCATGTGTTCTCTGGTCTGACTTAGAGAAATCTATTTACGACAATGCATCATTGTTTATGAAAATCGGTATGTATTCATTATTCTCTCTAATATACATACGTATGTATATACATGAACGCAATGCTTTACACTTGTATGCAGCAAAAGCAGATAAGCTAAGTGATGGAAACACATCAGTTGTGAATAAGTGATGACATTTATACAAATTTAATTCAAAGTTTAAATGAACGGAAACGAGCCTCGAGGCAAACCCAAAACTTTTGATAACAATTATACAAATGTAAACCCCTTGAGGCGCCGCCTCAAACTTGTTTTCATACCGAATCGCCTTGAGGCGCACACCTTCATTTTTTTAAAACCATGATGTAAACTTTGCATTTCATGGTGTATGCAAACATTGTGGAAGTAAAAGGCCCACTGGTGCAGGCGGTGGTAGCAGTCGGGGACGGGCAGGGATGGTGGTTCTGATTCTTGTTGTTGGCGAGACGGAGTTGGTGGTCTTCCGGTCTTTTTGGTTCTAATGATAGGTCTTTTCCAATGTAAGTGTATAATTAGCTAAACATTATTTTTCAAATATTTCAAAAGTACATAAAGGCTGCTTAAACTATTCCTCCAGGTGGCGTTAATATCAACGGGCCAAAGTGATTAAAATGCAACATCAGAAACACGAAGAAACAGGTTGCACATGGGTTTGTTTTGCTTGATTATAGTGTTTTTTGACAGTGGCGTCTTATTACCAATGGGAATACAACTGTGAAATGGTCCGGTTAATGTTGTCGTTCAGTTTTAGGAATGTCTAACAGCCTGCACTTGGGTTTGTGGTTATGCAGGATTTTGGCTTGGTCTGGATCATTGGAAGCCTTACTGGGATTTACTGTTGCCTCATTATGGACTGCAGATGCACTGTTGTATTCAACAGCAGATTGTGTGTGGGAAGGGGCTGCTCGGTTTATCCTCTTTTGTGTCACGGGTTTGATCAGAAGCCCATGGCGTGATTTGGTCGAGGAAACCCGAACCACCTTTCTGATATGTTTGATTTTGTGCTTTTTCTAATTAGGGCATGGAATTGCATTTGGAAACTATCCAGCAGCTTGAAGATTGATGTAATCAAAGGTGTCTTTCCAACCCCTTTACTAATTGGTGGGTTGATTTGGGTTATGTTTTATCACAAACGGGTCTCATCATAAATTTTAGTAAAAATGAACACTTTTAACAAGTTAAATGGGTTAAAAATAGCCCAAAGTATATTTAAATCCATACAACCTCTTAAATCCATTGATTCAAAAATTACATTAGTTTTATAATATAGTTTTTGCAATCTTGCATAACACACTGTTACTTTGTAAAAGTGAGACCCATTTCAATCTGCACTAAAAAAAGACTCATTGTAAAAGTGAGACCCATTTCAATCTGCACTAAAAAAGACAATGTGTATTTGGTCACTGATATACGTTCATATGTATAATTATTGGCATTTTCTTAACTTTTGGACAGTAATAGTGGATTGTAGTAATCTGGATATAAAACATAGTTTTAGTTTAGTGCGGGTTGATTACGGTTTTATTTCGGGCCAGTTTTGACTCACTTACAAATAGGTCAATTACAGTTTTGTTTACAACGGGCTCAAACGAGTAAGGGCAATGACGGTGAGTCTTTCTTTAATTTCTTATTTAGGCCTAATAAATGCAATTGGCTGTTGCTTTGGTGATTTTTGTTAGTGGCAATGGTGAGTGTATTTCTTGTTGTAGTTTTCAATTCAAAAAGATGCATTCTTTTTATTTGTTGGACAGTTTTTGAATTAGCATGGTCATTTAAAGATTTGGCTAGAATTCGAATGTCTATATTCTCAGGAGGATTCTTTCTTAGTCAAATGTAGAAATAGTAAGATTTGAACCATTGGTTAATAGCCTTCAGACCCTAATAACCTGGCTCGGGTTTCAGTCTATTTCACTTCCAATTTGGCTGTCATCAAGCTTTTCGATGCCATCTTTGATTTCCATTTGTATTTTTTTATCAAGTCATTTTTTCTATATCGTGTTATTTCTTGAAAGTAGTTGTAGTTTTACCATTTAATTTTAAATACTTATCCACAACCTCCTTATTTTCAAAAACAAAGTAGGAAAGTCAAAGTCAGCTTTTTAAGTGGTACTTTCAACTTTTTGTCATTTTTATGTATGAAGAAAATAGAGGAATAGTCACCATCATCTTTTGCTTCATCAACTCACTCTTTTTTTTCTGGTTTGCGTTGGAATTAGTACACTTTAGACGAGTATTATTGAAACTTCAAAGAGAATTTAAAGGAAAGAAAAGGACTATAAATAGATGGCTTGTTTCTTCAATGGGCTAATGGACTATAAATAGCCTACATTGGAAACATACAAAATGCAGTAGAAAAGTACTATCTCAACAATAACCACACAAATATAACAATACATTTAACTCGCATAGAAGATAAATTGAAACAACATCATTCTTATGGTTCAACTTTGAGAGTTTTTTTATTCACTCAAAATATGCAACTAAGTAATTTAAACCACTTCCAATATTAGCTAATGAACCTGACCTATTGACCTTGAATAAAACCTGATTAACCCTCCAAGCTTTCTATCAATATCGTGTATATTACAACTTTATCTTTTTGGTATTATTTTAAAGTCTATAATGAATGCCGATATGTAATGCTCTTTTCTTAAATACAATCAAAGCATTTGCAGCAAATTGACTATAATTAAGAAATGAAATGCGTAATTAATCGTGCTTCAGGGAAAACATTAATGAGGGGAAACATTCATGACAAGCGTTACCATGGAATGTTTTCACCAATACAATAAAACAAATTTGTGTGCTCTTTATAAAAATGAGAAATGTGCTCTTTAGTAATAATCCTATGTTGTATGGATGTTAAAACAAAAATGAATATAATTTTTTGTAATGTTAAAATAAAACTGAATATAATTTTTTGTAGGCTAATACTAATTACGTGGTTGTAAAAATTTAAAAACTGGAGATTTGTTTCTTAAACGATTAGAATGCTATCGGGATTACATTTTATTTTAATTAGTCCCAAAAACTACAAACTACACATATCACATTTGAAACAGTTATTTCCTTGTATATTGGTTGTATAATAGCATGTAGCAACAATAGAAGTGATACTATTTCCTGGTGACTTTTATGTTGCTATTATACATTCATTCGTTAAATTATCACATCTCAATATATAAAAAGTAACCGACTATTGTACATAAAACAACACTTTCATGAACTAAATGTAGTAAAAGGTATTACCCTTGTTACATTAACTTTAACTTTTGCATGATATTCAAATCAAACTCCTACCATGGATATAATTTACATGGTAAAAGTGCTCAACCTTATTATAAACAAGTTTTCGCTCAAACATGGCATGAAGCTTCGGCCACAACGCTAACAAACCGATTTCAACCGAATTTTGAACTGTCGCCGCCGCCGCATCGCGCGGGGTTCCCACTAGTATATATATAATATAGGTAAATGATATATTGGAAACCCTTGTTATAGTGAAAACTTTGGAAACTCTAACTTCCCGAGCTTTTTTTTTATATGAAAATTTTAGGGTATGTAATATACATGATTTTAAGCATTTTGAGCCAAAAAAATCAAAAAAGCGCCGAGCACTTTTTTTTTAAAAAAAAATAAATAAGTTTTCGGTAACACATTGTTAACACATGTTAATTTCGCTTAACATGTGTTACTCGAAAACTTATTATTTTTTTTTTTTTAAAAAAAGTGTTTGGCGCTTTTATATGAAATATACATGATTTTAAGCATTTTGAGCCAAAAAAATCAAAAAAGCGCCGAGCACTTTTTTTTTAAAAAAAAATAAATAAGTTTCCGGGTAACACATTGTTAACACATGTTAATTTCGCTTAACATGTGTTACTCGAAAACTTATTATTTTTTTTTTAAAAAAAGTGTTTGGCGCTTTTTTGATTTTTTTGGCTCAAAATGCTTAAAATCATGTATATTACATGCCCTAAAATTTTCAGGTCCTAAAAAGCTCGGGAAGTCAGAGTTTCCAGAGTTTTCTAGATAAGGAGGGTTATCTTGAGAACGCTAAATATTGTGAGAACCGTGAGAACAAGTAAAAAAATCAATCAAAATCAAATTTTTTTAATACAAATCTCATTATAATCAAAATACAACATTAATAAATGAATTTTCTTTTCAAATAATTCATCTTTTCTTGCAAAAAACACTTTTAAATTAACTTTTTACACATGTGTAAATGAAACAGTTTACACATGTATAAACAGTAAATTTACACATGTGTAAAAAACAAATTATTTTCGTATACGTTTGAATTTTTACGTGTAAATTGTGTTTTTGAGATTGTATTTTAGTAATAAAGACAAATGTAAAAAGAAATTTTGAATTTGAATGGTTTGAGATGCCCTTCTCACGGTTCGCACGAAATATAGGTGTTCTCAAATTAACTTTCCCTATATATATATATATATATATATATATATATATATATATATGTAGTGTAAGGTTCAAGGGGGAACCTCAAAAAAGTGGGGAACTGGAGAACCATGCATTTAACATGTTAAATATATTTTAAAATTCAATTTAACATGCAAAAAATATTTTTTTTCAAAAATTTCTTCAGAGCTTTTGCATATAAACATGTGTAGAAGCTATTCCAATAAAAAATATTTTTGTAAAAAATAATTTTTTTTACCTTTTTTTTAACTAATTTTAAGCATTTTTTTAATTATTTTATTTTTTGATTTTTTTTTGTCAAAAAAGCTTCTACATACATTTATATACAAAATCTCCAATTAAACTTTTTGACAAAAATGATTTTTTACATGTTAAATTGATTTTTTATGATATAATTAACATGTTAAATGCATGGTTCCCTAGTTCCCCACTTATTTTAGGTTCCCCATTGAACCCACCCCTATATATGTGTGTGTGTGTGTGTGTGTGTGTGTGTGTGTGTGTGTATATAGAGAGAGGGGGGGAAAGTTAAATTGAGAACACATATATTTCGTGCGAACGGCGAGAACGCTATCTAAAACCATTCAAATTCAAAATTTTCTTCTTATACTTATCTTTATTATTTATATAAACACAATTTACGCGTAAAAAATTGAACGTATACGAAAATAAATTGTTTTTACACATGTGTAAATTTATTATCTATACATGTGTAAACTGTTTCATTTACATATGTGTAAAACGTTATTTTAAAGTGATTTTACAAGAAAAGATGAATTATTTAATGTTGTATTTTAATTATAATGATGTTTGTATTGAAAAAAAATAATTTTGATTGGTTTTCTCATTTGTTCTCACGGATCTCGCGATAGCAAGATAACCCTCCCTATATATATATATATATATATATATATATATATATATATATATATATATATATATGTATATATGTATATATGTATATATATATATATGGGAAGGTTCAATTGAGAACTCATAGTTAGGGAGAGAACTCGAGAACTCTATATTACACATATGTAATATATCATATGTTGTATATTACACTTGTGTAATATATTACTATTGCATATGTTGCACATGTGTAATATATCATATGTTACACATGTGTAATATATATTACACATATATAATACACTCAATATATCATATATTGCACATACGTACTATTCATATGTTACACATGTGTAATATATATTACACATGTGCAATATAAAGTTCTCGAGTAGTAGTAGAAGTAGTGGTGGTGGTGGTGGTGGTGGTGGTGATGGTGGTGGTGGTGGTGGTGGTGGTGGTGGTAGTGGTAGTAGTAGTAGTCGTAGTGGTAGTAGTAGTAGTCGTAGTGGTAGTGGTAGTAGTGGTAGTAGTAGTGGTAGTAGTAGTAGTGGTAGTAGTAGTGGTAGTAGTGGTAGTAGTAGTGGTGGTAGTGGTAGTAGTAGTAGTAGTAGTAGTGGTAGTGGTAGTGGTAGTGAGTAGTAGTAGTCGTGGTAGTGGTAGTGGTAGTAGTAGTAGTAGTGGTAGTCGTAGTGGTAGTCGTAGTAGTAGTAGTGGTGGTGGTAGTAGTAGTAGTGATTATTATTATTATTAATATTATTATTATTATTGTTATGTTTTGGATGATGGTGGGGTGTAGGAGATGGAGGTGTAAATGAAGGACGTGGCATCTATATGGTGGTGACAGTGGTGAAGGAGGCGGTAGTGGTGAAGGAGATGGTGGCGGTGGTGGTGGTGGGAGGAAGCGGTGATTTTTGGTTAAAGAATAAAGATTATAGGATGGATGGATGGGTTAATCCACTAAAGATACGTAGCACATAATACATATTACAAAATACAAGTTGCGGACAAGGTATGATGTTTTTGCTTTGGAGTGTGATTTTTTGTTATTTACATTGGTGTAAGGTTGGTAGTGGGAATATTTTGTAAAACACTGTATTTCTGTGTTTTTACAAATGTAAATTTGTGTGTCTACACTGATGTAAACTGGAAAATGGTGTAGAAATAGTTTGTTTTTGTTGTAAAACAATAGGGTTTTTTTCAAATAAGAAGACGATGATGATGTTTTTTTTATGTTGAATACTAGGAGTGTGTGAATTAAACTGTTTCTTTTATAAATGAACAAAAAAAACTGCTTATTTTTTACATCAGTATGTTTGACAGTGTTATGTTGTACTTTTTGATGTAAACACTGACGTAAACACTGGGGTAAATTCCAACATTTTTAAAGTCAAAACGTTTTGTATGTGTTATGGGGCTGTTTACACTAATGTAAACGGTTTGTGTCATTTGTATTTAATCATTGTGTCATTTTGTTTACACCAATGTAAACAGGTTGTTTTGGTATGCATGACGATCCACCTTCTAGGGTAGTGCATGATGTGCACAGCGGTCGCGCACGTCCAGCTGGTGATAACGCAGGTACGAGAGAAACGGTTGTTGTTTTTGGTTGCATTTTTTAAGATAACTGTTTTAAACTAATGTATGCCTACAAAAAACCCCAGATGGAAGGCTATTGCATTGGAGGGCACAAGTGCAAACACTAGTGACGATACGTCCATTATGGAGGAGGAAGACAGCTGGCTGTTCACGAAGTTTGCGCCTACGGGTGCACATTGTTGTGTTGGCGATGCGACAACGGACTTGAGCATCGGGGTTGAATAGGCTACGGTCGCTAGTGACCTACCGGTGCGCAGTGTGGTATTGGCAATTGGTGCTGCCAATGCGCCTACAGGTGCGCAAGGTGGTGTTGGCAAATGCGCAACGGGGGAGGGATCGCGTCGTGCTAGCAAGGTAGGTACAGTTCTTTTTTTACACTGATGTAAATGGGTTTGCCATGTTGTATTTTGTAATTTTATACACTGATGTAAATGGATTATGTCCTTTGTTATTTTATTTACCCTCAAAATTATAAATATATTTGGGTGTTTTACACTAGTGTAAATAATTTTTACCCTTAAAAAATATTTATTCGAATGATCTGTTGTAAAAATAGAATTAAACAATAAAAATAAAATAAAAATAAATATATAAGAAAAAAAAAAGAAAAGAGTTCTGGAAATGTCTTAGGGGGTTTTTAGGAGAGATAGAAAGATGAATTGACTTTTGGGAGAATATGTCAGGTGGGCCCAAGTGGAGAAGGAAAAAGGAGGAGAGAGAGAGTGATGTAATAAGACAATACTACCCTTAACAATATTCTAATATTATCTTATACAAAAAAAATGCAAGTGGGTATAAAAGTACAAAAAACCCATGTGTCATAATATTAACCATTAGATCACCAAAGATCAATGGATAGAAATGGTTCCCGGTGTTCTTTCACGAAAAGTATGTTTTCATTTTACCCTAACCCTTTATATATATATATATATATATATATATATTATATATATATATTATATATTCCAAAGCATGAAATCCTAGATGACACTCAAACGTGTCATCTTTCCCCTTTGAGTGTGTCGTGTGACATACCCCTTATATTCAGATATTTATTAATAATGTCTAGGCAAGTCACTAATCATGTTCAAACTAGCAATTATATTTTCATCAAGAGCAGAATAGATTAAAATCACTCGAGTTAATGGCCAAAATCGTCCCTGGGGTTTCGCCAGTTTTGCCACATCAGTCCAAAATAGTTTTTCTTTTTTACATCTGGATCCTTCTAGTTACTTTTTGTTGTCAAATTCGTCCCTGACAATAACCTCAGTGAAATATTATCATTAACTCTGGGGGTATTTATGTCTTTTTGCCTTACCCCAAAACCACCACCAAGACTAAAACGAAATCATACATGTGATCTGACCTGGTACTTGAAAACCTCCCGGAATCAACACCACCAACCACCATGACTACCACAACCTGAACCAACCTTCTGTCTACCACCGTGAGCCACCATCATTCGTCATCAGTGGTGTGAGCCTCGTCGGAGTGTCAATTAGAATACTAATGTGATCTATCTCTCTCTATTATGCCTTCTCTTCCCCTGCTCTTCCTCTCTTTCTCGTCTCTCTCTCTCTCTCTCACGTTATGAGTTCTCTCTCTACATCCGGTCCCTCTCTGTTTTGATTCTCTCTCTCTCTCTATCTATATTATATATATATATATATTATATATTACTTTTCTCTGTATTTTGTGAAGTGTGTGAGGTGTGTCTGAGGAAGAAAATGGATTTAAAAAGAGGCAGGCAAAAAGACACAAATGCCCCCAAACTTAACGACATACTTTAACTGGGTTAGTGTCAGTGACGAATTTGACAACAAAAATTAAACTTGAAGGATCCAGATGTAAAAAAAAAAACTATTTTGGACTGATGTGAGAAAACTGGTCAAACTTTAGGGACGATTTTGGCCATTAACTCAAACTACTCAAAAAAAAAAAAAAAACACACCTTCAAGACTACCGCCTCAATCACGCCCTACAATGGTTGTTTCTAGCTTTTGCTCCTCATCCAAACATACATCTTGTTTTTAATATACATTTTCATTCTTATTCACATGATTAAAATTGTTAGTTTTTCGTATTATAGTACATTAAGTTCTATGTTACATCATAACACATATTTTATCACATAATATTAGATTTATCTATCCCGAAAAACTTCCGGGATATAATCTAGTTTTTAAATAAACACAAGAACATAACTAATGTTATATTCAAAATTAGATTTACATAAAGTTTAGTTATGCGATTTGCTATGTTTGGCAATAAAGGATTTTAGAGGGTGTTTGGGGATTGAGTTTCAAAACAACTTATTGATTTATTGGCTTTTTCAAAAAGCCAATAAGTCAATAAGCTGTTTGTGTAACCCAAAAACACTTTCTGTTTTGACTTTTGGCTTTTGCCTTTTGGCTTTTAAGGGTGGAAAAGTTGTTTTTGAAAAGTTAGAAATCCTGGTTTTTTGGCTTTTGGCTTTTGACTTTTTGGAAAAAATTCACAAATATACCACCCATACAACCAATATTCACAATAAGTTAAGCGAAACACTTAAAAAAACAACAATTTATTGACTTTTTGACGTTTCTCATCCCAAAAACTAATCCAAACACTTTTTTTTAAAACTCCTTTTCAAAAAGTCATAAGCCAATAAGCACTTTTGACAAAAAACACTTTTGCATCTCCAAACTCAATCCCAAACACCCTCTTAGACTAGTGAATTGATTGTCAGACGTTCACAACGACGAATCCGGCTTTATTGTGCACCTCGTGTGATTACGTAATATATTCAGATGGGCTGGCAAGTCGTTTAATTTCATGATACAGTATTTGTGCATTGTTTGTTGGTTTCTTTGACCAGTGGGTGTGGGGGGCGGCATAGGAGCATCATGCGGATGCAGGGCCTCGCTACACCGCCCCTAGGCGCGGCATGGGCAAGACCGGCATTTTCCTGCCGTTGAAGCCGGGCCGGTTTGAAAGGTGGGGACCACGTTTTTGACCGTTGGGACGATTAATAAAAAAAAATTTTCAAACAATATTTAAACCAAAACAATCCCACATTCTTCCCCACAATTTTTAAAAAACTCTCTCCCACTTTTATAAAATCTCTCAAACACTCTCACTATATTTATAAAATACAAACCCTCAAACAACCATGTCGTTATCATCTTCTACGATGTCTTCGTCTTCTTCGGGTTCGTCATCTACAAACAAAGCCGTAAATTTTGTTATTAAACATCGTTGGGCAAGCGGCGCAGATTATTGCCGAGGAGCAAGGAGATGAAGTCGATTCGGCACCTCGAACAAGGAAAGCGGCTATAAATAGAGGACCGAGAGGGTAAGTATTATATTTATTTTTTTAAACATTTTGGAATTTTATTTTGTTTTTATTTTTGTAAATATATTGTAGATTTTTAGTGTGTTTATATTTTTTGTAAATATGTGTAGGTGCCCATGATAGATTGGTGGCCGATTATTTTGCCGACGAACCCTTATACTCGGCGGAATATTTAGGCGTCGGTTCCGAATGAGTAGAAATTGTTCTCACGTATAGCCGACGACATGGCTAACTTTGAGCCATATTTTACCTTACGATACGACGCTAGAGGCAAACAGGGGTTCACCACCTTACAAAAATGCACGACGGCACTTCGGCAACTAGCGTACGGGACCACGGCGGATGCGTGGACGAGTATTTACAAATGTCGGAAAGAACTGCACGAGAGTTGTCACACCACGTCTAAGGCGGAAAACACGTGGCGCGACGGTTCAAAAGTATTAAGCCAAGATTAATGCAAAGCACAATATTAATTAGAAAAACGGGCATTTATTCAATG